>CAXKVX010001012.1:0-447245 GCA_964058865.1 Eleocharis quinqueflora | reverse complement strand
AGCAATATTTTACATCCACGGCATCATTAAATTTTTATGGTTATATGATGTATTTCTTCTTATTCGAGGGTTATCCCATCAAGTTCAGCAGATAAGTATGTACAAGAGTTATCATCCAAAATTTAATTTCAAATTGGATCCTTATTTATGTCTGTGTACAAGAGCTATCATTTAATTTCAAATTTAATCCTTATTTATGTCTGTGTACAAGCGCTATGTACAAGAGCTATCATCCGAGATTTTGGATTCAAAATTAACCCTTATTTATGACTATCGAGTTGATTCCACTGTCAATTGGATTCTTAACCCCATTTAAGATTTTTTTTAAAGAACCCTATTGAAGATGTTATTAGTATCTTTCTGTATTTCTAACAAACAAACTGTTTCTTTTATAAAGGTTCAATTCTATCTACTGTTCCAAGGCCGTACTCTGTAAACATCAAATTTATGGATATAGAAACACAATTTGTCCAAATAGAAATGAAGAGCCTTGACTATGAAAAATAGATAGCTCTGGAGCAGAAGAGGAGTTGCCAATAAAAGCAGTAGGAATGAAAGAGATGGTAGTACCATTGACGGCTGGCATTTTATCTGCTCTTAGGAGGGTTATAGCTCGCCGTATTTCTCTCAAGGTATCATATGCTTTCTTATTATTTTTTCTTACCTTCTCTGTGTAAAATTTGTGACTTCAGTTATGCATGTACAAAGGACTTCCTATGTTTGATCTAACAATGATATGAAACACAATAACGGATACTGAGATTGCATTTCAAAAATCTGTGCTTAATTATTCATCGAGGATCTAGTTTTATGTATTTGTGGAATATAACACCCAACAATATCTCATATAAGCATTGACAATGATTGGTTTGTCAACCTGCCATTAGGTCAAGTAAAAAAGAAAAATAACAAACATCCTCCAAAAAGGAAGTTAATCTATATACTAATTTCATTAGACACTGAACGTAACAACCACAAGCATTTCCTGACGTGTATTCAATTTTGTTCATTCTAACTGAAAATGAATAGCTTGATAGGAATTGCGGTATAATTGTTAGTATTTAATTGAATGTGCCTTATCCATTGCTATAGTCGAACTGTGCAATAGTTTTGCAAGTGCCTCAAAATAACTGGGTAAATGCTGCACGTATGACTTACCTTGGGTGCTAATGCAAATAACATTAAAATTTATTACATAATTTATTTTTCAACAGAATCAGCTGAAAGGGAGACTTCATGCCATAACAGTTGCATCAGCTACATGCTTTCTTTTTCCTGTTGCCATGTGGGATACTATCTTGGTGAGTATGAGTTACTTGCACTAGTATTTTCTTTCTTCTTAGGAATGTTCCTATGTTACCAGAGTAAGTATCTAATTTTAAATATTCTTAATTTTCCATAGGGATCAGCATCTGATAGCATTGTCAAGTTTCAATTCCCTAGCTGGGCATATGTCAGCACTATTTTGTTTGGAATTGTTTTTGTTTTCTACTTCGAAAATCTTGCTGAAGAAAGGTGCTGTCTTATTTTTCTGCATTGATAAATTAGCCCTTCAATATGAAAGACAATCACTTTATGATTTGATGTTTTTATGAATTTTCTAATTTTCAAAAACTTTTTGTTGCAGGTTGCACATAGTTTTCTCTTCTCCAAGGCATCTTATGGCCACAGCATGTTGCATTATTCTGATAGAAATTCTCTATGCCTTTGATTTTTCTGTGTTTGGCTTTCTTCTTTGTACTTCAATTTTGGGCTTAGGTATGAACTTTCTCTTATTTGATTTGCATTACGAATAGTTTCAAAAGCCAGTTTCTTTGTACTGCAGACCTAGATTCGTTTTAATAGTCTCCAAGGTATGAAGTTCTGAATCTGCTAAGATTTGTACCAAGTTTGGCTGATGTTGGTACAAATATTCCGGGCCAGCATAGTTCCTCGATTTAGTATTAAATTTGAATAGCTATGCTAATAGAAAATTTCGAATTTGTGTTCTTTTATCTTTTGTTATTTTCTTTGTAGGTATTTACCAGGCTACATCTCTGGATCGATCAAAGAGAGGCGCTCCTTTGGAAAGTCAAGAGCTATTGAATGGTACTTTTCAAACCGGCTTGCCAGTAACATCACTTCCAAGCTGACATGCATACAATTTGCCATGACGAGCTTTTATGTTAGATTTTAAGCCCGATGTTTATGTTTCTGTGCTTAGATTAATGTTAGCTCCTGTTTGATTAAAAACCATTCATTTGTTGTATTCTGTACTAGTTCTAACAGAATTCTTTTTAGACTTGAAAAAGCGCTGTTTCATAGTAATTCATATAGGGTGCCAATTCATCAGTTCATGCCTGATTTTTCCGTACAGATGAACTATAATGATAATAACAATAATAATAAACAATTAAAATTATGAAACACTTCCTATGAATTTGGCACATGATGTATCAGTGGTATCATAGTTCTGGAGATGCATCACAAGTTCAAAAAAGCTATACATCAGCTAAAATTTACTGACATAATGAAACATACATCCAATAGAAAACATAAACTAACATTGATTAATATTCAGAAAAAAAAGAGGAAAAAACAACTAGATCCAGTAGCTTTATGATATAGGTTTGAGGAACTAAACTAAATTCATGTAGCTGCTTGAAAGAAGAATAATTGACATGAGATGGAGAAAGTTCGACAGCAACAAGGGTTCTCCCTCCATTTATTAGGGGATTATAAATTTATAATGGGGTCCTAATTGCTACCATAATTGTAAACTTACAATGACACTAGAACGATGGTATGTCTTCAAAATTTTGAGAATAACTTTTGGTAATGACAATTTCTATCGTGTGTGTACGAGCGAACTCGAACTCGGCTCAATACTACAAGTGGTCACGAGCTAAAACTCTCATTTCGAGCTCGTCTCACTAAGACTCGAGCTCGCTCATTTGGCTCGTTTGTAGCTTGTTTGCAAGAAAATGACAAAATAGTTTAAAAAACATAACAAAATTATAAAATCGTAAAAATTCTCTATGGTAAAGATCTATTTGGAGATAGTGGTAACCAATTCGACGGTCTCGATACTTACACGAGCCGAGCTTGTCACAGCTTGAGATCGGCTCGTTTACTAACGAGCTGGCTCGGCTCAGCTCGTTAACACTCGAACTGTTAACGAATGAGCTGTTAGCGAGTCGGACATGAGCCGAACACAAAAGAGTCACGAGTTACGATTATTTTGTGCGCCCCTAGTTCCAACTAGAAGGTTCGCTAAAAATGATCTCTATCCATGAGCAATTTAGCACCGTCCAATTTGGACGGTGTCAGGAATCGGACGGACAGCCTCTATCTTCACGTTCCAAGTACCAGTAAGCCTTTTTTTCTAAGCACATGTAAAAATAAGCCGCAACAAGTAAAAGTAAGACTCTTTTTTTCACACATGATACTCTTGGAACCACTGAATCTAGTTTTATTTATTTATTTTTTGGATAAAGACTCCTTGACCAGTTTACCCACACCTAATTCTTTTATTATTCTCATTATTAATTCATCAAATTTTGCTACCAAAGATTGTGTTCCTACCAACCTTCTCTATCAGACGAATTAATAATAAAAACTTTAGAAATTAACTTTATAAAATAATTTTATTTTATAAGTTTATTTAAAAAAAGTAAAATATTGTTAACTCTCTAAGTTATAAATTATTATTTTTTGAGATAATGATGAGGTCAAAGCCTAATCCCACACCAAGGAATTATTATTTCTAAGTTATAAATTGTATTGGTGAGCTTCATTATAAATAATATCCTTCAACAATTTTGTACGTGTTATGTTTGTTAATAAACAACCAAAATCAATTAATCATCATCTCTAATAATTCGGTTGTTAGAGCACTTAGTTGGCTTATAATTCATGTAGGTCCGTATTAAAAAAGGATAATTTCTTCTGTGCCATTCAAAACAGAAGAAATTTCAAAAATGTCATTCAAAATTGATTTTTTTCATATTTATCAATTAAAATCGTTGTTATTTTCTTTTTTGTCACTTTTTTCAAAAAGACAAAAATATCCATGTCATGACTACTCGGACCAAGTTTACTCCGACCACCACCGATCTCGCCACTGGTGCCGCTTCGAAGAATGTCTTAATTGACTTTGAAATCGATTTTGGAGAAAGAGAAAGTCGACTGGTGTCTGTACAGAAGAGAAAGAGGAAGGGAATAAGACATGGTATGAGTATTTTGTTTTTTTTAAGTTTGCAAAAAAGAGGTAACAGTGATTTTGGATGACAAATATAAAAGAAATCAATTTTGTATAATGTTTCTGAAATTTTTTAAGTTCTGAAATTTCAAAAAAAAATATATATACGTGCATATATCCTAAACGAGTATATATGCATTATTCGTTTCCACCCGACCTAAGTAGAAAGCAAAATAATGAATAGAGGAAAATTTTTAATATTATTAATTCTAAAAGTCTGATTTAGTACAATTTTTATAACAAAATAAACCATCAAGATAGGGGTCAATAAGAACCATTTTTTCACTAAATTTTGCGTAGGTCACCTCCATTTGCGTAAGACAAATAAATGTGTAATGAATAGCTTTAATTAATTGAATGTTTCTTTGACAAATTGTATTAATGTCACATCAAGACCATTATGTCATCTAAATTCTTAAATTATGTGTGCAAATACAGTATCTTGTGCATATTAATAATTGGAAGAAAATCATAAATGCACTCAACCAACACTTGAAAGTTATTTCGTAACTTGCAGAGATCTAATTATTCATATTTTTATAAACCACAAATTATGTCTTCCCAGGTCCGATCCTATCCAAAAGGTGTGCTGACATGGACCTGAATAAAATCCTTATTATTATTATTATTGATTTTGTTTCTATTTCTTTTTTAATTTTGACACAAACATTGACAAAAATCAGATAGTCATAACTCACAAATTACATAGTACGAAAGAGTGTGTCATATGCATAATATTATAATCTTACTCTTATTACGAGTTATCATTATTATATTATTATTATTTTGAGAAGTCTGATAGTCAACTACTTTTGTAACAAAGTATTTTATCAGAATATTGATATTAGATTATTTACTTTTTTCTCAAATGGAAGGAATTATAACATTTATCAAAGGAGGTGTGAATTGGCTTTGTGTTAGTAATTTATTTCTTAGTCTGTAATATCAGACCTGTAAAATCCCACACTTACCATTTTACAATGACACTACTCATCTAAAGAAAATATCTTTGATAGCTTTATCATAAAAGAAGAAAAAAAATAGAGACCGTTCAACGCTTATCACAACAGAGAATATATACCCAGCAATTTCATCACAAACATATATATATATAGATGCTATCGTGCTTCATGAAGTAGATGAATCTCGTGCTTCATGAAGTAGATGGATCTCGTGCTTCATGCTTAATATTACGAATGTAATTGTACTATTCTCCTCCCTTGGGTACTCTTTCCCCCTTTATCGCCTATACTAAGTACACGTCTTCCAAACTTCAAGCTTTTCGGTATTAATTAACCCTTTTCCCTTCTCAACTTAATTAGAATTTTGACCGTTTCATCCCTGTTTTCCTAGAAATTATGAAAGAATTTAGAAAGCCATGAAGGATACTAACCAAAAATTAAACTCTGATACCAGGTTCGGGTACGATCTCAGGATCTCAGCTTTCAAACTTCACAGATCACGACGGATGCGGGAGAGTAAGAAAGGTATTTGCGGAATATGAACAAGAATTAAAGGAAAAAGTGGAATTTTATTAATATCGTCAAACTTAGAGAAGTAAGACTTGCTGGTTTTCAGCGTGTCCTGCAACTCTGAATACACAAGGTATTTATAAGCTAAGAGACTCAAGAGTCTGGATTCTAATTTATCACATCGGGTGCTCATTGGGCCCCATCGACATGTGAATAAATTGATGTCCACAATACTCTGTCTCAAAAGACAACAAAAGTGAGTGGGTGACTCATCTAACCACTCAGACAAAGGACAAAGGTGCTCATATAATTGAGCAAAAGATAACAAAAGTGAGTGGGTGACTCAGCTAACAGCTCATATAATTGAGCACTACATTCCACTCAAAGCAAAAAGATGCTCATATAATTGAGCACTACACTCCACTCAAAGCAAAAAGATGCTCATATAATTAAGCACTACACTCCACTCAAAATAAAGCAAACTTTTGGTGAACGGCTCCAATCCATCCACCTGTAACCCATTCTTGTAGAGCTTGTGTCCGTCCATCTGTAAAGGGACTTCCACTTGCAAAATAAAAGCAAGAAAAACACACAATATAGACTTAACCTAAAAAGACAGCAGTTACCCGTAGGACCCTGCCAGTCTGAACCTTAATTTATTTCACACTAATTCAGCAGCTCATGAACTACTACTGAATTTTTGGACTCAAAAATAAAAGAGGCTCACCATAGCTTCCTAAACTCTACATTTTTACATTGGACTCAAGGATGAACTCAAGATCTTTTTCAATTCTTTTTAGTTTTTTAAGTTGCTCCTTAAGTTCCCAGTAGTTATCAGTTAAAATACAATCACTGCGTTGATATGGCTTACAGTATTTTTCTTCACGCGCAATAATTGAAACTAACTGTCGTATGTCCACCAAGGAGTTTCGCACTTGCAGTTTCTTGGTGTCGGACAATCTTTGTGCGGTCTCCTGGTATGATTCAAGATTCTGGCTTGGCCTTCTGAGATCTTCGAATATGTATGCATGTTGTTCATCTGTATTGTCAGCGGAAATATTTCCTTGATTCTTTCTTGCAATGACTGAACTTGTTCCTCCGGTATTGACTGTTTGTTTTGCTCTCCATTGCTTAGTTCGCCCAGTATTGGTTCCAACTTCTCCAACATTAACTCCTGGTTGTCTGTTAGACATTTTGTGCTGAGAGTAAATGTCGTTAGCCGAGAGAGAGTATCTGCTAGTGAGTTCAAGCGTCCTTCAATATGTTCAAAGTTTACCTGTACGCCTGTACCTGTTACAAAATCAACAAATTTCACCCAACGAACTCTCGAGGGTTTGTTAGATGAGGACTTGTTATAAAAACTGATTATTGCTTGGCAATCCGTCCTCAAAGTGATTTCGGATTTATCCAAGTAATGAATCTTCATCGCGGATAAAGTCTCCATGCAAGCATGTATCTCTGCATCAATCGTTGATTTTATAACATCAAATTTTCCGTTAGCATAGGCACAAATTCTTTCAGATGATTTAGGGTCATGTTTTCTGGGTTTCCACTTGCACACGCCTCCCCATCCTTCCATGCACCCATCAGTTTCCAAAACAATGTAAGCGTCCTCTGGTGGGAAGCTCAGATTTGGTAAATTCTGGACTAATTCCTGAATTTTTCTGATAAGATCAATATCTGAGGTTTTCAAGCGTTTATCACCATGTGGACTAACTTTCGAGTAAAGATGTCCTAGTAAAACTCTCAGTTTCGGGATGTAAGATCTGGCGTAATTTAGTATCCCAAGCCATGATCTAAGACCTTTCTTTTCTTTAAGTTGCTCAATATCAAAATTGGCAATCTTCTTTATTATATGCGGCTGGAGCTTGATTTTTCCACGATTTATCTGAGCTCATAGAAAATCGATTTCTGGTACTGCGATCTTCATTTTCGTTGGTGATAAGACCAGACTGTGTTTTTCACATATGTCTAACATCACCTCTAAGTGTTGTGCGTGTTTTTCTTCATTTTCAGAAAATACCAGAATATCATCTATGTATACCGCAATAAATGCCTCTGTTCCTCTGAAGCAATTATCCATTTTTCTCTGGAATATTGCAGGGGCATTTTTCAGACCAAATGGCATAACTAACCATTCATACAATCCTCCTTGCACTATAAACGCTGTCCAGGGTATTGACTCAGGACTCATGGCAACCTGATGGAAACCACTATTTAAATCAAACTTTGAGAAAATCCTGCTATTACTTATTTTCTTTAGGATTGTATTAATTCCAGGCAGGCTATACTGGTCTTTATGAGTATTGTCATTTAACGTTCTGTAGTTTAAGACCATCTTTTCTTTGCCTTTAATTTCTTTTCCCGTTTTCGGGTCAATAGACGTTCCTGAATTAACAATAAAAGTCATTGTTCTATGCTTACTTGTACTTGGTCTAATGACTCCAATTTCCAATAACGCCTTGATATGTCTATCAAATTGCTCCTTCATTAACGGTGTTACATGCTTAAGCGGCTTATCCTCTATTGTAAGGTCCGGGTTAATTATATCTAATTTACACACGACCTTGTTTCTCTGCCAGTGTTTAAGATGATCATTCCCGATAAAGCCTTGTTCTTTAAGCCTTAATAACAGGCTACTGAATCTTTTTTCAAATTTGGGATTTGTGATTAAGGACTGATGATATAACGCATCCTGAATTGTTATATATTCGATTTCGTCTAATCCCAATTCATCAATTGCAACTGTGTGGGCAACAGTTTCTGTTGTGGTTTGAACAATTGTGACATTTTTATAGAATGTAATCACATTGCCCTCGATTCTAAGACCGCCTTGCATCGATCTTATGAAGTTGCATCCTATCAACATTTGGATACCGTCTTGCATACCCATTGGAAAGCTATATGTAAAAGGGATCCTGAATTTATTTTCTCCAATAATCATTTGTCCTCCTTTCAGCTTTTTATTCGCAATTTGGGTTGAATTAACTCCTGTGATTTGAACAGGGTATGGGCTAGGTTCAAGAGCTTCTTCTGGAATTTCTGTTTGATCAATTGAGCAATTTGTTGCACCGGTGTCCAAGATAGCTCTTATTTCAAATGGTTTTACGTTTGGGATTTCAAACGTAACTATCAAATTGTATAGACGGTTGAATATTCTTTTCTTTTCATGGTGTGGTGTAGAGGTTTCGGCTTTGTAAGATGATTCATCAATTTCAAATAGAACGTTTGCCGTTTCATCTTCCGTTACATCTTCTACCTCTATCTTTTCTTTATTCTTTTCTTGTGTATAGAGGTTGTTAAAATCGTTTGTCAAATCTTTGATTAGTTCCTGTTCTCTCAACACTTGTTTTAACCTCTCATTTTCACCCTCAAGATACACTATGTAATTTGTTAATTCTTTAATGAGTGCATCTTTATTGTTATAAAGTCTCGATTGTAAGGAAACCTTTGGTTTAACTTGTATCCCGAAATAGAACGGGGCGCATAATGAACAGATTTGTAAACCACATTCTTCACATCTTTTACCGTATTCCAGTTTAATGGTAAGTTTACAGAAGCTGCAACTGCTTTGGACTTCTGTATCGTTAAAGCTATGCTCACATTTTTCTTGGTTTTCGGGTAATTGTATTTTACTCCTCCACCCGAAATCAGTTATTTGTAACATCAAGTTTGTTTCTAATGGTAAATCTTCTATTGCCGTACGTACTTGATATTCAGTTCTACCGGATTCTCCTTCAGATACACTGCAAATAGCATCACTGTCCGGTTCGTTGAGATCAACAGAGACAACATCCAGGTCATCTGGTAAATCGAGGTTTTCTATGACCGCTGCTCTAACTAGATTGCAGTTTTTATTTCTGCAATCTTTGGCAAAGTGACCTTCTTCGCCACAGATAAAGCACTTACACTTTCTAACCCTATCCGAATGTTTTCGCTTGAAAACCCTTACGTGTGAATCATGGGGTTTTCCTTTATAGTTTTTGGCTTTCCTCAACCCATACTTCTTTCTGTTATTCTGGTAGTAACCAGGAATGGGTATTTTACTACAAATTGTTAAGTCTTTTAGACTTCGTTGTAATGCAGCCTTCTTACACATTTCGGCTAGATATTGATAGGAGAAGTGTATCCGGGGAATTACCCCAATTGTGTTGCCAGGGAATTTCTTTTTGAAAGCTTCTTCAAGTTCTTTCCCTATAAGTGGCGGCATTTTCCTAAAGAACTTCTCAGATAATTCGGGAGATAGGTAAATCCTCCCCGATTTTGCCGCTAGAACTTTGAAATCATTCATGTAAAGAAATAGGTCCTTTACATGTTCGCATGATAATCTCTCAAGGTCTTGATACGCGCGATCATGCTCATCTGTAGTCCCTTGGTATGGATCTTCTAATATCAGGACTCTTCTTATTTGTGAAATAACGTTCTGCGTATCATCATCTATGGCCTCTAAGTTTAAGTATTCAGCTTCAAACGCCATACGCCATTGTATCCAGATCTTCTTCTCGACTTCACCTAATAAGTTCTCGATGAATTGTACTTTTGTTTTGTTACTATCAAAGTTTCGCTCACTTATTAGATTTAGAGTTATGGATTCTCATCTGGATATCACATCGTTGTATAGGCCAATGTCTTCTGGTAGAACTAACATCGCGCCTTGTTCTTGCATTGCTGTGGGCAAGTTTCATTGTTCATTCTGATGTCTCCCGATACCTCCGGGTAAGCCTCTGGGTCTTTGCATATATCCTCCACTACCTCCTGCCTCATGATCATTTCTTAGACCTTGTGGTGGATAATTTCTTAATCCCATAGTTGGCTGAGGTGGTATGTTATAATTGGAAGTTACTGAGGATGATAAAGCTTTGTGTTGTGTGGTAGGTTTATCAAGGAATTGTTTTAGGATTGGATAATCAGTTTCTGGGTCTTGGCCTAAAACGTATACCGTTTCTGTTTCTAATTTTTCTAATTTTTCATCGTCATTCCCACCACCTTTCGCGAAAGGATTCACGAAATCCTCTTCATCATTTTCATCTTGGTCCCATATAGGTTCGTTATCCCATATAGGTTCTTCTTCTATATCTTCGGCTAGACTGGCCGTTAGCTTGATAGACTCCCAATATGTGTCTTCTTCCTCATTGTTTTCTTCATCATCTGACACGTTAACGAATAGTACTAGGGCAGTCTCTTGAATAATTTCATCATCAGATAGCTGTTCTTCATCGTTTACACCAACTGATGGTTCCTCATTTGGCTTTGTAGCAGAATAATTCTTGAATTTTAACATCACTGAACTGTCTGATCGTGTACGAATAACAGCTGCTTGAGGGTGTTGTATCTCTGCTATACTAGGTGGTCTGATAACCCATTGTAAACCCTGTAGACTTTCAGTTGTGTTTGATTGACCGGGGATTGCCTGGACACCTCTACTAGCTAAATAGTCAGATACCCTTTGTACGTTATATCTGAAACTAGTGTAACTAGTATTTGATAATCTACCAATCAGTGATCTTGTTAACAGCAAATTACTTTCGCCTGCTTGCCAATTCTCATATCCATGAGTTTGGACAACTAATTGGATATGGTTAAAGAAATCTGCTATACTAAGCATGATATTGGGTGCAAGATAAGCCAATTGGGTACCGGCTGTTAGGTCCATTTCCATTGTGCCAATGATTGACCTGTCATCTGCCCATCTGGTGTCTCGGATAGCAACCAGTGCGTTGACGCCTGCGTTTCTGCGATGTAAAGTGTACAGCCTAATCATAATTAACCCGATGTGCAAGTGTTGGAGGCCTGACCTACGAATTTCTTCATAGCTTTGTTGTGTGATGAATGGCAACTCCAACTGTTGTCCACCCGTTGTCAATATTCTCTGGTCAGAATAATGCTGATAAACCCGATGTTGTGTAGACGTCCAGCTATCTTGATACAACGTTTTTGCTGGAACAGATTGCGCTCTTCTAAACTGAGATACGTCTAATTATGCGTTCGGGTTTAGTTGTGACTCTAGACTCCTGTTATACCCAATTTGTCGCCTTCCGGGTAATCTTCTTGAGATCTCCTGACGTAATCTATGACCACGTCTGTAGTTTCTTATTTGATCATCTATTGTTGGAGTCTGGTTTTCATTACGGCTGTTCTGTTCATGGTTAGATATAGACGGCCGTGGTTTCGTAATGGTTTCCGTACGTGTTCGGTTCATTTTTAAGAAGACGAGGACTTCTTCTTCTCTTCTTCAAATATTTTACGTGGATCTTTGAACACGAAAAACGATACTTCCTTCTTTTTAGGTCTAGGGACTGGTTCTCCTAGACTTAGCTTATTTAGACTCTTTTGTAGATCTTCGATTGTATTTGTGATATCAAATTTTGTCCCAACTGACGCTTGTTCAGCTACAACTTTTCTGATATCCTGGACGGTTTCTTTACAATCTTCAATTCCTTCGCTTATCTTAACCAAGAGTTGTATTATTGTGTTATTTTGCTTGATTATAGTTGATGTGCCTCTTGTTGCTTCAGTTGGTTTTACAAAACCAACCACGGGTTCTTCAATAGGTTCAGTGGCTTTTAGGGCTTCTATGTAATTTGAGCTTTTTGACGTAATTCTCCAATCACTCATGTATCTTAAAATTCGGTTTAGTATGTGTTTTACTGACTTTCAATTTCAAGTTTTCTAGGTTCACAGTTCAGGATTGGTCATGATGAAATCGAATGGTTGAGATTATGTGAAGAAAAACTCCCTTTTGCTTCATGAAGCATAATAGCATAGCTCTCTCTCTCTATATATATATATATATGAGCATGGCTAAAATAATATGCATAGTACACCACATAACGTACTATGCGTCCATTTGTATTTAATTTGGTCGTTAAATTGATATTTAAGTTGCTCAATAAATTCTTCATATCAAAATCTTGTAGGAAATAAAATTTCGTGATTTTTAGAGTTTTTTTGCTATTTTTTAAATATTTTTTAAAAACAGTCCAGAAAATGACACTTTTGTAGTATTAAATTTGGACTGTTTTTAAAAAATATTTAAAAAATAGCTAGAAAGCTCTAAAAATGACGAAATTTAATTTCCTACAACATTTTCATATGAAGAATTTATTTAGCTACTTAAATCTAAATTTATTGACCTATATCTATATACATAGTACAAAATGGAGTGTACTATATATATTATTTTTATTATTTTAACCATGCTATATATATATATATATATAAAACAGGATAATTCTGGAGAAATCAGTTGCATCTAGTCACCTCCACGCTCGCGCTTTCACGTGTAATTTTAATAGTAAGTTTTGTCTTTTTGAGAGAAAGAAATAGTAAATATCTCCTGCGACGCAGCGACCGAGCACAAATAAAAGAAAAGCACTGCTGAGTCATATATCTACAAATGCACCAATCATAGCCTCATAGGCAAAGCGCCAAGCACGAACGCTGAGATATATACTACATATATAATGGCGCAACACTTCGGAAATGTTCATTTTCACAGTGTAATGAACAGTATTTTAAAGAAATTTTCTCGAAATTTTTTTCTCCTGCATTTTTTTTTTCTGCAGATTTTTTTTTATTTTTTTCGATTTATTTTTTCTCAATTTTTTTTTCTGTCATTGTTTTTTTTTCGCGCGGAGCGCGAACTCTTCGCCTAGTTATATTAATGTTATATTATATCTATATAAAATAGAAGTTGGAATTTGCATGCATGCGGTGGCCGGTGCAGTCAGGTACCGTACCCGTTCGAAAAGATCAGAAAAAAAAATCCCAACTTCTTCAATCAATTTGTTATTCGCAAAGTAATTAATTACTGTGACGTCGATTATTATTTACAGTGTTTTTTTTTTTCTGTTTATTTCGTAATACAGAATGTTGACCAGTCACAAAGAGTTGGGATTATTGGAAACTTGAGACCATAAACTTTATTTTATTTTATTTTATTTTGTTTTGTTTTCCTCTTATCCGAATGGTGATTATATAATTTATATGAATAATTGATTCAGAAAATATTTGCAAAAGAACCCTTGGTAATATTTACAAAATGCTGATCATTTCGTCACTTAACAGCTAAGGTCGCACGTTCAGGTTCCAGCAAATATTAGAAACAAATTTGATGCTTTATAAGAATCCAGTGTCGGAGCTCAATCTTTATTAATAAATAAATAAAAACTTGTATAAATTCGGTAACTTTTATTTTAACTAGACGTTGCGTTCGCGCGAAAAACTACCAAAAAGTAATAACGAAAAAAAATTGAAAAAAAATTGGAAAAAAATGGGGAAAATTTTTAAAAATTGCTACATAAAAACTGAAAAAAAGTCGGGAAAAATAAAAAATGCTACAGTATTTTCACTGAGCATGTCCAACCTTTATATAGATAAGATACGTAGGGGTTTAATTAAATATTTGTAAACATAAAACAATTCCTTATTTAAGTTTTTATTAACTTGCACTCTGTATGTTAATTTTATGAAAATCGTAGCTATATAAATTAATAAATTGATAAAACATTTTTTCTATATAAAAATAACAAAAATATTATGAAGTAAGTATCTATTTTTTATTTAAAGTTGAACTTATTATAATTCTTAAAAATATTTAAATCACAATTACTTATCAAATGTTTTTTAGGACCTCCTATGAATTATATCCATTGTGATTTCTGTTTAACAAAAAATAAATTTGAACTGTATTAGATACATTGTGATTTTTGTTATTTTGGTGAAAAATGACGAACGTAGTACAGTATAGAGCATCGACTCTTCAATAATATATAACGCAGAAAAGCTTCCAAAGTTAATAATATAATAAATGTACGATTTTAGAAGACATTTTGATTTTGAAAAGGTAACTGATACCTCCGTTGATATTTCTATTGATACGCGCATGTTACGCATGTTATAGACAAATGTTATCTTGTTATTTTGTACTGAAAAATAATTATGCATGTTAGACGAGTTGTTATGCATGTTAAGTCAAATAGTAAATATTGATACTTCCTTGATATCTCATAGTTATGCATGTTAGACGAGTTGTTATATATGTTAAAATAATTGTTATGCAAAATGATTTTCTCAATATAAAATAACATAAAAAATAACATTCACAACGAATTATGTCTAACATGTATAACGATATTGAAGATATAGCTTAAATATTTTCCTTTTCAAAATGTTTTAGAATCTACATTCCATCATTTATTTATGAATAGTGAATTGGATGAAATTGGTTTTGTTGAATTACTCAGCATCTTTCTCTTTATCCGAAAATAATTACTCGGCATCTTCGTCCCAATAAGCTGTCGAGGTAAATACAATAGTACACGCTACACCTGGTCTACATTATGTTTCAGGCTAAGCTTGGGATGACCTTTTTTATGAATTTATTTTCTGGAATGGACAACTATTTTCAAGATAGAAATTGACAGTTTGAGTGTGTTGGTATTATAGCAATTACTGTGCGGGTAAGATAACGACGCTATAGCAACGGTGAGAATTCATAGAGGTTCGTTGCTCATTCCTTTGGAGTATTACAGGAGATGTTGATTCCTTATATGATGATATTAATTATGTTAGTTTGCTTTTTCATATTTTTGATGTGCATATCAAAATTATTTAATAAATAACAAAGCTTTAATATTAATATAGATATAATATATATAGTTGATCCCTATCTCATAAATTTGGGTCGAGAAGAATAAATATGAGATTGAATGATAAAAATACAGAGAAATCAATTGCTATAATCTTGACGCTTGAAATAACAAATCAAAAGAGTTGGTTCCAGGAGAGAGAAAAATTAAAATAGTAGCTAATTCTTACTCAAATGACAATCAATCTTAAGTTGCCCTCTAATTCTTGTATTTGTAGACTGACTAAGCAATTTGTGGAAGCGGGTCATCTCCTCAACAGGGTCGCGCTTCCTGAAGAGTTGTATTGTGATCCCAGACGAGAACGGGTCACCGTTCTTGGATCTAATGCGGACCGATTGTAATGAGACCCTATTAATATTCAATTATTCATAAGAAATGTTTGTGTCATAAAGAGACATTTGTATTTTTCTTTGAGAAGGGAGATACTTTTGTATTGAATAATGATTATCTAATTGAAACATCTACAATATTTTGAGTTTTTTTCTCTCTCTTAGAAAGATATGAATATATTGTTTTTCTTCTAAATTTTGTTAACAAGAAGTACCACATTGTGATTTATATATAATTGTTTAAATTAATTCGGAGAACGGAAGCAGATTTACTATGAGTGTAATATTATATTGACAATTTGAATATATTGTCATGTATATAAAAAAATCAGATAAAAAGTTCTAAATGTAATTAAAAAAATAAATATCACATAGGCTAGGAAAAAATCAACATCAGAATGATTTCTTTTCAAAAACTAAAATTAGTTGTTAAATTATTTTAGATGATACAATTAATATAAAACTGAAGTATTTATCTATCTTGAATTCTTGATGAACATATCAAATAATTTTACCCCCGGTTCTATCTGTATAAATAGACCAAGTCTACATAGGGTCCGCATCCCTCTTACCACAAAAGTGCATCGCCAATTTTGGTAGCTCTCTCTCCAGGTCAGCACCAACCTGGCAACCTACCTTTTCATTTTCAATCAGAGTTGGAAACCCATCCAAGCAAATAGCAATCGCATTAAAAACCCAACAACTCTATCAACCTCCCTTCCACTTCTTCTAACTTCTCCTTCTCTCTCTCTCTCTCTCTCTCTCTCTCTCGCTCGCTCCTCCCATGGAGATTCCTCTAATCGATGCGACCAGCATATTCTCTCGGTTCAGAGCACCTGGTCTAATTGCAATCGCCATCGCAGCATGCCTCGCCTTTGTTAGCCTCGCTCGGCGCACCGCTCACCTAATTCTCAATCGCGTCAAGGGTATTTCCGTAATTTCCAATCAAGCCGCCGCTGCAGTTTTCTCCTGCGAGTGGTCTGATACAGAATCAGAACCCGAATCTGAACCAGAATCCGACTCCGATGCCTCGTTCTCAGACGAAGAGTCCGACATAGACGACAAAGAAGACGACTGTTTAGATAGTAGGAACAGTCAAGGGCATGATGGTAATTTTGACATGTCGTGGGGTGGAGCTGTGGTTAAGACCTGGGAAGGAATTGGCTTGTTCGGATCGTGTTTGAATCGATCAGGTTCGACCGATAGCGACGACAGAGACAATGAAACAAGCGAGATGCCGGTGGTGCAGTATTGGAACGATATTTCAACACGGCCAAAGTGGCGCCGACGGAGGAGCTTTGTGATGATGGATTTGTGGTAATTTACAGTTCATGCCATCATTGATTAGTCTCTTAGATTGGATTGTATTGGAATTGGAATTCATCCATTTTCAGAATTATTGAAGAAAAAAGCACCAAGGCCTAGATTTGTGTTTACACGAATTGAGTTGAGTTCTGACTCTTTGATTTGGTGTACATTCTTAGCGTGCGATGTATATAATAATTTATTTGCCTTTCTAGGTAGCCAAGAAAAAAAAAATGTTGTCAATGTCTCAATGAGAAATTGCAAATTGATCTCTTGCGTTAGTTGTATACATGATTTATGAGAATCGAAATAAGATTGCATTGAACTGGGCAAATTAAGCTTAAAAGAGGAAATGATTGGTGAGTTTGTCATTAAAATAGTAGTAGATTGACATTAGATCTCGTGAAAGAGATCTGAAATTTAAGTTTCGTTAGGACTTATTTTTAGAAAGATTTTTCAAGTTTATTTTCTAATTTGTTTGTGGGTGTTTGTTGGCTACGGATAATGAATAAAAAAAAAAATTGACATTAGAAATTCCAAATATTGAAGTTAATTTCTCAATGTTTTCTACTACTACGTTTCTATTCAGCCATAAAAAAAAGAAATTATGGGCTCAATAATTAAATAGAGCAAAAGGGTACTACAGCTTGGTGCCAGTGATATCAGTTAATATTCGGATCAGGTGATGCGTTGCACGCGGTCTGAGCCGTTCGATCGTGCTGCATCCACCTTGAGATTTGTGTCTCAAAATCTCAACTTTCCTAAATTTCATCTGCTCAGAATCTGCTGCTCGCTTAAATTTCATCCACCATTAGTTGCATAAATACAGGGGACCAAATGGCATAAAATTCGGATGCTTTCGTGTAAAAATTGTACAAATTATAGTGTGGTCTTTTCGAAATTCCTTGTTGTTTCAATGATTTGTGGGCCACTTCTCGGTTCGCTTTCTTAAAATCATTTATTCCGCAGAAAAGGTTCAACTAATGGTGCAAACCTGCAAATAACGAAATTCTTAATTGACAAGTATGATTGAAGTTGCTTAACACGTTATTTAGTTAGATACGCAATTTTTTGTTTATTTTATGACCTTGCGATTTAAGCAGGAGAGAAAAATATTTCCGCGTGTACAGCAGAAATAATAGAATAACTGACTTATCACTATTTGTTGCAAGAATTCAAACTAACCTTGTTCTAAACTGGCAACAAATAGTGTTAGAGTCGGTTATTTTGTTTGAACTCCACCAAAAGTATTTTAATTAAGGAAGATTGTACCTATCCTGTGTCTTGATTTTCAAATAGGAAAATGTTTCGCGCATCCCAACTTCGATACCGTCATCGATATCAACTGGACACATCCAGTTGAGTTCCGACGAAAATTTATTTTACTTATGATGCATATTGTTTTCGTTATTATGCATGTTATTTTCGTTATTGTGCATCTAATAACATACATAACAGTTAAATATTTATGATTTATATGCTAAGTTCATTATGTTTTTTTGTTCTACTTATGATTTATTATGAAAATTTATTTTACTTATGATGCATATTATTTTCGTTATTATGCATTTTGTTTTTGTTATTGTGCATCTAAAAACATGAATAACAGTCAAATTCTTATGATTTATATGCTAAGTTCATTATGTTTTTTGTTATACTTATGATTTATATGCTAAGTATCATAATTTCTAACAATGCAATAAATACTCCCTTATTCATCATCTTTCAATATTTTCTCCAAAATTCAACATGATATCAGAGAGTAATAAATTTCCCATACCAGAAATGGGTAAAAGGAGGCATCATTCCTCTTAAAAACAAGTATCATAATTGTGCCAACAAAACTGAGATAGAGACCAGCTAGTATCAGAAAATCAGCATACAAAACTCCGCAAATCAGAAACAGTTAGTTACATCATCAAGAAACAGGAAAAATCCGTTCATATCAGTTCCTCCGTGCCAGCAAAAAAAAAAAAAAAAACCATTAAACAGTACCTGCCCATACCAGAAGACAACTAGAGCAACAAAGCAAGCTCAATCTCGCTAAAGATCACAAAATCAGATCATCATAGAGCTATTCTCAGATCCAACTCAAAGGATTACAGAGAAACATATTTGTGATCGGATTAAAAGCTTGAACAACAAAAACCATAGACTTGACAACAGTTGAAGAACTCAGTCAAAAAATCCAGGCATCTACTTGGTGCTAAATGCCATAGATCCAGTTAAACAACTGGTAAATGATTTATTGTATGTTAATCCCTTGACTTATCATTGCTTGGTTTGGAGGTGCTGCTATTCAAACTGTGAGTGGAGCTTCAGCGCAAGTAAAGAGGGTAATATATACATGTTATCGTTTAGCTTCTGAAGTGCTTTCTTCTTTATTTTCTCATGTTCTTATGCTTGTACAACTCGACGAACTGTATTCAATGTGGAATTGATTTCCTTACTCTATATCTACGTTTGTGACAATCTGGTAAGATCTGTATTATTGTTAAATGCATGCTTAAACAAATATGAATAAATTTAATGGTCTAAATTGAATTGATTGATTTCTATTGTGAATAAGTTGCTAAATAATTAAAAGAATTATGATTTAAAAATTGTGTAATCTACTCTATGATTTAACCAGCTAACTTCAAAGTATAGTCTAACTTGCGTTGAAAAAATATAGTAAATTTGCTTTAAATATCACTAACTAAATTGCAATCTCACAACTGCAGTACTGTTTCTTTGGGCAACCTTTAAAAGATAATTGATCATTACGTCGTCACTTGCATATAAATTATATGTATAAGAAAAAAATATAATCGCTCTAATAAATGGCATTTATTTAAAGTAAAATATTGACAAGACAACATTGTTTTTAATGCAACTTTTAGCGTGAACAAAGAATAGAAGGTTAATAACACAATAGTCTGAAAACAAATTAGAGATAGCTCATACAACATTAAAAGAGCTCAAATTAAAGCTCTGACAGACATTTTGTTACTCATTCCTCGTATGGCGAAAGATCAATCTTGAATGGCTTCTTTCCCTTGCTTACATTCTTTAACGCAAAAAAACAATAAAAATTTATTAGAATATACAAAAACAAAAGATTAATGCAGATCACAGATATCCTATAACTTTAGTCAAACCAGCACTAGCAAGTATGGTCAGTTTAAAACCTAGCTTAGTCATCCCACGGTGCAAGCTACAACTTAACCTATGTACCTAAATAAATTATTTTTCCTTTTATATACAGGAAAGGCAAGCAAAATAAAAGTGAATTGATGCATCGAATTCATGTGCATTTATTGTCACGATGGTCAGTTCTGAATGGGTCTTACTAGTAATTTGGCATAGCAATCCTGACAATAAAGTGTACAAAAGCAAGGAGTACTGAAACATACTGCTATGGCAATTAGCTCCTCCAGCAGCTCCTCCAAATGTCGAAGCGGCTGAGCAAATCAGAAACACCAGTACACATAATACAAAACTATTGTTAGAATCACAGTCTACACTCGGTAGTAATTCCATATTCAGAAAACAGGAGTTAATTATGAAATTATGAACCCAGAATTACAAAGGAAAAGTTAATAGTCTCACCCATTGTGTGGGGCCATCAACAGGTGCACTTAGGGGATCATCATGTACCTAATCAGCATTTGAAAAGACAGGAGGGGAAAAACTTAAGTTGCACTGGAATTGTTACAAATCGAACAACAATTATAAACCATACCTCCATAAAGATACCATCAACACCTGCTGCAACTGCGGTGCGTGCAATACATGGTATCAGTTCACGTAGACCCCCACTTGCAACACCTCCACCTTCAAGCTAAAAAGATTACGCTACATTCAAATATTTTATTTCAAAAGTTCAAATATAGCAGCATTCAGTTATTCATGTATTCACATGGACCTACAAATTCCTCATATTCATGTATTCACATGGTATCAGTTATTCAATTAAATATTATTAGATCGTCGTACCTAGAAAAAAAATATATCTAGTACATAGCACAACTAGTAAAAAACAAACGAATATTCAACCTTTCTTCCAGCAGGTTGTTGTAATGAATGAGTAATGTCAGCAACCTGAAAAGAAAAAAAAAAGAAAAAAAATGATTCTATTTAGGAATAATTAACCACCACAAAAGAGCCTGGACGCGAAAGAAATAATTCTGCAAGTTTTTCACTCGTGAAAGATATCAGAAACAAATTATTTACCACAGGACATTTAGCTTCTCTCAGCCATTCCAAGTTTCTTGGGTCAAAAACAAGATCATCTACAAAATCACGACAATGGTTTGCTATTAATCATTCCTTAAAAATGGGTTACAGATATACAGAGGAATGAAAAACATACTGTAGCCGTGCATGTTGCCACGTTCACAAACCATCACATTGGGATTTCCAGCTAGTCTAACTTTCTCCGCTGAATTTTCCATTACCTTTATAAGATTGCAAATATTTAAGCTAACATTATATCTAATCCAGCATTCATATGATCCACTGAATTAAGATGAAAAGAATATTTAAAAAATGGAAAGAGTACTACAGGAAAGGAAAAAAGGAATAACTTACAGATGCAGCGCACATTTGGCCTTTCTTTATATTAATTATTTTTCCCGTCTTTGCGGCAGCAACTAGAAGGTCAGTCTGCAATAGTAGTACAGTGACTCAGTTTAGAAGCACAGTAACAAGAAGTGACAGTATGACCAAAACTATTATGAATCCTCAAAACAAATGTGATGGGAAGAGCACATGAATCAAATGTTACAGTTTTGACCATGGGCTTACCAGATTTTAGTACAAATTACCTGATTCTACTAAGCTGGTGCCTAATGAATTCGCATGACGCCCTACAAGCTCATATTGACTAGTTTTGATGAGATTTGTCTGACGCAAAACCACAACAAAATAAAAAAAGCAGCAAGCCTAACTTCAGTATGCTGGTAAGTTGAAAACTTCAAGCTTCCATTAAACCTTTTCACGTTTTCTAATTTTTCTACTATGCTGACAGGCCTTATTTGCAAATAACTCAAAGACCATTTGCATGTAACATTCAAATACCAGAAAATCTAATCATATTTACAAATGTACTAAATATTAAGTATCATCTACAAATAAGAGCCAAAATTATTTTTCTAAAAAATTCATGCAACGTACCTGGCGACACAAGAAAGCTGGGATTTGGATAATGTCAGCTACTTTTCCAACAGCTTCACACTGGTCACAAAGATCAATTTATCCAAAACCCACCCATTTAGAAAGTATAATTAGTAATCTAAGCAAAAAAAAACCACAAATGTAACAAGAAAATTAGTATGCCAAAGTATGTTAAGACTTAAGATTACATATCATTGCTCTTTTGTATGAATTGTTCACAATATAATATCAAAATAATGCATGTAAAATTAGAACATTAGAAAGATTCAGTAATACTGAGCATACCTGCCAACTTTCATGTACATCAGTAATTATCGGAAGACCATGTGTCATTTTAACCTTCTCCAGTATCTGGATAAAAATTAACTTGTCAGTACATATTATGTATTTTTTTCATCACAAAGGGAAGGAAGAAAATATAAAATCCGTATGGTTCATAGGCACAGAGCAATCTTGCCTTCAAGCCTTCTTCCATGCCAGGCCCACGAAATGACTTGGAAGAAGTACGGTTTGCTTTATCAAAGCTAGACTTGAATACAAGTGGAAGACCAAGCCTGTTATTTTGGAACAAATAAAAACAAATTAAATGTGCATTTATACATGTTAATGAATTTGGAACAAATTAACTATGACTTTTTTTACCAAAAATTTGTAGTTGAAGGTAACTGTGTTTAATACAAGAGAATTAAAAGCTTGACAAACATAATTGTGTAAGTAGACAAATACTGAAATAACTGATTTGTTTAGGCCTTTAGGGTATATAGGGTCATTTTAGGTAATAGTGAACAACAAAGAGATGATATAATTGCGGAACTGAAAAATATGCCTAGAGCCTCTATATAAGAAATTGTTAAGAAAATAATGCATAGAAATTAAGTCGATGTTGATTATTATTATTATAATAGTGTATTATTATTATTATTATTTCTATACTTTTATTTTTACTATTATTTTACTATTTCTTCTATTATTATTATTTATATTGATTTTTCATTTCAGATTGGATTTCATTTCTAACCTACCCCGATTTATTTGGGAGCAAAAGCCTATCAATTTACATGTTAAATAAAAGCCTATAAGAATTTTTCATTGGGTATGTATCATTGGCACTATTAATTTTGGACAGATGCTACTATGGATGCAATGAAAAAGCTGGTCAAGATATGGATGCCGCAAGCTTTAGAAGAAATTCCAATACAAGCAGTGGGACCCCAACTGCAAATAGGAGCCATTGCTGTTGAAGCGATTTGAATTTTGAATGCGATTTGAATTTTGAATGAAAAATGTTCCCCAGTTGGTACTGTTTTTATTTTAGTTGTTAAGTGTTTTGGTTTTAATTGCAATATTTTGTTTAGATGAAGTATGTGGTTTGTGCATAATAGCTTGAAGTGTGTATGTGGATTTTTTTTTATCTTAGCTGGGTGTAGTTAGAAGTAGAGATATGAATTAAGCTAAATTGTTAGTTTAGAATTAGTTGAATTCATCGAGTGTTGCAGGGCTGACAAGGTGACATAAAAAGGATGGTAGTCGGGCCACTTCATGATGGTACAAGATGTAGCACAAAAAAGAAGAAATGGAGGCGGATTGAAGATTTTAGAATTTTGCACTTTTCTTTCCTGTAATAATAAGTGAGGTACAAACTTGATAGATGCTATTGTACCTTGGGTTAATGGGATAACAGTAGGGCATATTAAAATGGTACCGGGCTGTGGTACCTATGAGGGTTGGTTTTGTTTAGGAGTAGAATAATTGTAAAAGACTATTTTTTCATAAATGAAACAGGCCATAATGGCCTTTTTTCAAAAAAAATAAGGACAAAGGAATTTTGATTTCGAATTCAAGTCCTTTTAAGCTTCAGAGTTTAGACAACCCAATTGACACCTCAATAAGCCCTCATTTGTGCAACGATGCATCCATAAGACAAATTCAGACTGAATTCATTTATTTCCTTACTTGTTTGCAACACGCTTAATATGGCCAGCCATCTTGAGAACATGTTGCTCTGATTCAATTACATTTGGGCCCGCCAATAAGAAAAATGGTTCTGCTGCCTGTTTTAAGTTTTCAAATAGATAAGTGTTAAAAGGTTGAACTATAATTTTAAGAGGTTTATTGAAAGGTTTGCTGAAATTCATAACAAGTTGAGAGTAGTCTAGTAAGATTTTTTTTTATATAAAAAAGAACTGAATTAAGAGGTTGAACTTGATAGAAGGATGTGCTGGAATTCATGTTAACCACAGTAAGAGTGTTCCGCTGAATAGTGAAAAAAAAATTAAACTCCATTTAAGGGTTCGACTAAACAGAACAATGAGTTGAAATTCATAGGAATTACAGTTAGAGTGATCTAGAAAGCACCATAGCCGGTAAGCGCAGAAAACCCACCCAGACCCGGCACCTTTTACCTACCTACCTACATATCTATACAAATATGTATCATTCAAATAATCTAAACCGCATATGAACGACAGATTGACGGCTCATTGGTATACGTTCACAGGTCTATGTATTACCAAGAGAAAAAAAAAAACCTGGTTCGAAACGCAAGCAAGGTGTTCGACACAATGCCACGACGACTCCCCTTTGTTTCTTTAACACAATCCAGTAAAAAAGAAAAAAACATAGTCCCATGGTGGAGAAAATTACCTTGAGCTGGTTGAAAAGTGCCACGGTAGACTCCATCTGAGAAAAGCAACGGCGCGACGCTGGGTCGAGATCTAAGATCTAAGAATTGCAATGGATTTCTGTAACGAGGGATCAAGATCTGGCACGAGATGGAAATCTGATTGCTTATGGGTATGGCGTTTCCAAGGAAGACGGACACAGTCGCGTACGGAGAAGTAGATACAGATGAAAGCTTTGCTGTTGGATGTACAGACAATGATCAACAAAAGAGAAACACCGGGCACACACTGTAGCGAGCGTTTGGAGACGGTGTCATTTTGCGATCCGAATCTGCCGTAGTGCGGAAATCAACGGTGATTATCAGCTGGCGATCGATCGTCAATCGATCGTCAGTGATGAAAATCAGTGACTCTTTTTAAATTTTGACACAATCTTAATACAATCAATGAAGATCGAACGGTCTATATGCTAAGCTATATCGGTTTCGCTCAGCTACCGACAAATTAGTTAATCTGTAATTTGTAAATTATAAATAAACTTGCCTTCTTAGTTGCATTTTTTTTATTTATTATTCGTAAGCTTACAACACATACACTCACAAATAAACAAGAAAATAAATTTGAAATTCCTCTAAAAGTAACTCCTAACAGAGCTTGAACCTCAGACCTCTCCTAAAAAGACATTGTGTCTCACCACTACACTAGATAGAACTTGACAAATCACGTTAGATTAGTCTAATAAGTTATAGTTCTGTTTGGCAAATCAAATGAAGTACAGTAAAATAAAAATAAAAATATCCATTTGCTTACTCCACTTTTATTTAATTGATGTTTGATGATGACGTAAAATAAGATAATTGTACAAGGAAAATAACATTAAAGAAATAAGAATTAACATAAAAGATCAACATAATAGTGAGAATCTATATTATGAACAAATTGTCGTGGACCAATATACATTCATTAAAAATTACAAATATCAATTTTATAAAAATTTATGCATCTATTGTGTGTTATTATATTTAAAATTATGTGCATCACAAGATGTTCATTTTTTGGGCTAAGAAGACACTTCAAAATTGCCGCTAAAATTATATATGAATTACATTTTTATTACAAAAAAAAGAAAAACTTAGGTACATCTAGATAGGTGCTCCTTAGATATTTCATTCAATTGCCGTTTAATTGCATTGAAATTCGGATCATATATTTCAATCAAACAACACAGATTGAATGAAATATCTAAGAAACACATATCTAGATGTTCTTAAATTTTTTTCTAAAAAAATAATCCTTTTGTACCATAACATCAAAAATAATTATGCCGGATGAAAATACTCCGAAAAACAAAGACATTGTCTATAATAAAAGTTTTAGTAGCTCCAGAGCTCCAGTACTGCTGATACGTAGATTTCATATCCGCTGTTATTCTGAGAGAATAACAGAGCCCTGTAATTCTATATCTGACCGTTCATTTTCGATCTAACAAATAACTTATATAATACAGTGGGTCCCGTGCAGTCCATCTGTGCCGTCCGTATAGATAGGACGGTCAGCAACCATCCGTCAGAATAACAGCAATCTTTACCCCTGTTTTGACTTTACAATAAAATTTATAAGGTTCTATATGATCCAGTATTCCAGTGTTTACTGGTCACGTTTGTAATTAGAAAAACATAAAATCGATGATCTCAGATTATTTGTTTTCAAATATTTCATTGCTGATGAAGGCGACAAGGACCATCCAGTTGATAATATTTATAAACCTCTATAGATGATGTAATCTTGTTTTAATATATATATATATTTTTAAAGCTTATCTTAGTCTGCCAATATTTTTTGCATTTGCATGAATTGTGTCTTAAAGGAGATGTAACCATGCATCTAAATGTGAAATGTCTTATCTTATTTTGCTCTACAACTGTCAACGTTGGTGGTACTCTGATGGGTATTGTTCATTAGTTAATCAACATTGGAGTATCAGCCAAAGAACATAGTTTCTTTTAACTTGCGAATTGAGAGAATTTGACCAAGTCAATACACATTTTGACAATTCTGACTAATTGTGTTGAATTTCCAAACTCATATTCCAAAACTTTCAAAATACATATTTGATCATTACCAAATGAACTTTGTGCTGGTATATATATAGCAAGACTATAGTAATTTGCATAGGACATTTATTTCGTCCTATGCGGCTATTCATTTGCTCAATAAATTGAGATTTAAGTTGGTCAATAAATTCTTCATATCAACATTTTATAAGAAATCAAATTTCGTGTTTTTAGAGTTTTCTTGCTATTTTTAAATTTTTTTAAAACAACCAAGGTTTAATATTTTAAAAAATAGCAACAAAACTCTAAAAATCACGAAATTTGATTTCCTATAAGATTTTGATATGAAGAATTTATTGAGCAACTTAAATCTCAATTTATTGAGCAAATTAAACATGCATAGTTGCATAGGACGGACGGGGTGTCCTTTGCATATTATCATACCCTTGCTCACACACACACACATATATATAGTGAGGCTATGGTGTTCCGCAAAGCACGTGCTTTGCAATTGTGGATCATTGAATCTTCGAATATCATGTTGGCACGAATCACAAAGCGTGATCTAATGGTCCACAATTGCAAAGCACGTGCTTTGCGGAACACCATAGCCTCACTATATATATATATATATATATATATATATGAGGAGGGATCCGTAGCCGCTTGCAACCGCTCTATCATACCAAGTGTAAATCGTCGATCCGAACCATTGTAAATATTCTCCATACTAATGTAGACTTCGAGACCAAATTTTATATTTTTTGGAACTTTTTTACTATTTTATCGGAAGGGTTGAAAATTGGATGTTTGTAAATCGTTAGATAAATAAATTTTCAATCCATCCGATAAAATAGTAAAAAAATTCAAAAAAATATAAATTTTGGTTTCCAAGTCTATATTAATATGGAGAATATTTTCAATGGTCCAGATCGGTCATTTACATTTGCTACCATGGAGCGGTTGCGAGCGGTTGGAAGTTTGGCGGCTACCAGAGAGAGAGATAGCTTATTATACTTGGCAGCTTCTGCCAAGATTTCAAAAAAGGAGAGAGAGAGAGATAGCTTAGGATACTCCATGGAGCACCGAACCGCTTGTGCTCCACATTGGTATCTCAAATTTCAAATTTCAACGTCCGACCAAACCGTTGAACATGATCTACATATTAAATCTCCTTGGACATTGAATTTTACATTTTTTTATTTTTTTGTTATTTTCTAGAGAGATGAGAAACTTCTCATATTATTATTTCAGAAACCGTTTGATTGGCAAATTTTTCACCTCTCTAAATATAGCAAAAATAATATAAAATTCAATATCCAAGAAGATTTCAATATGTAGATCATGTTCAACGATTTGAATCGGACAATTGAAGTTTGAAATTGAGGATATATATGTAGAGCAGAGGTTGTTTGGTGCTCCAAGGTGCACCATAACCTATATATATATATATATATATATATATATATAGTATATATATATATATATATATATATATATATATATATATATATAGTTGTGCTAAGTAATTCATAAATCACAATTTGCATTAGAAGTATATGTGAAATATGTATCATTTTGCACAAAATCTCCTCCCCTTGTTAATTGTAGAGTACTCTTTGTTCTTTAAAAGTTGTGCATAATTCTAGTTTTGAGGTAAATGATTACTTCATTGTATGTATGTCTCGGAGACGTAAAGAAATTATACAAAATGACGAGTATTGAGCTATTAAAGAACAACACATATAGATGATGAGTGTAGCAGAAATACGTACATTACGACGCATTGTGGTCATACATAAAGAAACTAAAGTGGAAATAATGATATATGTGACAAGATTGAAGTTACACTGATTTAAAAAGAAGCTGTCCAACTTTAGATGACATGAGCATATCGGCAGAAATCTTTTGAAGCATCAAAGCGAGTGGAGTTTTAAGTTGTGCTAAGAACACAAGGAGAAACATAGATCAAATAAGATTGACATGAAAAGTAATAAAAATAAATTTGAAGGCATGAGACATATTACAGAAAAATTAGTGTCAAATAAAAACACACAAAAATTAACGGTTGGCGTATCATAATCACAACTGAGAAATTAAAATTTAGAAATAGTATTATATAGGCTTTATGTTCTATGGCTGTTCGAGACCAGAGATTGTGAAGATTTCTTACTATTGCTGTAATTACTATTACTATAAATTATATATCACATTTACTATTTTATTGTTATATAAGTTAGTTTTACTTTTGGCAAATTGAATCAAAATTAACTTGATTTCACTATTATTGATGCAAAATCAACTTGATTGTACAATTTTTTATGATTATCAACTATTGCAATCAATTTGAATTTAATTTTTCTTCGTAGAATACTCACTCTTAAAAGGATAAGTTATTGTGAAATGTCAACTGCAGTTTACAAAATATTCTCTCTTGTTCACTTAGGGTGCGTTTGGATCATGTCATGATTAGTGCAAAAATAGTGCTATCTAGATTAGTGGTTGAAATAGTGGTTACTTTTTGCTATCTAGGTTAGTGCAAAAATAATGCTAATTTTGTTCTATCTATGTTAGTGAAATGTTGTTTAGATTGCACATTTGGAGTAATGATAGTGAGTTAGTAAAATAATAAATTATTTTAGTTTTTTTAACGATAATAATAATAATAAAATAATAAAATATTGATATCAATTTATAATATAATAATAATACAATAATAATAAATGATAATAGTAATAAAATAATGACAATAAAAATAATTATAATAATACTAATAAAATAATAATGACAATAATAATAATAATAAAATAATGACAACTAAAATAATATTAATAAAATAATAATAATGACAATTGTTATAATAATAAAATAATGATAATTACAATAACAATAATAAGAATAATAATAATGACAATTATAATAATAATAATGACGATAATAATAATAATAAAATAATATTAATGAAAATTATAATAATAAAATAATGATAATTACAATAATAATAAAAATAATGATAATTACAATTATAATAATAATAATAAAATAATAATGATAATTATAATAGTAATAAAATAATCACAATCAAAATAATAAAAAATAATATTAATGATAATTATAATAATAATAAAATAATGATAATTACAATAATAATAAACATAATAATAAAGACAATTATAATAATACTAATAAAATAATAATGACAATAATAATATTAATAAAATAATGACAATTAAAATAATAATAATAAAATAATAATAATATGACCAATAATAATAAAATAATAATAATAATGACAATTATAATAATACTAATAAAATAATAATGACAATAATAATAATAATAAAATAATGACAATTAAAATAATAATAATAATAATAAAATAATAGTAATAATGGCAATTATAATAATAATAAATAATAATAATTACAATAATAATAATAAAATAATAATAATGACAATTATAATAATAATAAAATAATAATGACAATAATAATAATAATAATAATAAAATAATGATAATTAAAATAATAATAATAATATTAAATAATAATAACATCAAGATGATGATTACAATGTAATAAAATAATAATTTTGCTAACCATGACATGTGCTAATTTGCTAATGCTACCATTTTGTTGGATTAGCAAAATAGCACTAACCAACACTACTCACAACTTACTAAATCATGTTTGGATCACATTTTTGTGTGGATAGCAACACTTATCCATGGTTAGTGCTATTTTTGGTGATCCAAACACTCCCTTAGAGTTTTTCTTTCTATTTTTCTTTAAAATTGTTAATGGCCGCTTTTCAAATGTAAAGGCTTTATTATGAATTGTCGTGTAGTGCAATCCGTAATCATAGGCGGATTGAGAATTTTTGGTTGGGGTAAGATTTATAATTTTTTCGGAGAGCAAAATGACGTAGATGTTTAAATATGTATTATGATTTTGCAAAAAAAGTTGACAAATCGTACAAATACACATAGTTTTTTTGCAATTTTTTTCCAGAAAAATACTTGCCCCTCTGATTCATACTGGATCTGCCCCTGCCAATACTTAGTAGAATTACCTCAAAGACATCGACATATTCCGAGTGCTGATTAAGTAAGAGCACATTAAATAAAATTCTGAAATTAAGACTCAATTGGTAAATTAAACTCAGGCAATATTAGAATATGAGCTATAATTTTTCAAGCACAATAGAAAAAAAAATTTAAAGACCACATTTGAAAAGTAAGCTCTGGCACGGTAATGAGCTTGCACATAAACATGTCTCCTAAAGGAAGCCATGAATTCATTTTTTTTAATAAGCGCTAAAATAGTTGATAGATTTGATTACATTTTAACTGAATTTGTTCTTTTTTAGAATTTCGATATAAATAAAAAAGACAAAACTATGTACTCAATAAAATCTTAGGGTTCTTCTTTTTGCATGAGCGAAATTTTCTTTTTTGCAAATTATTAAACTCATACACAAAGTAATTGTTGTAAATATCCAACACTAATGATCAATGACAAATTTACATATTTCATTGAGTTATTAGAAGAAAACTTTGGTAACTTACTAATTTGTAGATTTTTTAAGTCCATTCTCAATAACTCTAAAAGCGATTATGGTAGTCGGGGAATCCGTATTTTCTGTAATAATATAATTATTATAGAGAACATCGAATGACCCATATTCTCTATAATAATTAATATTAATTGGACACAAATTTCAAAAAAGAACTGAATTTGTTCGATCTTTTCTAAAGTTAGAGCATCTTTATTCCTAAAACTCTTAGAGTTTCTAAACAGCTAATGCTCTCAGATTGATGCAATGTATTTTGTCACATCAGTTTTAGAAATCAAATCTTTTTTTAATTTCTAAATCTTTTATTTCTGAAACTAAAAAAATAAAATTTCTTAATTACCATATCAACAAATACTACCAATGTAATGAGAGACCTATCAATTTTAGTCAATGATTAAGCCACGTCATAATTTATAAACTCTAATGCAAAATTGTTAAGTAAGAAACTCTGAAGCAAAATTGGTAAATAAGAAATTCATCTGCATCTCTAAAAGTCATTCAGAAATCAACACATCAAACTAAAATTTCAAAAATAAAAAATTTCAAAAATAAAGTTGCTCTTGCTATTTAATACGGAGGATTCCAATGACAGTAGTTAGTAGTTATGAGTTGACGGCTCATTTTTTATTTATTTTTTGGAATAGTTTCGACGCACTGTTTACAAGTAGGTTATCAGTTTTATATTCTCTATCCAGGTCATTGTCAAATAATCATATTCTATTCCCCTGAAACAGAGCCCGTAAATGAACTTAGGCACAAATGAAAAGACTTATATATTATATTCCCCTTTTCAAATCTTAAATATTGTTCTTTAATTGCAGAATTGAATCCCAACTTCCACAAGTCAAACCCCATTATAATTTAAATCCCAATTGTCAAAGTCAAAATCTTATTCTTGATCCATATATATCATATATATGGACTACAATTGCATGTTCTACTATCCATTTATATCCCTTTATATCTGCTCAAAAATAAAGGTGCTTTAAATGCAAATTGAGCCTCCTAACAAGAAGAATAAAATGATGCCACAGTTCACCTTCACATCTTATTTTGCTTTATAACAGTACAGTATCAGTACCAGTACCAGAGAAAAAAAAAGAAGAAAATTCCCAAATCTCAGTTGTATTATTACTGGATGCATTACCAGCAGGGAATAAAATATTATATTCCAAAACAGAAATTTTGTCTTTTCTTACCTTGATGTTGATGTTGACGATTTATAAAATTTGAGCTGTCACGTATCTACTGTGCAATTATCTGTTGAGAATTAAGTAGGATTAATAATTTTATTTTAATAAAAAAAGGCTTCAAAGCTTTGACAGGCCGTTTGGCAGTATGTCTAATTCACTACAGACATACGAGCTTCAAGTTCTTATAAAAGGATGTATTAAAAAACCAAATAATTGATATTTTTAATCCATAAAAGTGATTAAAATTCTAAGCTTCTAAAGCATACCACATTATAAGTACTACATTAATCATTGAATATGTAATTAAGTAATATACATTGATTGCAGAAATTTTAACCTGTTCATTAATAAATATTCATCATTCTGCAATGTATAGCTAATTCAAAATATGAGATTTAACAATTTTATTGCAAGATCGTTTATTGAAGCTTTTTTTATGTTGCATTGTTTCGATAGTATTTTTTTTCCCAAGATAAATATACATATTTTTTTTTTCTGATAATATACTTCTATTTTCGATATAAAGGACGAGAAATAACTCTAGTTTGAAGAATACTACAGAAATGATCTTTAATATTGATTGAAAAATGGTCTCTTACATCTGATAGGGATATTATAGGAGGGCTGTTAACTGCCGGAAGCAACCTATATTAAAGATTGAGGTTTTTATATCCATTGTTACAGAGCATCCAGTATTAAAACTCACCTTTTATATCTGTTGTACAGAGCACCCGATATTAAAAGTTACATTTTATGTCTGTTGTTACATATCAGCGCCTGAAATTAAAAGTCACATTTTATATCTGTTGTTACAGAGAAACCGGTATTAAAAGTTACCTTTTATATTCCATATTGTCTAACACCCGGTATCAAAGGTTTTCGAAAAAAATTCAACTTTGCAGCCACCTGGCTGCAACTGCCTCCATTAATTATTTCTCCTATAAATCTTCAAATTTTTTCACAATTACTCATACAATCACTTGAATAAATTAACTTAAAATAAAATTCATAAATCTATAATATTTTTACAGACAAATATATTTTGACAAATTTACTCTCTCCTTTCTTTATTTTCGTCCTTTCGAATAAACAAATGTTTATCAGCAAAAAATAAAAAAGAAAAAAGAAAAAGATCTCGTCATAGTTAAAATAATTAATCAACTTCTTTCTTACCTTTAAGAAAAAAGAAAAAAAAGAGAGATAGAAATAAAAAAAAGGGTATTAAGATGAGTTTAGATGAGGGATAGATCCGTGGATATATATGTTGGAATTTCATGTGTATGTTACAGAAGGCGAAAATTAATTTTTTTGCCTCTATCTAACTCAATACACAAAGAATCTTATTTCTATGACAATTGCAATCAGTATTACACTATGGCATTTCATCGAACACCTCTTGTGCATCACCAAAAAAAGAAAATAGTCAATTTATTTCTTGCACAAGAGTGGAAAAAGTATACCTAAAGAGATTGTCAAATCTCTTGGTAGAGAGGAACCGATTCCTCTTTTTTCTAGGTCTCTTGGAAAATCTGTCTTCCTTCTCCGACCATAGAAGCACCATTGTCTCTTGGTTCACCTTGAACTTAAACAACAATCTAAAACACTCTTAGATAGATGAATGTAGAGATTAGAGCTTAGATCCAATCATCTAGATCTTCAATCTCCAATGAACAAACTATTTCATTTGGTGGCTAAACTTTGCAAGAGAAGAAGAGAACAAGAGAATGATTTCCTTCTTTACAAGAGAAGAAGGGATGAATAGTGACACTATTCACGATTACTATAGCGGCGGCTACTGTAGCAAGAGAGAGAAAAAACTCAAAACTTTTAAGTAAAACTTAACCTTATGAACATTGTTGTTTTCATCAAGTAAGAATAATTCAATTTCTTAATAAAACTCTCTTTCTCAAAATTCAAGTCTAGATCTTGGTGATTTGTTAAGAAAACTCATTTCATTGGAAAACAAGAATGAACGAGTCATTTCCACATAATGAGCAAAAGATGTGCCTCACACAAATCCACTCATTTTTTGCAAATAACGAATTCATGCAAGTTCCACGATTTCTAGTAACAAGAGTCACGCTCATGCTTATCCCTGATTACTAGCTTGAAGTGGATAAAATGAGAATGAAAGATACCCTTATTTTTTTCATGGACATAGTGAAAATATGACTTTGATAATTTTGGTAGTTCATGTATTCATCCAAACAATACTATCCTAACAATATAAATTATCTCATATATTTATCATACTAATAAGCTTTGTGGGTTGTGTGGCTCCCGCTTGCATTCTTGTAGCTTCATCAATCATCTTCAGAAGAAATACTTCTAAGCTACTAGAAACCACTTAATTTTCATTCTACTTTAGAGCTATTCTAAAACCAAATGAAAAGTATATATCTAAATTACTAAATTCAAAATCTATGTGGCATGCAAGCCAAGAATGAATTAATACATGAATGACAATCTAACATTCTTGCCATAATTTAATTATCATAATTAATTACTAATGGCACCTTAGGCTGCAATTACCCACATTCATACACATCATTCAGTAAAACACAAAAGGCATTGAAAATCTTGAGCCATACAAATCCACAATCCTCCTACAAAACAGGATTAGTATACAAGTGTAATTTCACTCCACTATTCAATCTTATTTGTAAAGCTCATATATCTCAAGTTATGAATCCATCTATATTATTTAAATCCAAAAAATATTCTCAATAGATTAAACATTTATCAACTAAATGTCATTTTCTATGACATTTAAGATATTCCCACATGGCGAGCAAAGAGAAGTGCCTCACACAACTCCCTCTCACTTATGACCTAATAACAAAACATGTTTGATTGCCCTTTGAAATACAATTATTCAATAGAATAAATATTTATCATTTATATGTTATTCTATTTGACCATGAAGAATCTTTAATATTCTCTAATGACATTTAAAAAAATATAAATTGACTTGTTTGTCCTTAATCATCATTATTACTAATCAAATTTTAAAATTTTAACTACATCACTTTCAATAATACTTGGATGAGTTCCACAACAATTGATTTTATAAAATAAATCATTGTGAAACAATTAATTTCACAAAAATGAAATTTCAAAAATTGTCCCAAGTTTCAACTTGTTGCGCGCCAGTCAATATTTTATATGTCAAAAATGTGTGTTTTGAATTAAAAATTAAGCCATACATTTTTGAAAACTAAACTTAAGAATTCGTATAGATATACAAAGAAATCAAGACAATGTTTAGCCATTTGTGAGCAAATTATATTTTAATCCAGGTTCCAGATCGAGAAAACAGATTGTAGTTATATCTGTAATTCTAATTTTATATATAATCTGTAATATTTTTGTATTGCAAAATATAGTTTTTTCAGAAACTATACTTCATCACCTTTCCAGTGGTAGGTAGTATGCAAAAAATCATTCATCCAAATTCAAGATATGTTATTTTGAATCTCAACAAAATAGAAAATTTGGACACCGAAATTCCAGCACTGTACCCATTTTATTTCTTTTTGTCTGCCTTAATAAAATAGTTAAAACTCCGTATTTTATTATAAATTCATCCACACATCATAAACTAATGTAGGAATTTTTAGATACACAAAAACCGTGATTCAAATAATACCAAGGTGATTAAATGCCTTAAGAATCCAAAAATGACACATTTATGAACTAAACTTGGGAGATAGTTAACTAAACACTTATGCACTTAACTTAGCACTAATTAAATAGTCCAATTGCTATAAAATAAGTCTAAGCTCTGGTACCACTGTAGGAATTTCATATGTACGTTTAAGAAGGCGAAAATTATTTTTGTTTGCCTCTATTTAACTCAATACACAAATGATCTTATTTCTTTGACAATTGCAAACAAGATTACACTGACATTTCATCGAACACCTCTTGTGCATCACCAAAAATAGAAAATAGTCCTTTTATTTCTTGCACAAAAGTGGATAAAGGTTATACTTAAATAAATTGTGAAATCTCTTGATAAAGAGGAGTCGATTCCTCTTCTAGGTCTCTTGGAAAATATTTGTGTTCCTTCTTCGACCATGAAAGCATCATTGTCTCTTGGTTTACCTTAAACTAAATCACAACCTAAAACACCCTTAGATAGATGAATGTAGAGCTTAGAGCTTAGATCTAATTATCTAGATCTTCAATCTTGAACGAACAAGCTATATAATTTTGTGGCTAAACATTGCAAGAGAAGAAGAGAACAAGAGAAGGCTTTCTTTCTTCACAAAAGAAGAAGGGATGAATATCAACACTATTCATGGTTACTGTAGCGAAAACTATTGTAGCAAGAGGGAGAGAAATTCAACACAAATTTTTTCAAGCATCACCCGTTATATATAGTCAAGACCTAGGACACCTTTTGTGTTAATTATTTGCATAAATATCATTGACTATTCTCTTATTATTCTCTAGTTCTATTTTGCAAGAAATTAATTTATGACTAAATAATATGATAATATTATTAATTATTGTTCTTATAATGCTCTCAAACATTATACAAAATAATATGCACATATATTCTCGTAAATTTATTTAAGATCTAAGGATGTCATTTTGCATGACATATTATTTTAACATTGTACTGCATGTATTTATCTCATACATCATGAGATTAAATACATCACACAAAATGTAAAATACTAGTTGTTTCTATTTTGTTGGCATGATCTTACAGGGGATCCACTTCATCTTGGGATATGATGTAATATAAAATACTTCATATTATGGACTACAAGAGGTTCTATCACTACATTATAGTCTTCCAAACGAAATAGTCGTTATATGCTTGATCCACTTGATTCATGTCTATCTTGTCTCATTATATTTTAAATAATATGCAAAAATAAGATCGTGGCATTTTTACATTATATTCTTTTCTTTGTTTCTCAACTGAATTATAAGTATAACTCAATCATTTATATTGCATGCAATATAATTTTTCTTTACTAAGGGGGTCCAAAATATCATAAATCAAATAATTGAGGGACAAAAATAATATTGACATATAAATTTTTTTCCACACAAGTTGTACAAACAAACTATTATAACATTCCAATCATTTGAATAAACTTTAAATATCAATCATATTATATATGTGAAAAATCTATATGTCTCATATATAAGATTCAAAGACGCATTGGAAACATTAATGACACAAAACACAATCCATATAATAAACAATCGGATTAGGTCATGTTCAATATATAAATGATCACCATTTTATATACTCATGCCATTAAATGATAATCACTTATGAACATTTATATAACTACAATGTACTTTCAATTGACATGACAATCTTCTTGGCAAATAATATTCTCTTTAATTATCACGATTGTTAACATATTTAGGATTATATATTTTTCATCTAAAGAGTTTGACGGTTCAAGACCACGAGCATGTTCTTGAACACTTCTAAAGATATAACATATTATTTACAAAGAACATAAATGTCTAATAACATTTAAAATCATGAACAATTCATATATTCATTATAAAAAATATGACTTTCTAAACACACATTCTTAAATATATACAAAGATGAGGGAGATATGAGGGAGTGATACGTGGGAAAATCTGCTTTGTTTAGATATTTTCTGAGCGTTGAATTTGATGGAATGAACAGTAAGATTGAGAAAAATAGAGACCTGTGGGAAGAAAATCGTGCAATGCTATTGGTTCGTGTTTCCAGAGTCTTTTATATCTGGTGTTACCAAAGAACATATATTAAAGATCATTTTATATATGTTGTTCTGAAAAACCCGGTATTAAAGATCTTTTATACCCTCTTTCTGTAAAAAGTCGATATTAAAGATAACCTTTTATACCCTTGAATGTCACTAAAAAAGTTAGCATTTCTTTCATTCCAAATTTAAAACAAATGAATGCAGTTAACATATTTTCTCAGAATTGTAGCTCATTTATACAACTCCATAAATCTTGTTAGTGTTATTTTTCATTATAGTCCAAAAAGTTTGACTAATTGGGCATTTGTTAAAAAGATGCTCAACTCACTCATTTTGATCACAAAATATACATCTTGGATCTCCTTACCAGCCTCTTCTAATTAAATTATCTTTGGTTAACACTTTATTCTAAGTGTAAGCCATAACATTTTAACACCCAAATTTTTTTATTAATGTTGAAAGAAATGCCATTAAAATTGATGAAATTGTACATAAAAACTTCTGTGTAGATAACATTACTATTCCATAATCAAATAGAGGAATCATCTAAATTAGAAAATTGTAAATTATTGATGACATTATACAGTTGAGTTTTTTCCAGTCTCATTGTTGTACTGACCCTACTGGTAAGAAATAGTGGTATACTCCCATTATTGTATACTTGTGCAATGGAAACATTATCACTTTCGTCTTTTTAGAATACTAAAGGAAATTATATGCATAAGGTACTATTATTGTATCATATATCATACCAGAAGTTTACTTTTTTCCCATTTCCAATAATACTTGAAGAGCCAAGTTGGATGAATTTATATAGTGATGAAACATCATTCCAAAATTTTGAATAGTTTGGTTTAGAGTTTTTTTATACTGAATGATCCATATTTAATTAGTTATTTTTCTTTCAAAGACATGTTTTCAGAATATATGAATTTACAGCTCCATTTACAAATTAGAGAATAATTCATATGATGTAGGTTTCTTACCTCCAGCCCCAAACTCATTTTCTTACATATTCCATCCCATGCTACTAAATACTATTTTCTTTTGTACTGTCAATTTCAGCCCATAAGAACTTCTTTCTAATTTGATTTATTTTGTTAATTATTCATTTAGAGACATTAAATATAGAAGTATAATAAGTTGGTATGGTTGATAAAACAACATTGAGCAAGGACAACATCTTGCCTTGCCAGATGGGTAATTTTTGTTGAATTTTGTCTATTAGTTATTGCCGCTCTTTTTTACCAGGTCTTTTCTAGTGTAAAATAAGTCTCCGATATTTAAGAAGAAAGTTTGTTGACTTTGACACTTAAATAGAGAAACAAAATATTGTGTTGTGTGTGAATCCATATTTAAAAAATAATAGTTGATTTAAAAAAAAACTAAATTTTAAGTCAGAAATGGCCTCAAATATACTTTGGGAAGTCATTTAATTTTTTCTACATCTTTTATTAGCTTGTGAAAATATAAGAACATCATCAGCATATTGCTATGTTGCACGGGTGCGGGTACGATTATCGTATTCGATACGGTGCGAGTGCTGGAATACGTCATTTTTCAAAAAAACTAGAATACGAAAGTATATATAAAATAATTAAAAAATCACATTATATATTAAAATATTTGATTTTTTTTTACATTCAACTATCATTATAGAGCCATATTGTAATTGAGTTATTTTATGGCTATTAAGTATAACTGAACCTAACCCCATTATAGTTTATTAAATTTTTTTCCTATTAAATTAGTTTGTTATTAACATAATTTGATTCTTCATTAAATTTGCGCTAACTGTTTGTTGGATTCAATGGTGAGTACACCCAATCAAGAGACATGTCCAAGCAATTGTTAGTCCATAAATTTTGGATGGTTACGAATAAAATTACATTAATAATATTAAATCAATGCAGTCTCAGATTAAAAAAATGTTTGTCAGTAATTAGATGGGGTTAACTAATAACGATAGACCTCACAATTAATCTTGACAACGATTTTTTCGAATAAACTCAAATCAAGTCTAATTTTTTTTTTAAATAAACGAACCTGTAACCAAATTTTTTTCTCTTATATATATATATATATATATATATATATTGTATTTCTAACTTTTGTGCAAATCAAGTATCGTTTGATATATCATAAATCATTACTTTTGGTAATTGCATATTAAATGATTTTGATAAAATGTCAAATGACACTTAAACTTGACTACAATTTCAAACACAATCAATATAAAAGTTTAAGAATTTGTTTATACATCTTATGCATTTAATATTTTTCTAACTTATTTGAAAATATGTTATCAAATATAAGAAATACGCAAACAATAGCAACAAACAACATATAGATTCTCCTAAAAAATTAACTACATTAAAAATTTCTTTTTAAAAAAAACACTACAACAACAACATTTATCGTCATTGTGTGGGTCCATAGTAGGGTTGTTCATCGAGTCGAGTTCGAGCGAGCCGACTCTAGCTCGAACTCAACTCGGTAGTTATTCAAGCTGAGCTAGCTCGAGTAATCAAGTCTCATTCGACTTCAATTGCCAACTCACAACTCGTATTCAGCTCAGTTAAAATTTGTTTTTTATAGTTTAAATAACTCAAATAGCTTATAGCTCAACTGAGTTAAAATCAGCAACTCAAATAACTTAACTCGCATATCAACTCAAGTAGCAATTCATAATAAGCTTAAACTAAAATAACAACTCAATTCGATAGGCCCAAATAGTTTAAACTGGACAATATGCTAACTAAATATACAAAGATCCATATACGAGCCGAGTCTTCGAGTCATTGAGTGAGTCATATCTGACTCGAACTCGACTCAAATAGTATTCGAGTTGGACAACTTGAGCTGAATTTGACTCGAGTTGAATCTGAACAAGTTTAAAAGAATTGTTATTCGAATGAGTTGTGAGCGAGTCACAAGTCCGAATTATTTGGCTAGCCCTAGTCCATAGCGTGAATAACAGAATAAGGAATGATGCAGGAACCGATAGGGAATGTGATATACCGTATGGTCACACATTGAATTGATCCCAAGCTGTGACATGACCATAGAGAGATGATGAATTGACTTGTCCTTCACAGTATTATTGATTCTTTAATACTACGATACCTGTGGTCAAATGTGTGGTTTGTGAATCACACTTTATCTGATTACATCTTCAGTTCTCCACAGCTAATTTATTTTGGAACAGCCACACAAGAACAGACATTCTCTTGGAAGCACGAGTCCATGACGGTGACGGCCTTTGGGAATCAGAAAACAGAGGAATACAAGAACACTACAAAGAAGGATTGTCTCCAACTGGATGCTTGATCAAGAGGAATTTTGGTTGTTCGATCTAAAAATACCAGTCAAGAAGCCAAAATGCCCAAAACACAGTTGCCGCTTAGTTTGGGTCCAGGATCAAATACGAGCAGAATCTTGTTTGTTTCAATTCGACCGTCATGAATCGATTAATTGTCACGAACGATTGTGATTTGATTTTGAGAGCAGATGTTTTGATCGTTAGATGAATTTTGAACGATCCAGATCAATACAAACAGGATCAAATACGAACAATATCTTGTTTGCTTCGATTCAATCGTCATGAATCGATCAATCGTCACAAATGACTGTAATTTGATTCAGAAAGCAGATGTTTTGATCGATGAATTTTGAACAACTCAAATCAATACAAACGGAAGACGAAGAAGAATATACCAGCAACAGATTTGATTCTTCGGGTCCAATAACTGACCCAGCTAAGCTTTGCATGAAAGAATCCAAGATAAGGCATGTAGGCAGTAGGCTTCATGTGTATTATTCCTCCTTACTGTTGACGCAATCATTTTTTATACCCATTTTATTTTCAATTTCATTTATGCATATTTTGTTATGTATATTAAATAGTTAATAGAATGCTGAGATTGAAGTCGCTTAAGCAAATACATTTAAGCATCAACAATGTGTGAATTTATCAGGAAAAAGGAAAAAGGAAAAAAAAGTGAGCAATCAACAATTGAAGGGATCATATCTCTGGTGACACTGAGCAAACTAAATATAATTAAATTGGTTTCTCTATAGTCTATACATGTTTATACTTGAGAAATATTCATAACTAATTCTTCAAAAATAATAATAAATATGCATTACTATAGTACTGGATGACATAAATGTGGAAACTAGTAAGAAGATAATTCCTAAATATAAAATCAACTAACTAAAATAATTACAAAAAAAAATCTGATTTCATTATGACAAATTGAGTTGATGCTTTCAAAGAAATCACAAGCAACTTGCTAGCATAAGACCCGGCCCTTAATCCACTAATTAAAATATTATTTCTAGGGTCACACTCAAAACATGAGCAAAGAAAGAAATAAGATTAAACAAATTTATAATTTGGCAATTGATTGTTTCAACAAACCATTAACGATTTCATACTCATATTTAAAATATTAAAGTAATTTATGACGGAAAGCCAAAAACAAGAAAATCATATGATGAATTAAATTACTTCTCATTTCCTTTGTATTTTTTTCACCTCTTTTTTTCATTGACCAAAATTTATTGGCTGAAGAAAAATTCTACATACAAAATCACCAATGACTTTCTTCTAAGCCCATTTAATTTATTCTTCAACCTGACTTCCGGAAACAAATAAGAAGAAGAAGAAAAAAACAAAAAAAAGGGGGGAAAACTCTCCGCTGTTTACTGTTTCTGTACTAACGCCTCAAAAAATTTTGAACTACGAAACAAAAACCTATAAAAAGACAAAATCGGAAGAAACTAAGAAAAGGAGGAAAAGGTCATGACCTTTTTTCAAATTCTCAGAGCACTTTTTTTTTCTATTGCCCTTCCAGTTCATCCTCTCTTTCCTTCTTTCAATTCTCTCTCTGCGTTGGAATTTCAGAAGAACAGAGCTTTCTATTTTTAATATTCAAAATACCCACTTCAAACCTTCCCCTCGCTCCATTCCACGTGGCAGGAGCACCTCGTTAGTTCCCCACCAGGAACCGTCTCATCTCTCATCTCAGCCATGGGTCCCGCTCTTCATTGCCACGGTGTATCATGCACGTCGCTGCACCAGGTGTCGCCATTTATCTCTCGTCTTCTTTCCTCCCCACCCGCTCCGTCGAGGAGAAAAACCCGTACGGACTCCGTGCACGGGCGGAGCACGATGCGGTCCCACCTGTCAGTCTCGACTTGCTTCCCTTCTCTTCTGAGTTTCGCTCGAACTACATCCGTTGCATCAACTCTCCTAATAGGCCATCTCCATTCGTCTCTCATCCTTTCTATCTTCCCCACCTGTACCATGGCGAGTTTTCTTGTGTTATCCTTTATTTCTTCCAGTGCATCTCCTAAACTCCGTGTACCAGAAAAATACCGTTCCAGCTCTGGTACGCCGATTGCCATCTCCAAACCTTTGTTCATCTCCCTCTCTCTCCTCTCCTTCTTGAAGTACTCTCTCAACTCTTCCACCATACCTATATCTATCATCTCATCCACTCTCTTATCCAAATACTCCATTAATACTTCCTCTTCCACATCGACCCATATCATACAACAGTCATACCTCAATACAGGTCTATAAGAGCTTGTTCTCTGATCAAACGGGTTGTATCCTGGTCGATATGGGTCTGATAAAAGAGAATGGATGAGGGAGTTAGATCCTCCAGCGATCACTGGAAGTTTATGTCTAGAGGAGATGGAGGAGATTGTAGTTGATGCGAGTAGGCGGTAGCTCTCTTGAGATAGTTCACCTGAGGCGGCTGGAACTGACCCGAGAAGGTGGTGTGGTATGCCGAGCCGTTCCGACATGGGTACTTTGTTGGTGGTTATATCAAGGCCTGTGTAGAGTTGGATCTTGTCTGAGTTTACGACCTCACCAGAGAACTGCCGGGCTATGTCGATGGAGAGACGGGTCTTTCCTGTGCCGGTGGCACCCATTATGACCACAACCTGTTTGTTGAATTGCCTCTGGGAGGTGGGTCTCCGTGGAAAAAGCGAGTGGCGGTACTGACGAAGCAGAGATCCTATGCTTGTTCTCATCGATGAGAGCACGGATGGATGGGAATATGGGAATAACAACCTCAAGCAGCGAGAGTGAGATACTGAGATGGGATGATGGTAACGATGGTTATTCCAGAAATGGGGAATAGGAGGAGAATGGAGAATGGAGAATAGGAATACAGGAAGCCAGTTGGGGCACGCTTATCAGTAGCTCATGCGCTTCTTGCTGTCTATCTCTGTGTGTGAGAGAGATGATATTATATGAGAAAATGTCTCTCTCTCTCTCTCTCCTTCTCTCTCTAGTCTCTACACTCTCTAGAGTCTAGAGTCTCTCTCTATATTTCTCTTGTGCCTTGTGCGGCAGTAGAGGAGCGTGGGAAGAGTGAGGTGCTCGTTTCTTATATATATATATTAATATGCAAATTGCAGGCTGTCTTACTCTTACCAGTATTTTCAAATATTTCTTATGTTATTTGCTTAGATATTAATTACGGAAGTTGAGAAGTAAGGAATAATAATAATAACATAATGGATGGTGTTATAATCATATTGTTCTGCATGCGTCGGTGTCTATTCATCTAATACACTTCTTGAGAGAGAGAGAGAGAGAGAGAGAGAGAGAGAGAGATTTAAAACATGAAGGAACATTAGGCAATAGTTTTACTAGAGATTGGTAATTGTGTGCTATATATAGGTACATTATACTTGGGAAATGGTAATAGAAATGAGAGAATTAAGAAAAAGCGTGTAAAAAGAGAAGGTTAACTGTGAAGTAATAATTAATTGTTGTTTTACGAGGAAGAGAAAGAATGGGTGTGAGATGGAATGTTTAACTAAAGGCTGACATGTGTATCATTGGCCTTTGTCGCTAGCAGTAACAGGTTAAACTGTGTCTGCTGTCAACGTTAGTATTGGTGTTGCCAATCACAAAATGTATTAGATTCAATAGTTGGGAATAATTCATAACAATACAAACAAAAATTTTGAACAATACATATTTTATAATTTAGCAGGATATTGTATTCCGCAAAACATGCACTTTGTAATTATGAACTGTTAGAAATTTTTTGTTAAAATTTCTTTTATTGTATAGGATCCAAAATTCAATAATTCAAAATCACAAAAAGCATGTTTTGTAAAGTACAATAAACTTGATTTTTTTTTAAGTATTAAACATTAATATATACTCAATCCATTTTTTAGTATAATATGATATAAATTATGTGTCTTTGAGCAATCGTCGCATTAAAAAATCTTTCAGAATTGTATGAAAAATACGCATATATAATATTATATATATATATTTATATATATTTATTTATTTTATTTTAGGCATAGCTTGTATTTGAGACTTTTTTGTTTGTTATAATTCAATTTCGACACATGATGGAATAAATAATCTAGATAAGGTTTCATGCCTATTCTAACAAGATGGTCAATTTATCAAAAGTTACTGAATGCTATACAGAAACAAATGTAAATCATTAAAATATATTTTAGAGAAGATGCCTCAGTAAATTTTAATATTCACATTTATCCAGAAAATGATCGCTATTATGTTTTCTGATTTTTGTAGGCTTATTGCCATTGTACATTTTTTTTCTTAATATATCGCACAGTTGGGACCACATATGATCAAAGAAAACTGTCATCTTAAAAAAAATGCAGAAACAATAGTTGACCAGTCTTTTTGAAAATAGAAAAACTTAAAACACTCAAATCTCTTCATCAGTTAATCCTCTGTGTATAAAAGTTTAACAAAGAATAGTGTTTTTCACTGTAGCATGATACAGTAAAAAATATTGTAGTATCTTTTTAATTTTTTCTGCAGAAATTTTTTTAAAAAAAAAATCGATTTATTTTCCAATTTTTTCTGTCATTATTTTTTTAGTTTTACGGAATATTTGTTTTTAGTTTTTAATGACGTATAAACTTAAAACTATATTTCTCAATATTTTCATAAATTGAAAGAATATTTGTTTTTAAATTCTAATTTCAATATAAAAATATAACATTTTAATTATTTAAACAGTTTTTTTTCTAGTTATTTATCAACTAAATTTGGATATTTTTTTCAAATACTCTTAAGTAATACAATCTTGATGATAAAAATTTATTAACTAAATTTTAATCATAGTTTTGAAATACATGTAAAAGTTCCTTTGTCAGTCTCAATCTATGTTGCACGAGTGCGGGTGCGGGTATCGTATCCGGTGCGATACGGGTGCGGCGATACAGTGATTTTAAAAAATCAGAGATACGGGTGCGGCTATATATATTAAACTTTAATTAAAAAATTAATTTAATATATCGAAATAATATTTTTTTGTTATATTTGAATATTTATTCTTTAATATCAATGAGTTGTTCTTCTTTAATGTGCTCTTTTTTCTTCTTTGATGTTACCTGATAAAGCTTATATAGAAATAAAGAACCACATGGACACAAACACATGTGTAGTGTACTGGTTGGGAGGTTGTAACAAAGAGCTTTCAAGTAAAAATCGCCGGTTCAATTCTGGGTTGCAACACTGCATTTTTGTGCCTAAAAAAAGGCCTCTTGTATCTTCCAAGATGCGCATCCAGCCGCACCATTGACCGAATTGGCTAGTTTGACCGATTAAAATAACCTGATTCGCCATGTGTCACACCCGCACCCGATACGCGTTCGGGGCTGTATTAATGACGCACCGGGATAACATAGGTCTCAATGAACTGAACTAATTGCTATATCAGCACATTATTTACAAAATTACACATATTAAAAATATAAATAAAAGAAAAGTCGTAATCAAAATGAACAAATCAGCATGCAACAGATCCATCTGCTCCACATATATACTACACAAATTAAATTATCAATTCAGCAACTAACCAGTTCTTACTGATATAAAAGATAGGAAATAGTTTAATTAATTTTGCAGCAGTTATTTTCTCTACAGCAAGTAGTATATTCATTATTCAATTCGGACGAAAATCAAATTGTCAATTCAGAAACTGACATGTGTTCTCACCAAAACAATGATGATATATATAATACAATTAGCACATTTTGATATTTTTTTTAAGAGAGAAGGAAATTATGCTACTCAACTATTTTTAATAATTTAATTTTCTCATTCGAATTTCACTTTCAAAAGAGAGATTAACAATTTGTCTAGTACCTTAAAAAGATCAATATGAGACAATTAAGAACTTTAGACTTTAGAGGAAATATAAAAATGGAGTACCTTAAAAGATGAGCCACATGCTTCGTTTTTTTTTTCTTAAAATAGAAATAGAGAGGGAGAAAATTATTTTCATTTTGATAAATTGTATTTCGTTTTAAAACACGAGTACGGTGGTATATATGCAATTAATAAGTTGTGTGCAGTTTTTGATTAAATGGTTGTAGTGCAGAATGAGGAGTTAATTAAACTTGTGTTCTGTTCCTTTAAAATATATAGCATTTGTAAATATTTTATACTTCTTATTGTTTATTACATCATCGTGATCATATTAATAAAATTTGGAAACTTGATTCTCATTTTTGTACTTCTTATTTTTACAATCTTGTTACTTACATTGGTGCATTTGTAAATATTTCGTATTTATTATATATTTTGACCACACCACCGTGATCACATTAATCAAATTTGGGGATTTGACTCTCATGTTTTCTAAAAAAATAGAAAGAAAAGAAAAGAAGAGGGTTCCTCTTTTATGTTAACAAAACGACGTAAAATAGCTAGTTAAGTGGTTATGATCATCTATATTATTATCTTTATATTACAAAAAAAATATTTTGATTTTTTTTTAACTTGAGAACACCAAAAGTGAATCTCTAGAAATTATCCATACAGTGTGTATTTTACAAACCACGATGTGAAACACACAAAAGAAATAAGAATATTTTTGCAGTAATTGATGCTTATGAATGTTAAATTAAACGTATATGTTATGATTATTGATTTTAGTTGACGCGTGTTCTCTTGCTCTCTCTTATTCTCTTTTTAATTATATTTATATTTTATTATTTGAATTGCTCTATTCTTTTTAGTACTTGCTTGATTGAAATTTTAGCTGAGCGATTAAGGTCTAAAAGTTTTAAAATCACTTCTGCATTAGTGTTTGACCTTAGAATCTCATTTTAACACATATTACCATAGCCTTGCGCGCATGCGCGCACGCCCACACACACACACACATAGTTAGACTATCGTGAAAACGTTTGCACTTCCGGTTGAAGTGCAATCCGTCCAAATTATATTTTTGGGCTTGAAATATTGAAAGTTGCTCAATAAATTTCTCATATTGAAATTTTGTAGGAAATCAAATTTTGTGATTTTTTGACTTCTGAGATATTTTTTAATATTTTTTAAAAATAGCCAATTTAATATTAAAATAATAGCCTATTCAGGGTTGTTTTTAAAAAATATTAAAAAAAATGTCCGGGAAGCTCCAAAAATCACGAAATTTGGTGTCCTACAAGATTTTAATATGAAAAATTTATTGAGAAACTTAAACTAATGTTTCAAGCCCAAGAAAATATAATATGAATCGTTTGCACTTCAACGCGAAGTGCAAACGTTTTCACAATAGTCTAACTATATATATATATATATATATATATATGAGGAGGGATCCGTAACCGTCGAATTTCCAACCGCTCGCAACCACTCCATGGTAGCAAATGTAAATGACTAATCTGGACCGTTTAAAACATTCTCCATATTAATTTAGACTTGAAAACTAAATTTTACATTTTTTTTGAATTTTTTTACTATTTTATCGGATGGATTGAAAATTTATTTATCTAACGATTTACAAACATTCAATTTTCAACCCTTCCGATAAAATAGTAAAATATTTCCAAAAAATATAAAATTTGGTCTCCAAGTCTACATTAGTATGTCGAATGTTTTCAATGGTACGGATCGATGATTTACACTTGGTACGATGGAGCAGTTGCGAGCGGCTATGGATTCCTCCTTTATATATATATAAATGAGGAGGGGTCTGTAGCCGCCAAACTTTCAACCGCTCGCAACCGCTCCATGGTAGCAAATGTAAATGACCGGTCCGGACCGCTGAAAACATTCTCCATATTAATATAGACTTGGAAACCAAATTTTACAATTTTTTGGATTTCTTTACTATTTTATCGAATGAATTGAAAATTTATTTATCTAACGATTTACAAACATCAAATTTTCAACCCTTCCGATAAAATAGTAAAAAAATTCCAAAAAATATAAAATTTGGTCTTCAAGTCTACATTAGTATGGAGAATGTTTTCAACGGTCCGAATCGACGATTTGCACTTTATGATGGAGCAGTTGCGAACGGCTACGGATCCCTCCTCTCTCTCTCTCTCTCTCTCTCTCTATATATATATATATATATATATATATATATATATATAATATGACTAATGTGAAAATGTTTGCACTTCTGCCGGAGTGCAAAAGAAACTTTTTATAACTTTTTATGGCCAAAATATAAATTTAAGTTGCTCAATAAATTCTTCATATGAAGAGCTTGTAGAAAATCAAATTTCGTGATTTTAAGAGCTTTCTAGCTATTTTTAAATATAATTTTAAAAACAACCATGAAAAGATCATGTTTTTAATATTAAACTTGACTATTTTTAAAAAATATTTGAAAAATAGTTAGAAAGCTCTAAAAATCACAAAATTTATTTTTTTTACAAGATTTTGATATGAAGAATTTATTGAGCAACTTAAATTTAAATTTTGGCTATAGAAAGTTATAAAATGTGTAATTTTTGCACTTCGGTCGTAATGTAAACATTTTCACATTAGTAATACTCAATATAAATATATATATATATATATATATATATATATATAGTATGGCTAATGTGAAAACGTTTGCACTTCGGTCGAAGTGCAAACGTTTCACATTAGCCAACTTTTGTGGTCAAAATTTAAATTTAAGTTGCTCAATAAATTCTTCATATCAAAATCTTGTAGGAAATCAAATTTCGTGATTTTTAGAGCTTTCTAGCTATATTTTAAATATTTTTAAAAACAGCTTTGAAAATTTCATGTTTTTTTAATATTAAACTGGATTATTTTTAAAAATATTTAAAGTACGAAAAAACTAAGTGAAGTGCCATCTTTTCCCTAATTCTTGTTTGCATTGCTGTGGATGTACTCATATATATATATCCACGTTATATGTTATTTTTCCTTTTGGAGACTAATTAAGGTCCCTGAATTTTGCATGTAAGTGCTATATATAAATATTTGCTTCTCTGTTTCAACCATGTCCCCTCACGATATATTGTAATATTGTATGTATGCATCCCCCATACGAGGAACTCTAGGTTACATCTCTGTCAATCTATTGACCCGGATCATGAACTGATTAATACTGTGGGTTACATGTATATATATAGTGTGCATTAAATTCCACATGTGATCACATTATTAGTTGTTTCATAGATAAACGCGGCGATTAGAGATGTAAACAACACAAATTATAATTAAGACAGTTGTTAATTAAATGAAAGAATGAATATAATAACCATTGACTTTATGGATCAATATATATAATAACCTTTGACTTTATGGATCTGCTCCATAAAAAAAGAGGAAGAAAAGAAAAACAAGAAAGGAAGACAAATGGAAGGAAATATTTACGCTTCAATTTGGAGGGTAATAAATTTAATGATTTTGGTGAAAAGATTTATCAATGTAGATTTGTTATTTCTTTTAAATAGAATTTTTAGAACAAATCACTACAACAGAAAGGAGAGTTAGCAACTTCATAAAACAACGGTTAATGAAAAATTTGTTAAATACAGTTAGTAGAAGTGTCAAAATAAATCTCTACGGATAAAGCAACAGTTATTTAAAGTAAATGTTGCTATCGAGAGGCTACAACAACAACTATTAATAAATAATTGTTGTCTTATATTTTCAGAATTATTATATTTTTAAATTCTAAGGCAACGGTTTCTCAAAATAACCATTGTTGTAGCTAAACCTATAGCAACGGTTATTTAAAATAACACTCTAGATAACAACGGTTGCATAATCGTTGATGAGATCGACATATCTATTTTTAGTGATAGTGTATAACGCCCATTTTTTCATGTAAAATTGAATACCCCCTTCCTAAATTGAATACCCTACATGTCAAAGAATAATCGAATATCAAATAAATAAGTTGCTTCGGTACAATTTCTTTTTTCAAATATTTGGTCAAAAGAATAAAACGATTTGAAATAAAAAAAAACGCATCATATATTCAGAAGATTTTCTCAATTTGCAGACGATATGACTTGTATATTCTCATGTTATTTGACCATGGAGTTGCATTTATTGTATGTTGAAGAAAAAAGTCTTCAAGACTAAAATAAAAGAAGTCAAAAGGCTATTCTATCTTGTGCTTGTGCAGTTGTGCTAGTGCAAGTAGACATGCAATCTTATTCTCTCAACTCTCAATTATATTTCAATTATATTTGAAAAGGTAAAATAATATATGTTTATTAGAAGTCAACATAAGTTGGAATTCGAGCAACATGGCTCAAATTGTTGTCTGTATCTGCTGTTATTTTTTAGGAAAAACAGAACTTTGTTATTTTAATACTGACCGTTCGATTAAAATGAACGGTGCTGATGTGATGCATGAAACTCGCATCATTATAAAGTTTATCTATAAGATCAAATACGAACCGTCGAATCAGAAAAACAGAATCTTGTTTTTCTCTGGAAATAACAGAGATATGAAGTTCAAATTGTTATGGGATGCAACCTCCTTTTTTCCATGTGGTGTGGGGGGTTATATTGGCATTCGGCATTTGAGATTAACCCATGTAATGTTTCTTCTTTTGTTGTTACTTGTTATCACCATCTCACTTTAAATTGCAAGAAATAGTTGCAGCAAAATAAATTAAACCCCTCTTTGAAAGGTGCATGTATGTATGTATTGGTGAGCTGCATGTAGGATGGTATAATTAATGCCCCCACACCAAATTGTTTTCTGATATGCATGATGTTTACATGCTGAAGCTCAAAAACAAAAGTTGGCATCTGAGACTGCCACTTGGATACAAGAAAAGTACAAGTGTATGTGTTCTAGTTAGTTATGGTTATTGTTATTTAATTATTTTTAATAACAATTAAAAATAGAGGAGATTTGTCATTATTGTACTAAATTTATAGTTTAATTACAAGCACTTGTATATAAGAATTTTTATAGAAAAGATGAGGGATCAATACTTGACTATATTTATTTTGATAATTTTGACAAAATTTTAACTAAAATATTAAACAAATTTTAAAAGTAAAAAAAGTTTATGAACATATCTTATGCTTATAAATTAGTTATACTTTAAATTTGATGTGATATGATTGTTATTTCATACGGTATCATGGATTATTATTTGGCAAAAATTTGGGTACATCAAAAGATGAGTACATTTGATACACTAGTTCATCTGAACTGTTCAATTCATCGAGATTAGTGAAAAATAATTCACTTTAACTTTTGTTGTGTTTCACAATGAAACATTTTTCACCAATCTCAATGAATTGAACGATTCAGATGAACTAGAGTACTAATCAGTGTATCCATCTTTTTTAGTACTCAAGTTTTTGCCTTATTAATTATTAACCACTAAAAAGTTACATAAACTTGATAATCTTTGACAGTATGAAATAACATACAAATCTCATCAAATAAAAAATATTATAAAAATTTGTCAAAATAAATATTGTGAGTAATTTCTCCGAAAGTGAAAATATCATGAACGTGGAATATTGACGCAGGTTCTAACTTTGTTTATAATAACAGAAAGGAGCTATTATAGCTCCTTATTACACCGAATATATGGTAATGCCGCTATAATAGCTTCTCAATGACATTTTGGAAATTTTCTTGAAAGCTATTATAGCGGCCCTTTACAAAGAGCTGCTATAATAGGTCTTGCAAAATATCTCCAAAACTTTAATAGCGAGCCTTTCAGAGTACCCGCTATAATAGACCCCTCTGTTATAGCAATCCTTAAGAGGCCTCCACTATAATAGCCTATTATAACAGATTCTTGACAGAATTCGCTACAATAGAGGAGCTATAATAGCGACGTTTTTTAAAAGCCGCTATAGTAGACTAATTTTGCAGTAGTTTCGAATATAAAACCCTTATCGCATTCATGATCGATATATAAAAGTTAAACACTACAAAACAGAGAAATCGATAAGATAACATATCTTATATCCTTTGCTTTTTTGAACCTTTTTGTATTCAACAAAAGCACCAGGATCAGGATAGATGCATGGGCATATATCTCATGGGAACAAGTTTTTTTTTATTTTATTTTTTACAAATTGCCAAGAACTATTTTACATGTTGCAGTGTGGCACCACTACAAAATAAAAAATTGGCAGAACGCACGAAAAATGTATTTATATTTTTAAGTACATATAGCACATATATGTTTTATCTTAGGCATATATATTTTTTGCATATGAGGCAACTTATTAGCAATGAGCAGCAGCAAATAAAAATCATAAAATATTGCTTGCTGATATTCAAAATTTCTAACACCCGTTGCATGCATCAATTAAGCAGCGATAGTTTAAATTGTTAATCCATAAACCGTTTGATCTCATAATTACTAAGAAATTGATATTAAAAAGGGTCTAATTAATTAAGCTCCTGATTCTTGTTTTATTAAAATTATAAAATACAAAGTCCAACAAATACTATACAAATAATTTTGGTAGCTCAATGTAATTATGTGATCATCAATGGTAATTGATCCGTGAGAAAAATAAAATTACAAATTCTGCTAAAAATTCAAGCAATTAATCTCAGCGTGTGCGCCTTAGTACTCTTGTTTCGAATTTAAAGTCTTTGAACATAAAAACTTAATGTAAATACACTATCAGAAAAAGATCTTTAATTAGTACCCCATTTTATATCCATTTTTTTAATATGAAGTATTAATAAGAGTCAGTGTCATATTTGAAAATTTGTAGAAATGTTTTATGCTGGTTGTTAACAAAAACTGATATAAATATGCATAGGATAATGTGAAAAATGGTTCAGGAGTTTAATACCGATTGCATAGGAAAGCGATATAAATTATACTCTTTAATATTGATTGTTTACAAAAAATGTATAAAAAGTAATAATCAATACCGATTGTTATTAATAACTGGTATAAATAATCTTCAATCTCAATCCTCCAATTCGTCGACTATCAATCAACAATGAGATATTTTTCACCTCATCAATCCGCACCTCCCATTCCACCTTATCAATCCGCACCTCCCTTTCCACCTCATCAATTCGTACCAAAGACATTTAATATCCGTTGCGTCATACTTCTTGCACCATTTCCCTTCAATTCCATTTGCATAATTGATATAAAAATATTTTTTGAATCGGTATTAAAGTTGTTTTTTGCTGTTGTGATAGCATTTATAGACTCTAATTTTTAAATCATGGTTTCGGTTCGTGAATTACTAATTTTCACGCTGAAGCCAACTCTTTGAATATATTTTTCGTTTTCAAGTCTTTCTTATTGTTTTTTTTCTCATTTCAATCTTGGTTGAATCTTGTCTCTTCTTGTGCTTCCAAAACAACTTAGAATTTTACTACATGTCGACGCATCAAAAAGCACTCGCTAGATAAGATCGTATCATCTTAAGAAATGTTGAACAATTTTATCTTCAATTGATGTTACCATAATACAATCATGTATATTCATCATTTCTAATTTGTTTCATTCATGCCTTCGTAACCACGTATTTACCACAATATACATATATCTACGCTATACTTATCTTCTGAACTTGTTCTTTAGTAGTCAAATACTCTTACTTTATACAACACATATGATCACCATCATGTTAATTTGAACTTACCTCTTAGCATTTATCTGACCTTCTGCATAGGATTTTTGTTGTCATCTTATTCACCTTCTTCTTATTGTATGAATAACATCTTCATCAACATCGTCGTCACTATAATATTCGTCTCAAATATAGAAAGGTGTTTTTTCTGAACACTGCTTGTCCTCCTAATATGAAATCTTCATCTTGATCTAACAATGATCTCATATACTCGTATTAATTATAATACCTTTCAGTTATAGAATTTGTTTCCACAATTTCAATATACTTGTACATGTTATATGTACAGTCATTAGTAATTCAAGTGGATATATGATTTATGTGTGTATGACACCATAAACTTAAGTATCAGAACTATAATTACAAAATTTGACTTCTATAATGAAAAAGGCTTTGGGTCATGAGTCATAACTCGTGAGTCGTGAATTTCAGATCAGTTGCTATATATAGCAAGTATCAATAGCCAAGAAAATAGAGACCGTTATAAGTAACACCTTATGTCATTTTGTAGGAATATATAACGAGTAAATATTCGGTGAGGCAGGGGCGGATTCAGGATTTTTGTCAGGGAGCAAGATTTATAATTTTTTTAATTAGGGAGGCAAAGTTATGTTGATTTTTAAATATACATAGTTATTTTGCAAAAAAAAATTGACAAACCGTACAAATATATATGATTATTTTGCAAAAAAAAAATCCAGGAGAGCACTTGCCCCCCTTGGTTGAGTCTGCATCCGCTCCTGCGGTGAGGTACTCTTAACTATTTCACATTCACATGCATTTGGACCGTTCATTGTATTATGAAATTTGTGTGCACGAATATCAAAGTTCAATAAACGATCCGAACGCATGTGAAGTAGTTGAAATACATCATATGATGTGAATTCATATATAACTGTTGTATATGACTAAGTACGTTAGAACAATTGCTTAATCACTGCCAATGCATGTAAGATTTTACTAATATACTATGATATGTGTGGAACTCCATAATTTTTTAACAGTTGTTGACTGCTGAATTTTGTATTAGGATAATTAAAAAATAAGTAGGAATAATTGACAGCTAAAGGTTACAAGAACAATTAAACTGTATTAATAAGATAATTAATAATGTAGCTAGACTATTAGCTTTACCTGGAATGGAATATACATGTAAACAGTATAAGAGATTTAAGATATATATATATATATATATATATATATATATAATATATATATATATATATATATGACGACTACTACCAAGCTAGCAATTATTTTAGTCTTAGTTTTGAACAGATATGTTATTAAAAGCTGAATGTGGTAGATAATTAACTAATACATATTGTATATGTCCGTGTCATGTCGTGTCGTGTATTTTAATAAGCTCGTATAGTTTTTTTTCAATTAATTAGTGTTAATTGTCTGAATTATTGAATAATACCACTATCATTTGATTTCGTTCTTTTTTGGCACCAACTATATAGTTAAAGCGTTTTAGGATCAGAGATTGGTAATATAAAATGTTGTATTCATTTTATATACATATGTGTGGTAGGGAATATAAATATTGTGCTAACAGATAATAGATTAGAATTAAGTCTATAAATTAAACATTGCATTCATTTTAATTAATACATATGTGTGGTAGGAACAAAGATCAATCAAAGGTCAGATTTATATATTATATTATCCAACTTAATACCTTGAATTAATTCAGCTACAGGTTGACCTCTTTATTTTCTAAAAGGGAATTGTTGGCTGCAATAAAGTTGTCCCAAAAAATTCCTGATATACAAACTTCTAAATTAGAAGTACAACTTACAAATAAATTATCCATTTCATATGGAGATTAGAATGATTAATATCTATATACACATTTAACCAAATATATATCGTGCATATTAATTTCTCTAAATTGCACTCTTGTCATTATATATACTAACTATTATTAAGCAACTTATATTAAATTATATATATAGAAAGCATATTATAGATCTAGTGATGGATTCCTCATTACGAAGAAACACATATTCAAGTTCTACAAGAAGCATTGAAAAAATTAACGAGAACTTTCTATATAGAGATAATTAATAAAAGAAAATTTTCCATGGACATGCATGTATGATCAAACTGGGTTTAGATTGGGGAATCCTAACAATGCTATAACAGAGACAATACCGCCATGTTGACCATAACACCATTTAAAATCATGCTGATGCAACCCAAAATGCACACGACATCTTGAAAAATGGTGGTTTTTTTATTATTGGTAGGAAAACAAATAATTAGAAGGAAACAAAAGAGAACTATTAATATATTAGCAATTAGTGATGCATGGTTTTCATGACGTGAACTTAGTACGTACAAAAACTTAGCTGTTATTAGAGGGAGCTATTAAAAAGGGTGCGGCTATTTTGAGAGCATTATTTTTAATTTTGAGAGCTGAGAGAATATTTTCCTTCCTAATACCAATTGTACCCTTGATGAATACTTTCTTTAAATTAAATATTGTATTTAATTAAGGAAGTTAATTAATAAATCTGTATTTATGTAGAATTCATCTTAAATGGAATCTTGTAAACGTTTGTGACACCTTGCCATGGTTAATTGTTTGGAAATATTAAATATAGATTCTTTTTTTTTTTTTTTTGCATCCACCGTTTCACTCCATCTTGCATGTACATAGCAGATTATGTCTTACTCCGTGAATTAGAGGTGTAAGTCCAACCCGACTAACTCGATTAACTCGACCGACCCGACCAACCCAACCCGATAAAATGCAGATTTCGATTTTTTATGGTCGATTACGGTTTTTATTTTGTCGAACCCGACATCTAATACGTGGGTACGGATTATAGAATAAAATGTGGGTGAAACCCGACCCGACTTTTTATATTTAAAAAAAATTATTCGATTTTCGTCACAAACTTACATGTATATTTTTTGTCAAACTTCTTAATTTTAATTTTTAGTACGAACTGACGCCAATGTGCTATTTAAATTATTTTCAATTGTTACTTTTATTTTTGTATCATTAAAAAATTGTGTGAAATATTAAAATTTGTGAACCCGCGAAACCTGCAAAAACTTAAATTAAACCGTTTAATTATACATTGTTAATTTTGTGGGCCCCCACTTGGCCACTTATATGGGTCCCACGCAGTTGGTTTTGGTGTATATATGGTGCCAAGTGGTCAGTATTAATTAATTTCTGGAGGATATAACTTGGATTTTTTTTTTAATTAAGAACTTTAAAGTTGTTTATTCTACAAAATATATTGGCACATATATATTGAATTGAATCGTTCGTATGTATGGATTGATGGTTTTTAGTTTATTGTTATATTGTCCATCCGTTATTGTTGTAGATTGCTCGTATCTGAAATTAAAATATTAATTGATAATTAAAGAGCAAAATAGATCCACAACAAGAATCAGCTCTCTAGTCTAATGATTAATAGTAATGTTCTCTCAAAGAAATGCTGCAGGTTCGAAACTCGACTCTGAAAGATTTTAGATCAAAAAATTGAATTAGATGTGAAACAAAAACTCCACTTCTTCGAAAAAAATGGACCCACACCGGCAAATATTAATTGCATAATGCTCATCTAATTTTATATTTTCAAAACAGGAAAATGTACATAACAACAAAATTTTATTCTTATGGCCGCAAGTTCAAAAATCGGTTAGATGGAATTCTCTATGAACAATTGAAGTTGGAGTGACTTGACTCTTACTCAACAAGAAAAATCTTATTCTTACACACTAAAGTTACATCTCATGATTCAAAGAAAATATTGTAAATGATAATCAATAATAACACATATTACAACCTAACATGTTTTCTTTCACACATTTATATTTCAAAGTTGAAAATTCAAACGGTCGATTCGAACCTTCCAACATGATCTTCATATTTAATCTCTTTGGAGACAAAATTCTACAACTTTGTATTTTTTACTATTTTTTCGGTAGATGGAAAATTTAAGGATCTCACAAATTCGGGAACATCCGATAATAGTATTTCTTTCGCACATAAAAATATGTAAAATGTATAAAAAATACTATAAAATTTGATTTACAACGATATTTTAATATGAAAATCATTTTGAACGGTCTGAATAAGCCGTTTAAATTTAAACTTGGAGTTTATGTATGTGAAGCCAAAGATGATGTTGATTTTTGAAGCATAAATACGATTGCCTTTGTCATGTACATATATATAATTGCCTTGACACAATGCATTGATTATTTTTATCTTTACTTGAAATATTTTATATTGTTTGAACTTGTTTCTAACTTTCTATATTCATTTCTTCACATCATCACATGGCTTTGAAAATTTGTGAATATATCATTTTGTTATAGCATGAACGTATATATATATATATATATATATATATATATATATATATATATATATATATATATACGACCTAACGACCAACTAAAGTTTTAAATCATTCATTTTTTCAGAGATTATGAAGCATTATGAAATAGTTTATAGCATCTTTCTACGAAGAGAGGCAAGCTGTCTCAGCATACAGAGATTTAAAATCGAAGTATACAAAAGCCATATATATATATATATATATATATATATAGTACAAAGTAGGTGGAGTTTGACATCTGATTCTCTTTAATTTGTAAGCAAATGGCCAATTAATTATCTTTCGGGTTAATCATGTATAAATCAAATGTAACTGTTTTCAAATTTTCTTCCAAATTGCAAGCAAATTTTGGAAACTAATTTTAATACCATATAACTAATACTACAATTGTAGTTATGAACTTGTTTAGGTGTTTTTGTCTTTTTTATTTTTATTGTGAAAATGGAGTGGTGGACGCTCTCCATTAATTTCAAAATAAAAAATACTACAATTGCAATGAAGAAGAGAGATAAAATGTGATCAGGTATGCAGGGACGGAGCTAAGTAGAAGCATGATGGTTCAGCTGACACCATACTGAAATGTATTTGAATTTTTTTTTAAATATACTTATAATTTAGAATTTTTAAAAAAAAATATGTACTATTTTGAACCATTCTGAAAAAAATCGTAAATGTTGAACCACGCTGATGAAAATCATGAATCCGCCTCTGTAGGTATGCGCATTAATTAAAACCTATGCAACAAATGGATAATGCATACACATCTGAAAACCAAATCGATAACAGCATTGGCAAGCAATGTCAGTATTTTCTCTGATGATCAATGGTATATTATGAAACTGATAGGATAACTGAACAAGTCGATTAATAGCTGTGACTTTCATGCCACAGCAGAACTGTGGTAGTGTACATGTTGATCTGACGGTCTGGATACAGGTTACCTGAGTCGACCACCTAAGGTGATGTAGGAGTTACAAAGCAGAAAATAGCTTATCACTACATGTGAAAGCTAAAAACAGGAACTGATCAATATATTGTAAAATATGACAAAATATATATAGGTATGGTACTTTGTTAACTGTGTTGATAGAATCACCTCATATGCATTTTGTATGGGTTATATTCTACTCGAACTTCCTTTTAATTGTTATGTCATAAACATTACCATATTATAAAAGGCATAAGCTATGAGACTTTCAAAGGCATAAACTATCATTACAGAGTACTCATATTTTGTTTCAAATTTATGAAGGCGGCTATATATTTAAGAAGGCCATATTGTAGAACAAAAAAGAGTATATATTCTGTAAAGGCCATATTGGGATGAAGCCCGAGACTATAGATATATCTTCTCTAAAGCGTGGCATGTACTGAAATGAAATTCTCTACGCGCATTTTTTTTTGTGCACTCTTTGCGCACTCTTTACGCATTTGGATCGCAAGAGCATTGATTTTTAATCAGACAATCTGAATTAAGGTGTGCAGAGAGAACAAAAAAAAATGCACGCATATGATACAGTTCCGGCATGTAATACATTTGAGGCCTACCTATTGGTATATTTTCATACTAGATATGAGTGAAACAAGAAATATCGATCAAACTAAAAAAATGCATTATTGATATATAAAGTTGTTAATAGATGGGTTTCAGTCCATATCCAGCTCAGTCCGTTGATTAGAATTTGAAGTTCATGACTAAATCAAGTCTATAATTATCTATTAATATACAATTCATGCCCAATTCATTTTATAACCGAATAATGCCCACTAGTTGTTCATAAGCTAACCATGCGGACTTGGTTCTGGACACCACAGTGCACAATACTCTTTAAATAGAAACTCTTTCATCACTGTATCGGATAACTTAGTTTTCTTTGTGCGAATAACTCAGTTCTCTCTTTATGAAAGAGAGAGTTAAAACTTGCTTAATCTATTGAGATGTTTGAACATATTTACATAAAATCTCACATTGAGCCCGCAATTAGTTCATAATTTATCCATATTTAGTCTACAATTTGTTCACAATTTGTCCAGTTCAGTTTTAGCAATTGAACTTGGACAAAACTTCAACCAAAATCAAGAAATAGTTCATTTTGTAATTGTCCAATAGTGTTCAGTCTATTATGTCCATAATCGCCATGTTCATTAGCAGCCCTACAAGTATACACCTTCCACTGCGCAACGCATATGGAAAAGGTGTAAGCCCCTCTATGGAGAGGGCAAGGGTTCGAATCTGCGTGGAGCAGAGTTATGAGTGTGTGCATAGGGGTTGTGTGCCTACGGGCTGTTGTAATAGCTCTCAACCCGATTTTAAACTAACACAAAAGAAAAAAGGTGCTAATATAGTGATATCACCATTGATACCACAAGTATCAATGAAAGAATTCAGTTACATTTAATTTGCACACTATTGTAGTTATTGTGCACTTTGTTGTATCGGCGATACCAGCATCAATACCAGTTATTTATATCTATCAACACTTATTTTCATAACGTGCATAACAGTTCAAATAACATGTATAATAGTTCAAATAATGTGCATAATAAGTTAATTAATTTGTATCGTGATCTCTTCTTCATTAGTTATGCATGTTAATTGTATTGTTATTCATGAGTTATTACGCATGTTAATCATATTATTATGCATGTTAATCAGTGTTGTTTATGAGGAGAACCAATGGATAACCCGGATGAATGCTTTGATGCTCCAATGGATAACCAAGTGCCCGAAAAGAGAAGAAGAGGAGAAGTAAGCCCATCTCATCCTCCACCTAGTTCTCAAATACTGAAACCAATGAAGAATGTGTTCGTTAAACCTCCACCTCCACCTCAACCTCAAGCCTAACCGGAACAACAAGTCAATACATTTTCAAGACCTCCTCAACCCACAAGATTTACCTTCGAGAGTGTGCAACAACTCTCATACTAATGATATGATCTCACGTTGCACGATATTGAATATTATAGAGGAATCAATGAAAGATTGGATGAAACTGATGCTTTTCAAGAGCAATATCAAGCATCTTTAATTGAGAGATATGGATTTTTGGATCCTTTACATGAGGATGATAATATTTAGACTTTGTGAGGAAGAGAGCAATACTTTGTAGTAGTTTGAATTTCTCAAGTTGTAATTTGTTATGCTCCGTTAAAGACTTGTTTTATGTATTCATGGTTTTTGTATGCATGTTTTGATTAGTATATCTTTATGCATATTTTGATTGATATATGCCTCTTGATGAATTGTCTCCCTTACTCTAAATTGGAAAATCTTGATTGAACTTAATGAATTGTGCTATATTTGAAAATTTTATTTCATTAAGAGAAGCAATATTGAACTAAACTTGTATGAATATATGTACTAAATTCAGGAGGGCTTGTTTTGTTTTAGCCTTTTGCCATTATTTGCAAAAATGAGGAGAAATATTATGATGTGCATCATTTGATATGCACATCTCATATGGTTTTGCAAATTACCAAAAGAGGGAATTTGCTGTATTAAACTCATCTCTTATTTGACAATTTGCAAAAAAAATCAATGCTAACCTTGCATATGAGTTTTTGTGAAGTTGCAGGTTAACACAGGTACAACATGATGTTGCACATGCTCAAACATGCTCAACACAAGCCAAGACATGCTCAAGACATCAAGGGATGGCTTCATAGTGCTCCACAAAGCACAACGTTACCATAACGCTTCACAACCCGTCACAACGGGTCAGGAATCAGTCAAAATGGATGCCCAACCTGTCACAATGGATTAGAAGGAGAGAGGCAGTGCAGAAGCAGGCATTTGGCAGAGAGCAGCGTTACTGCAACACTTCCCTAAAGAGTCACAACGCCTTCCAACTTGTTATAACGGGTTCCCAACCCATTGTAATGGGTTCCTACTCAGATTGGCCCATAAGACAGCTACAGAAGCACAGAAGGGCAAAGATGGAAGAACTCTAACTCGTTATAACGAGTCAGCCAAGGTGTTATAGCCATTCTGTAACGCTATAGTCATTTTTGAAGGGATCAAGACTCTAAGAAGTGTCCAGCCTATATATATGATATAGAGACGAAGCAGCAGGGTATCAACACCCCCCTCCCCCACCCCACACACACACACAAACTTCCAAGCATTAAATTGAGCACAACAAAAAGCCAAATAGCCTCCTCCTTCAGCTACCTAAACCTGGGAGCAATGGAATAGCATCCACAGTCTAATTGTCAATCCGAGAACTTTCCTTTAGCTAGTTTCTAGTCTTTGATACACCACATTTGTGTTGTCAAGTGGTGCATCCCATGTCCTAGATTGTTTTGTCAATCAAATCGTTAACCGTGTAGATTGGTGTTGCCCCTTACATTGATCTAGAAGTCGAAGATTGATTTACTTGTTTAGAAGAAATCATAGATCAGTTCCGAAATTGTAAAGAACACTTGTTTTGATTGTGAAATCGGACCCGAAAGAAAGATTTGGTTTCGGAAGACCCGTGGACGTAGGCCTAGTTTATTGATAGGCCGAACGACGTTACATCACGTGGTATTTAGTTCTCTTGATTGCTCTTGCTCTCTCTTTACTATCTCTCTCTCTCTTTTATTACTTTGCTCTTTGTTGATTTTTGAATTGTTCTATTACTTCTAGAACTTGGTTGCTTTAACTCTTGGCTAGGTGATTAAGGTCTAAAGGCTTTAATTTGAAATTATTGATTGAAAATGCTTCCATCTTATTGTTTGACCTTAGTCTTGCGCTTTAAGCCCCAATATTTCTAACAATTTGACCATGTTGGATTGATATAACCATGTTTTGGTCCCAATTTGTTTTTGAAATTGTTACAATTGTTAAACTTATATCTAAAGACATAATTTGGTGCATTACTAACACTTTGAAATTTTATATTTTTTCCCATGTAGTTTTGAGTTTGTTTTACTTTTCCTTTAGAATTTTGAGGATTGTTGAAAGATAAAAAAAATGATTTATTATGGGGGTGAGGCTACAGTACTTCACAACAGAGGCGGATCCAGGATTTTCGTCAGGGGAGGGCAAGATTCATAATTTTTTTCCAGGGGAGGGCAAAATAACACAGATTTTAAAAAATACATGGTTATTACGCAAAAAAATTCGACAAATCGCACAAATACACTAAACAATTTTGTAAAATTTTTTCTCAGGGGGGGCGCTTGCCCCCCCTGGTTATACATGGGTCCGCCCCTGCTTCACAAAGCACCAAACATGTAGTACTTCACCTCCTTATATCAAATTTCAAAGTTCAAACTTCAGATCCAAACTGTTGAACTTGATATTCATATTAAAATCTCCTTCAAGATCAAATTTTATATTTTTTAGATTTTTTTACTATTTTCTAGAGAGATGGAAATTCATTCCTATCAAATGGTTCAAAAAACGTTACATTAACCAACTTTTCACTATCTTTAAAAAATAATAAAAAATTCTACAAATATCAAAATATGTCTCCAAAGAGTTATTAATATGAAGATGAAGTTCAACAGTTTGAATCGAAATTTGATATGAAAGCAAAGTGTCGCATAGTTTGGTGCTTTGTAAAGTACAATAGCCTTAACCTTATTAGTGCATTCAAGACTGAACTTGTCATGAGGCTTTTGTCCCTCATACAATTTGCTCAAATGTACCTTAATGTTACTCTCAGATACATTATCGAATTTTAAATTCTCATTCACAATTTTCAAATTATTTATTTCTTTGATGTATTGGTCACATTCAATTTCTTTTGCTTCAAATAATCATATTATTTTATTTTTTAGCTCAAGAATTTTGTTTTTCAACCCGTCGATCAAGTTATTTTGAGCTTCTATATTACAACAAGGGCTTTCTAGTTTAATTGATACATTTTTAATTGAAATCTTATTTGCATTTTCAATTTGATTATTTGATGAGGTGTTAAACGTCTTAATCCATTCCTCATCACCATTATCTTCTTCATCATTAAGGTAATATGCATGAGAGTTAGATGCAAGGTTATCTCTACAATTTAAATTTTGAGTTGAGTGTACCTCACTAGCTCGACAAGAAGAAGTTAAGCAATTAGCATTCCATCTCATTATCTTGTATTACCGACTTGCCCTTTAATTTGCTTTTGTTGCTATTTATGTACATCGGTTCATCCATCATGAGCTATTCTTCTTTACTCGTTGAAGGTTTGTTTTGAGCTTATTTCTCACTACAATTTGCAATAATTAAATCTTGATATGTTAGCTCAATTTTCTTTGAAATTGAATCACAATCAAAGTTTTTAATAGGGTATTCTAAATTTTAAAGGCACTATCAATATTATCAATTGTATCAAATAATGATTCATCAACCAAATGGAGCAATGCATTAAATAGCAAGGTAATTATCACTCCTATCATTTTTTGATTTCTCAATTAAGTTGGTAGTACCATCTTCACACGTTTGTATATACCTTTTTTGTACCAGATCTCAAACTTTGATTGTTTTCAAGTAAATTTTCATTAGAGACCTCCAAAAAGAAAAAAATATAGCAATCTTGGTCAAATACCGATGGTTTAGTATGCACATTGTTTTTTCATTTGTTCGGATCTTTATTTGTGACTAAGTAAATCTTAATTAGCAAGTTCAACTTGCTCCGATACCATTTTGATAATCTAAGATGGCTAAATTAAACTAATAACAATCATTTGTGACTAAGTAAATCTTAATTAGCAAGTTCAAATTGCTCCGATACCACTTTGATAATCTATGATGGCTAAATTAAACTAATAACAATCAAGAACTAAATTGCAATTTTCAATTTAAACAAATTAAGCAATTCAAGCTAACTCAATTTCACAATTGTACTCAATGCAATTCAATTCAATGCAAGATAAAATAGTAATAGAGAAAAGCTTAGAGAAGGTAAAAGAGATGAGTATCTACGCATACTCTTCGAATTGTCGACGCTCCCGCCTTTGTGGCAACAAGCATGATCCGCTCCACTAAAGAAATTGTCTTTACAAGACTTGAACCTCACTCTCTTACACATCAAGGATGAGAAGTGAGGCCAATTACAATAGTACAAAGGAAATGAATAAGAGAATAAAGAATAGATAACTTGATAATCACTCAATACAATCTCTCTAAGAGTTTAAAATAGTTTTGGATCAATTAGATCGAGTCTTAGAAAGAGTTTAGCAAGGTTGATTTCAATCTTTTTAATGGAGGTGTTTCGCATATGTTGAGTGTATGGAATAATCCTAGAGAAGAGGAGAAAGATCTCTTTTAAATAGATCTTGAAAAATCTTGCAAAAAGATCAATTTCTTTTACATCGTTGTAGAACATTTTATAACGTTACACAACGTTGTAACTTGTAAGAGAAAATTGTAGAACCGAGTCTTTCGGAAATATAGTCGTTATACTGAACTTGGTTTCCTACTTCGTTACACAAAGAAGTAAGAGATTTTGATATATGACTGTCACATCAGGCTGAATTTTCTACAGCATTGCACAACGAAGTACTTCATTGTCCAACGAAGTAGGAGGCTTTTTTAGCAGCTCTTCAGAAATTGCACTTTGTTACACAACCAATCTGAATTGCTCTTTGGTACTTTGTTGTGTAACGAAGTGCAACGTTATACAACGTTGCATTATATTTTTTTTCCAATGTTCTTTATGATTTTCACATCGTCACACAACACAGTTTGAAATACTTTGTTGTGTAACGATATGAAACGGTGTACAACGTTTTATTGTTTAAATTTCAATCTTGCTTGTTTTGACTCAATTTTATTAATCCAAAAATATTAGAAGTTCGAGTTAATCTAGCATATATTATAGCTCGATTACTTCATGCTTTGATGTCCTCAGGGACGAGGCCACTTTAGTTCAGGATGGGCACTTGCCCATCCCTGTATAAAAAAAATCTTTTAAAAATATACTTATATTTTATCTATTTGAGAAAAAAATTATAAATATATACATAACTTTAAATAATTGTCAATTTTTGTCTCACTCTAAAATTTTCGTCCCATTCTGTTATGAATCCTGCTTCGTCCTTGAATGTCCTTGAGCTTCTTCCCTGAGTCTTCTTTTCTTTTTCTTTTTCTTTTTTTTTTGCTTGTATTGAAATGTAAATAAAAACTTTTAAAAAAATTGTTAAATATAAAACTTATTTTAACAAATCGACAAATCGGAGAAATAGTTTGGTACAACCTGTGAAAATTTCATACAAAGTCGTCATCGTCTGTTTAAAATTCATGTGGAACCGGAAGATATTGCTGGTTTAGTCGAGATGTTTGATGCGTGCAGAGCTGAGCCGTGCATTGAGCTGTACGTGGTGGTTGAAAGAGTGACTGTTGCTGGTAGAGAGGATGACATGCGGGACATACCACAGGAATGTTTAGAGAGTGCTATCTGAGGTGACTCTTGCACAGCTTTGCTCACTGCCTAGTAAGGCTGGAAAGAGAAAGAGGAAATCAGGTTCTGGAAAGCAACTGGTTAAGAAAGCAAAAAAAGTGTGAAGGTCAGTATCAGGAGAAAGAACTGAATTCAATCATTATTGTGGCCACCAGTATATACCTTTGTGCAAAACTATGCTTCAGTTCTTGTACAGGTTCAGGGATTTCATTTCGTGCTATTTGGGGTTTTGTAAGGGTTTAGTTTTCACCAGAATTGCAGCCCAGTTGCAGTTATTGATCAAAAATAAAAATAAAAAATTGTTCACCACGTAACCTAATCTCTTGGTAATGACATTTACATGTATACTTATTAGGTTCAGCAAATCATGCAGCCTCAGTTTTGAATTCGGCTATCCTAACCCTTGAAGTTGGTTCTGAAATCCTGGAGAATGAGGAATTATGGAATCTTATAGAGAAATTTGAGGCGACCTTATGGCGGTTAAGATTGAGTGAAAAAATACAGACGTCGAGCCCAATTGACATTGAAGATGATGAAGAGGATTTGATTGATTCATTGGACTCTTGTCAGAATAACATAACTTCCAAAAAAGGTGCATCACCTGAAGATATCACTGAAGTGATTATACCTTGCCAATCTGACCATGAATAAGGTATAATAACACCTCTCTATCATTCTCAAGTGTCTGGTAATGAACATCAATGGTGTAACCATCTCCCTGTCTTTCTCAGATATTCTGGTAATATCTAGGACTTAAGTTTTGAGTACAATCACTCTTCCCTAAACACCAGCTCAGGCGGTAAGGTTTCAAATACTAATCATGTGCATACCAGCACTGTCCCTGCATGGTTGAGAACAATTGTGCCCTATTTTTCTTTTGACTTTTCTACTTGACTTCTTTTTGTATTTAGTTGCAGGAAGTTAATTAAGAAAAATATGATCTTTAATTCACTATCCGATATTTTGTGGTTCCTTGCTATGCGAGCAAATCCATTCTACAAGACCCACATTACTGGTAACAACCAGTGCAATACCCTCAGGAGTGGCATGTACCAGCAAAAACACCGTTGAGTAACCACCACCCTCTCAGATAGTACAGTCAATAACAAGGTTAATAAAGAGGCATTTATAGAGCTTGTTTCTAAATTAGTCATGGCAGAAACCGTGCCAGAAACCGGTACCTAGACTTGCAACTATTCATTCTGAGAGCAGGATCAAAAGATATTGTCATGTTTCTTAAATGCCCTTCTGATGAAAAGCCCTGATTGGTTTGGAAAGTTTGCTAGAGACTATTCAAGCCAGTATAACACCCGAGTTTGACAAGTATTTTGGGACCAAGCCACGAGAGCAGATACAAGGTTTGTCAAATTTTGTCTCCAGGATACAAACATTTCAGGCTCATGATTGCATTTCTGAGGCTGGACATCTATGGGAAGACATTGAGAAATGTAAGGACGCCGTGAAATGTGCAGAAAAAGACTTGCACCAGTCTCTCAACAAGGCCATCAAAGTATGTGAAAAATCTAAGCGTTCAAAGGAGAGATTTAGAGATGCACTGCTGGATTTCTGTATGGTTGCTGAGAGGTTGGATTGTGCTTTGAGGAGTTGTGTGAGAAATTTGTGTTGGGGATTTCTTAATAGCCGAGCAGTCTCGACATGATTTACCATTGGCTGAAGAAAATCGTGCAATCGTAGTGTTCTGCATTTCAGAGAAGATCCTTGAAGAGAAAGGAAAAGTTGTTGAAGGAAGCAAAAGCTCTTCTTGCTAGAATGATGACATAAAAAGATAGTAGATTTGTAATAGTAGTTAGTGAGATCTATTTATTTCTCTTTTGTTAAGGAAGTCCCATTCTGATGCGGTTATGGTTAGATTTTAGATTTAGTTCTGAAGACTGTTTTATGTAATAACCTCGTGAGCTGGTTTTGATTTTGCAATGGTACTTGTGAAGAATTTGCAACTTCTGAAATAATCCACGATAAAAGATGCGCCCAAAGAATGTAGAATGTCGCAATGTCTAATTTGATGCATCAAAGTTAGGATTATTATAACTTTAACTGCAAAAATACTTCTACTGGAGAAAATAGTCGTTGCGTATCGTGTAGGCTGTAAGCGTTCCTACATCGACATCGTTGTACAATTGTGAGGAAATTCGAGCTAAATGTAGTTTTAACAGAAATCGGAAAGCATCCAAATGCAACTTCAGAAATCTCAATAGCGTTCGTTTATAACTTGCAGAGTATATAGATTTGCAGATGGGTTCGAACTTCTGTTACATCTGAAATTCTAGATTCTGCCTAAGTGGCAATATCATGTTTCATTTCATATTTGTCGTCCCTTCGAAATATCTTTATCCGCAATATTTGTATTTGTGGATGTGATTACTATATTCCAAATTTGTAATTGTTGAACAGTAGAGCAAAATTTCCCAGTACGGGCATGAGTATTATAGGTATTAGAAGGTTTCTCTCATGTCCAACAAAAAATGAAATTGACAAACAAACTTGCAAAACCCCTGAGCTGTTGTAATTCATCTAGGAAGAAACTAAAAACCAAGTCATATCAACCTATATATATTAGGAGAATTGCAAAAACTGAAAGAAGAAAGGCCCAATTTAACAGCGTTGGCACGGTAATGCCTCAATTCTCTCTCTATTTTGCCCATGCAACAGCATCAATCTCAGCCTGAGCACTTCTGTACAGCTCAAGTCTTTTTGCAATGTTAGCCCGGCGCTCCATAACTGCCGGGTCTTCGTCCAACAATTTTGACAGCTGCTTCATCTGGAAAGCAGTTGAAAGATACTGTTAGAACTTCTTGGATTTCCATACTTAAAATACTATTAGTGGTCCTAAGGAACCAATTACCACTCATATGGTATAAAATTAGGGTTTAAAATGACAAACACAAATTGTAAAATATGTTTCATAGTTCACACCATTTCAGTTTTCTGTTCAAAAAACCAACAAATATGGGCACGTTCTATTAGAACTTAAGAATATGAGAGAAATAGACAGATTGAGCAAGTTCAAACTCTCAGTCTACTTAACTGATTTCGGTTTGTTTTGAATCACTATTTCACCAACCATTTTTTTGTTTTTGTTTTAAAGACGCTATTTACTGACTTCATACGCTACAAACTAAAAACAGTTTAAAATTAACTTTAAGTGCATGAATCTAAATTATATTCGTTATACAGAAAGAAGATTCCTCTTGAACCAAAAAATTTCAGTTTGCATGCATTGATAGTCTGCAGCATCCACAGCGATCAATTTCCAACTGTACTGGGTTGCCTGCTCGGGAGTTTTCAACCATCAAAAGGAAAAAAAAAGAAAGATAAGGGAAATGAAAAAAAATCTCACCTCTCTAGAGCCCAACTCAGTGAAGAAGTGATCGAGCAAAGAGCGTTTGGCCTCACGGACTTGACCATACACTATTGATTTCGGAATCGAGTTCCTCAAGGTTGCACACACCATATTAACATATGAAAGTACAGTCGTCCCTGTCAGCAATTAAAAAAGAATGTCATGATATCAAAGCATAAAAGCAAAAGAGTATCCTTCAACTGGATATTATTAGTTAACCCCATTAAGGGTGAAATTATTACTTACCAATCCTTCTGAGGTAGGAATCATTGTACCGGTCAAAGATGGAGTGAGAAGGGTTACCACCCTTCTCAACATCCTGCGGAAGTTTTCTGAAGAAATCAACAGTCAAGTAACTACACTCCATGTCAACCAGCTTAAGGGTTGCCTTCTTGCTTTCTTCTCTCATCCTCTCCAGTGAATCAAATGCCGCATTGCTGACCTCAACTCGCAGGGTAGGAAATTGCTTCAGTTCCTGTATGCATGAGAATAGATGCCAAGGATTACTTCAGGGTTCTTATCAGGACTATTCCGGTATTCATTCTGGAACCGGACTGTCAAAATAAGTTCTCAGGTATGCAGTTTCTGGAAGTAAGCTATTCCTTATTTTTGTTTTTTAGAGGAACTGTGTGACTTCATACAGATACCACCTTTTTAAGGATCCACATCCGCTGTCACCTTTTTTTAGTTATGCAAGTAAAACCCACCCCTGAAGTCACATTGTGTTTGATTCATTGGATCTGAATCGAATCCAGATAGTGTGCTGTACTTTCTACGGCAAGGAAACTGGAAAAGTATGGTAGCAGATTCGGACCCACCTTTTAATACTTCAAATAGGGTGCTCAGTTTATATGACAATAATGGACAACAAACATGAGATGCAAGGTACAACTTACAGACGTTTCACTAATTGCCTTGTGTACTAACTCTTTCAGTATGCCATGAACCTATAAACATTTCAAAAAGAATAAACAGAGAGAAAACATGAGAAAAGCGAGGAAAGAAAAAACTAAAACTAAATGGTTAAATCAATACCTCATTCAACTCAAATTTTTATAGTAAACATTAGGATATAATGAAGGAAAAATCCACCTTTATCATCTCCCATCATCATGGTTGCTAGTTTGAATTATATGCTCAAGCCTCAAATTATAGTTAAGCATAATCAGAGATTCACAGTACAGAGAACATTTGGCATGAAAACACTACCATGAGAGCATCATTTGATAGCCATTCATTACTGGATCGTCTGTAAACACCAGCATGCTACTAAAATTTGAAGATTACGGTTCTTTGATATCCTGGATAATCCCATGACACCCAAATTTATTACCTAGACGAGTATTTACCAAACCACTAACCTTATTCTATGTTCAATCAATGGCTAAGGTAACACACCAGTAACCTCAATCTAAATGCTTTGCAACAAGAAAAAAAGAGCAAATTGCATACCGCATCAACAGCTGCTTCAGCCGGACCTCTGATATTAACAAGGCAAGATTCAATGAGGCGGCGGTAACCCTGCTCAGGTGCAATCAAGTGAGGCTGGTAGCCATCAGCTTCGGTAATAAGCTTCCTAACATTCTCCATTGATAGATACTTGTCAAACTGCAACCGTTTCAGAGCAGCCGGGAAATTATTGTCAAACACATTGTAAATCTTCTCACCACCAGGCCGTCTGAGAGATAATCAGGTCTAATAATTAATTCTAGTAACAACTCGAGAGTGCAATATTTATTTGGAATCTCTATTGGTTCAATCAGCAAGGTATTTAAACTCTAAAAGGAATGCTCAGCCCAAATTTCATGTGTAAAAGAACGTTCGCCTTGGTTTGTTACCAGACCAGAAGTATCACCTCGTAAGGGTAAGAAACTGATGGTATTGCCACAGAACAAGATTTGATCGGTTTAGCCTGATAGTACTTAATTTGAAGTCATTTCACCAGATCAGAACATATGAGCCCAGCACTGTTAAGTAACACCTCGTAAGGGTAAGAAACTGATGGTATTGCCACAGAACAAGATTTGATCGGTTTAGTCTGATAGTACTTAATTTGAAGTCACTTCAACCAGTCTGATGGTGTATACAGAATTTCTATGGGAACTGTATAATTATATAAGAACAGCTGAACATAATGGGGCTAAGAAGCTGTTAGGCTAAATGGAACAAGGTGCAATGAGCGAAAAAATATGTTATAAAGAAAAGTTTTAATCATACACTCCATCCAGATGTTCCTTATAGATTCCATCAAAAATACGGCAGATCTCCATTATGGTGTAAAGCTTACCCTGTAAATGAATGAAAAAGTATCCTTTGTAAAATGATGCCACAGAAATGGTGCCAAAATAAATAAAATAAGATAGAAACAGCAATGCAAAGTGAGATACTGTAGATTTTTTTTTCAAGTAACAGATACACATATCTAAATTGTAATAACACATTCAAGAAACCTTTTTTAAAGAAGGGCCGTCTCATAATTAAAAATTCTTTTGCAACCTCATTTTACTAAATTTGTCACCTACTAGCATAATCTCTAATGTCGTAACATGATGGTAGACGAAACTATGATTTATGGCAACACCTAAGATGGTGCAGAAGAATAAAAAAAATGATCTACCTTTAGGCAACAAGAATACTTATGGCAATAACACGAGCAAAAGCACAGGAATACTTATGGCATTAGATGTTTTCAAATTTACACCATTTCAGAAACCAGTTTATTTTTAGTCTCAAACAAGTAGAGATTCAAACGGAAAAATGTAAAAACAAAAGAAGCTACAAATAGAAAGAACACTTACACCAGCATCAGAAGCAATTGGTTTTCCCAGTCGGTTGAGTTCTGTTTCAAGTTCATTAAGAGTCTTGCTAATGAGAGACTGTATCCCAGGGATTCTAGACTTGATCACTTGTTCCAAATGCTACAGAAAGCAAAATGAATTAATATATCTTTATTCTTCAACATCAACAGATACATACAATAGTAACGCAGCTCCATCAAAAGGTGTGAATCTAAAAGCAGATATTCAAGCACAACACAAATCTCTGAGAACCTTCTGTTACAAACATAAATTGTTCTTTATCCCAATACAAAACAGCGAAATTGTCAAAATGCCACTAAAAATCACCTATTTAGCAAAATGTCATTAAAACCCGTACCTCATTTTAAATTATGCCAATATCACCATTTAACTTCAATTAAAAAACACTAAATTTTCTAAATGGCAAAATTGCCCCTCTGCCACCCCTCCGAAGCCTTTTCCCTCTCTCGTTCTTTGTTCTCTCCACATCGAGGTCACCGGCGCCAGACCCCGGCACCCAGGCCGCTCCCTTCTTCTCTGCCGCAAAATGGACCATTGAAGCCCGATTCGGCCAAGATCCGCTCACTGCCCCTTCTCTGATCCACCTCTGACAAGAACCAAGAGGCTAGCCTTTCCCCTGCTAACCCTATCCCTTTCTCCTTCTCTTCTCTGTCGTTGGGCTCCCGGTCCCAATCTACCTTTCTCTTGCTCGCACGACCCGCCGTCAAGACAACCAAACCCTCACCTGTTGACTCTCCCTCTCTCTGCATCCCTTAGCTGCAACCGTCGAAACCAATCAGCCTCTCCCTCCTCTTCCATGGTTCAAACCCGGTCAGATCTCTTTCCTCTCTGATCCTGACCGGCGCTACCATCTCCCTTTGTTGTTGCCTTGCTAGATCCAACAACAACCGTTCTGCTGATTCAACCTAAAATAGGACCAGCTAGGGGTGGCGGGTCAGGCGCCAGCAACCTCGATGTGGAGAGGCGAGCAGAGAGAGAGAGAGAGATGGAGAGGAAGAAGGCTCAGAGGGGCAATTTTGTCATTTAGAAAATTTAGTATTTTTTAATTGAAGTTAAATGGTGATAATGGCATAATTAAAATGAGGTATGAGTTTTAATGGCATTTTGCTAAATAGGTGATTTCTAGTGGCATTTGACAATTTCACTGTTTTGCAGTGGCATATAGAAAAATTTCCCAACAATTTAACATACAGAGTATAACCCAAAAACTTGAGTGTATTTCTACCTCAGACATTCGGCACAATTAGGAAAACCCAACTTGTGCATAATAAAAGCCAAAAGCAACTATGTTTGTTCTTGATCCTAATTTAGAGACAGTTCGAAATAACCATTACTAGCAGAAATTAAATCTACCAAGGTTAGCTTTTTTGCTGAACGCTAGACTTCAATCAGAACAGTGGACTGACCTATGGAAAACTTATCATTCTTAGCTCTTCCACAATAATAAACACACAAAAAGTGTTAATAACCAGAGTCTTGCACAAACCTTAGAAAGCACTTTTGCCAAGTGCTCAGACCCCATTCTTTGAGCAATATGCTTGTATTCTGGGGAATTAGCAAAATACTCTTTTTCCTTGCGCCTAGCAGCAACCATGTCTACGTTTTTATTAATGTCAGCTTGTGACCGATTAACAACACCAATCCATGGGAACTGTAGCTTGTATGCTTTCCCTTCCAGTATCTAAGAGAGCGGGAGAGAATTATGTAAAAAACACAAAAAGGTCGCTAACCCTTACATGCTTGCCTGCCTTGGTAAGGTCCTAGAATACAGTCTATGCATTGTCTCTATACTTGATTTTCCCTACTTAAGTGTTTGGCAACCACGCTTCTTCATATTCAAAGCTCAGATATTAGGTAAAAGGATATTAATCCATAACCGTCAGTGGTATTCAAAGATAGAAAAATAAGTAAAGTAAGCTGCCTTAATTCTCTTAATTGGAGACATAATTCCATAACTGGTTTCAGTACAAAACAAAAGAAGAGCGACTTACATCAACTGCATCAGTACCCTTGTCCATGAGATCAATCTTGGTAAGCACACCAACTGTTCTTTCACCTACACTCGACAAACAAAAACTGTTTTAATATGACAAAGGCTTGATTAGTCATAAAAATGCATCAGTACCATTGTCCTGCAGTGTAAATTAATACCTTTTGGGTCAACTTCACGGGAAATCTTAATAGCATCAGATGTAGCAAGATCCTGATTTGCTGGAGAAACAGCCAGAATGATAGAGTTTGGCTGAAATATATATTTAGAAGAACAATAAAAGGTCAACTAAATTTTCACCACCACCTCAACAACAACAAAGCCTTTAGTCCCAAACAGCCAGAATGATACAGTTGGCTGAAAATATATTTAGAAGAACAATAAAAGGTCAACTAAATTTGTGGCAAAAAATTAAATGAACCTGTGGTTTAGCAAAGGATGTTAAACCATAAAAAGCAATCATATCACATTAAAGCTGGGCAACAGGGCAAGCCTTTTCTAGGTTTCATACTTCAGGCCTTTGTATTCATAATGATGATATGTTCTGTCTGCTATATCTCTATGCATAAGGTTGAGAACATGCATATCAAATTGTCAAGGGAGAACAACAAGGAAAATAACTCCACCTATGATTTACATAGCCGGTCCCAAACCCGGAAAGGAGGAGGGTTATGATAGCCTTGGCGAGGCAACGTAAAAATTCAGCCAATCTTATGGAAATGAAATCCAATATGGCCTTCATTTCTAGCCTACCCCAACTTGTTTGGGACAAAAGGCTTTGTTGTTGTTGTTGTTGTTGTAGACAACAAGGAAAGTGCCAAGTAATATCAGAAAAAACCATTTTATTAGTAATTAATGAACAGAACAGCTAAGACATACATGGTATAATTAAGAACGATCATTAAAAAACATAGCTTGGGAGCATAAGAGTGCAAACATTACCTTCTCAATATATGCGCGAACCATGTTTTCAATATCTTGCACGATACTATCAGGCTGACCCTCTAGAAAAGCAAAGGGAAAAACTTTTCAGCAACAAGTTCACAACGCGAAGATCGATAAGTGTCAGATTCACAACATAAAATAAGGAAAATAAACTCACCAACAGCAACCTTAGTAAGCCCAGGAAGATCGATAAGTGTCAGATTCACAACTGCCATTGTTGAAAAAAAAAATATTATCATACAAAAGATGAAATAAGCTCTTATGTATATGCAAACAAAAACTATATGCATATTGACAAAGTAAAACAGGGAGTCTTGCAACTACAGTCGATTTTTTTTTTTGAGTTGGTTGAGAAAAATTCAGTAACAAATCATCCACCTAATTGAAACAAGTATGCATGTGCAACTTGTGTCTGACTCAGATACAGTGCAATACATTGCCAAGTACCAATTAACTACTCAAAAGTCAAAACGCATAACAAGTCAGATTTCAATTATATGTAAATCTTTTTGTCCTTCATTAAATACAGGCATGCCCACTACTCATTGGTCTTATGAAAACTCTCTATAATATTAAGTATGTTGTGCTTTACCATGTGGAGAGTATACACTCAAATGAATGGGAACAGGAGAAATTGCTTTGGATCGACCAGTCTCTCTATCAGTCTCGTCTTGAATTTCTTTTCTCACAGCAGCTAAATAAGGTAAGATAAGAAATAAGGTCAACAAAGGAGACAGCAACATACAAATTACATGTTCATATCAGGTAGTACATACTGCACAAAGAAAGAAAAAAATACTGCTCAATTCAAAAATAAGGAAGGCCTTGCAATGTGCAAAACAATGTTACTACACGAATTTCACCAACGAAACAATGTTATAATCAAATTATATGATAACTGGAACTAATTAGTACAAAGTTTATGCACTTTTCATGACTAAAGGCTTCTTAGCATGCAGCACATAAGTGCAATTCTGAATAGACTCATGCTTTGATAATATTACTACAGCTTGCATTCATTAAAAGCTAAAATTAATCATGAAACATTGTGAGATATTGGGTATGTACCAAAATCGGTGAACCTCTTCCTCGGAAGATGCATAAACTCTGCATATTCTCTCCCTTCATCTAATCTATGAAGTTGCAACACTAGTGGACGTCTTGTGACGATACCTGAAAAACATCGATCACAACATCTTTTAACATTATTCATTATTTCTATCTAAGAAATCTTCTCATGCTTTCCAAGAGATGTTTCCAGTATAATCACATGAGAAAAGAAGTAAAACAAATGCTCGTCTGAGCAGTAGGGAAATACCATTTAAATTTTCCTCTTTTGATTTCTTTTAAAAGCCCCATAATATTCTTTTTTAAGGTACGACGGTTTTTTCTTTACCAAGGGCATGCATTGTACATTTGCCATTTTTCAGCAAGTGAAGGTCAAATTTATTTTACTGGTACATATTCTTTGTGAGATTACCTGAACCCCTCGGAAGAAAATCCTTTCCAACAACACTCTCCAGCACTGAAGATTTACCAGAACTCTGCATAATTCTCAAGGAGAAAACTTGTTCAATACTTCAATAGTTATAAGTTTCTGGCTTTGAGTTACATTGAGAAATTCAATCAACTGTACACTTATCCTCTCTCCTTAACTATGGAAAGAATTAAGGCTGTGACGGGACATAATTACAGCCAAGGAATATGTAATTAACAACAGCAGCAGCAGCAGCAACCTTATGAAGACTAGAACCAAAATATACAAATTAGGTAATATTCCAGATTGTAGTATTATTTCCTCATCATCCAGGGAACCATGCTGACAAATATAGTTCACAGAAATATACTTGGGGATAGACAGCGACTAAATCTCGTTGCACGTATTGGAGTCGAAATTTCAAATCCGGACCGAAGCGAGAACCAAATCTGAGGTATCACTATAGATAACCTAACTAAATATGGCAAAAAGAAACGATCAGTTACCTGACCTCCGACCACAGCAATCGACGGGAGAGAATCCCAAAGGGTGGGGAGCGCGCTATCTTCGCCGTGGTCGCCGAGAGCCGTACAGGCTCTCTGGAGCTTGTTCACCAGAGAGATCAGATTCTCCATCGTTTATGGATCTAGACTAGATTCTCAGATCTACGATCAGATCTGTTCTTTCAGATAGAGAAAGGAAGAGAGGAAGAAAGAGAGATCGGAGCTGAGCTGGTTGCTGATCGATTTCTAAGAAGAGAGAGAGTACTCGGCAGCTTCTGCCAAGGTTTCAACAGAGAGAGAAAGGAGGAGGAAGTGAAGGCGATTTGCGAACGACCGCGTACAAGGAGCGAAGGACCGAGCTTACAACGGTTCCCGGGAGTTGTTCTGAGTGCGTGAGAATATTTGTTGTTCAAAATTGTTCTTATGCTTCCATTTCGAAATTGAACTCGACTGCGAGACAAGAGAGGGGGAAGAACTTTTTGGGACCAAGAAAATATTCGGCTGGAAAATAGCACACAATATTAAAGAGAGCTGATATATATAGATCTTTTCACTGATTTTCTTATTGATCCTCCATCGATCTTAACAGACGGGCAGTTGAATTCAGTTTATTTGTTTTTTGTATTATGAATATTATTTTTGTTATTATGCATATAATTAACTGAACGTTTCACTGAAAACGAAGGTCGTTACGCTCATCGATGCGACTGAACTACTCCGGTTGCATTTGTTTTTAAATTATTCTATTTAGATGCATGTTATTTTGATTATTATACATATTTGTTTTGCTAATTTGCATGTAATTAACATGCAAAATATTATAAATAACATGCATAATAACAAAATCAACATACATAATAACGAAAACATAATAAATCATAAGTAGAACAAAAAAAACATAATAAACATAACATATAAATCATAAATATTTGGACTGTTATGCATGTTATTAGATGCATAATAACGCAAGCAACATGCATCATAAATATTTGGACTGTTATGCATATTATTAGATGCATAATAACAAAAACAACATGCATAATAACGCAAGAAACATGCATCATAAGTAAAACAAATTTTCGTCGGAACTCAACTGGACGCGTCCAGTGGGGATCGATGCAAGGATCTGTTGAACATTTTTCATATTAAAGAGGATGATCACCTCTCAAGAAAACACCAAATAATTATAACACAATGTATTCAATTTTCCTGCTTTAATTTCCATATACTCTCATCAGTTTGTATTTCTGAATATTTATATTTACCCATAATATTTCTAAAATAATTAAAAGCATGATATTCTATATCTTTTCATCAGAGATACTTTCATTATTTATTATTAGTGTAGAAATATGATTTACATGTTTTTTTATATGAAGCTACTTTATGAAAGAAATGAGTATTAACATCTCCTTCAAGTAACCATTTAGATTTAGCCTTCTACTTTCAATAAATTGTTTCATTATTATGTACTAGTAATTGTGCCTGTGCACAGCAACGACAGGAAATTATGTAGTATAAAACAATCTTGTAGCGTGCAAAACTAATCTTGCAGCGATGTCATGCGACTTGGAGTGTGAAGCGTGCAGCAGCGGAGCGATGTGTAGCAGCAGAGCGACGTGCAGCGGCGGAGCGGCGTCTTGCGATGCGTCTTGCGATGTGCAGCGACAGAGCGGCGTCTTGCGACGTGCAACGGTGGAGTGGTGTCATGCGGATTGCAGCATCGTCATGAAACTTGGAGCGTGAATCGTGAAGTGGCGGAGCGACGTGCAACATAATGCGACCTTCAGCGTTATCATGTGGTTGGCAGCGACGAAGAAACGTCACGAAAGATAATTATAAATTTCGGAGCACGTAGCAAAATTTCGGAGCCATATAACCACTGATTAAATTGTGCAAACACAACATTAATCTCTCCAGCATATTAATCAAAAGGTTTATCTCATGACATTATATTCAAAAAGATAAGAAAACAAAAGGAGAAAACTTGCTAAGTTCCTTAGATTCGCATAGTGCTGACATGGGTTGCATCAATATCAAAAAGCCTTGCAAGTCCAAAGTCAAAGATTTTAGGATTCATGTCTGCATCCAATAAGATGTTGCTGACTTTTGGGTCACGATGAACAAATCTTCGATAGCAAATCAGAGAGAAGAAAGCATGGTTGCACACACCTATTTTTGTGTTTGTAACAAAGAATAGTAATTACAAATTTACATACTGAAACAAGCAGATACGATATGTGTAAAGGGCCTTAAAGACGCTACCAAAGGGTTTTAAACAATCAGGAACTTGATGAATGGGATAGATTTTTTATGGTTAATTCAATTAAGTAAAAAAAAAAAGTACTACATCGAAAAAGACATACAACACATACAATGCCGACTCAAATTTAACACAATCCGAGTACGACAAGTATCTATGATTTTTGAACAAATTTCAGACCATAGAAATTAAAGTTAATGAATCAATTAATTGCTAAAATCAATAATTATTTTTAAAACTTCCATAAATTTTACGAGCAGCTTCGATATAACACTATTAAAAATGTAGGTTAGACAATAACTGTTTCTTTTTTCTTAAATGCAAGAAAGTTAAATGTAACCAATGGAAACCAAATTCAGTTTTTACACGAAGAAAAACATACATACCCCAAGCAACATTGCACTCCTCACTCGTTGCACTTGCCTAAACAAGTAAATGCTTGCATACTTACACAAAGTAAATTAGAAAAAATAGGAAACAAAAAAGTAAAGTCCTTAATAAATGATAAAACAAGGAATCTTATGAAAACCCGTGATGTGGTTCCGACATATAGCACAGTTGTCCACCACGATGTCTACAATCATTAAGTAAACAAGGATTTATTAGTTGCATGTTAAAATCAAAGAAGCAGATAATCTTAGGAGTTTCAACAATATATATTTCAAAATTAAACTGGAGTTCGAATGATGAAAGAAAACAAAGATCATGAAATAGCCTAACTTTCTACAACATTTATCAAGATCAATTAACATGATATAAGCCAACAAGTGGTTCATCGGGTGTACCACGTACTGCTAGCTTGGCTCGACGTCTCCATTTCCACTACACATTTTGAACAAAAAGGAAACATATTTCAGTGACAATATAATATTTTGGCATATTAGAGGGTTCAATACTAGACACTAGCTCACATTGATTCCCACTGCAGCATGTGTATACCGGTGTTGGACCTAACTGGTAAAGTCAGGCCTCAACTTTGTTCCTTTTCTCATTCGTATTTGGTCATACCCCGATGTTTTGAGGCTCCAGTAAGAACCAATTGCACTTATAATGCTAAAAATAATATTTGATTGAGCATTCATGTAGCCAAATTAAGTGCCTATTAAACAATCGTACACAATGTTGCAACAATGAATACTATCAATTTCTCCCAATTAGAAAGCAAACATGAATATACAAAACATGATTACAAGACTTACCATGAAGTAAAAACAAAACCAACAAAGACTGGCGACAAAGATGATTTCATGTTAAGATGGCGAAGACTTGGATCATGACAGCGAAGGAGATGGAACTCAATCGTCAATCTTTTATCACACGAAAGAGAAAGAAAGTCAGAAAAGAAAGAAATGCAAAGAAAATGAGGGAGAGGGAGATTTGGGGCAGAGAACATAACTAAAGTGAGAAAAGATAGACATTGAAAGAGGGATGAAATACCTGCCACCGAGTGGGGAGATCACAGAGCGAGGAGGGGCCGATCCATCTAGGTGATAAGGTGAGAGGATGCGGCAAGAGAGGTAAGGTGCAACGGAGAAGGAGGGAGAAACGAAAAGACACGGAGATGGAGAGAGATAGAGACGCGTAAGTACGAGCCAAGAGATGCATAGGGGTGTTTTTTTGGCAAGAACCGAACCGAAATAGGAATTGTAAGTTTGTAATAGCGCCTGCAGACATGTGAGGAAGGGTATTTCGAGAAATTAAAAAATGCTGAATGAAATGGACTTCTCCATTTCTTACATGCTTTATAAGATAGTATAGATATGTAAAAATTCAGTTTTAGAATCATAAAACTCAGTAAGTTCTTCATCTTCTAACTCTTTGTCATCTGATATTATTTCATATTGATCTAATTTTTGTATTAAATCTCTTTTTCTAATCTTTACATCTTTTCATAAATTTGCATTCCACCCCCTTAGTTTCGAATTCACATCCCCTGAAATACCTCACTGAAATGGGCAGCGGGTCCCCCCTGATTTCTCACCGTAGCTACAGCGTTTTACCCTGCCCGCACAGTAATTGCTACAGTACCGACACACAAAAACTGCCCATTTCTGTTTTGAAATGGCTGACCATTTCAGGGGATACAGATTCCTTAGTTTCTGCCTTAATTTATCCATATTTAACTTCCATTTTTTTTTTGCCTTTTCTCCTATATTACATATTGGTACCCACCATTGTAAAACTTTTTCTTTAAATCCTTCTATATTTAAACAATATCTTTCAAACCTAAAAGTGTTAGCTTTAATAATGTTTGTTGTCCCAAATTTCATAACAATAGCGTTATGATCTGATACCTATCTAGGTAAGGTGTAAGTAAAGGTTGTTGGATATATATTATTTCATTCTGAATTAATGAAATATCTATCTAGGCAAGCCTATTGTGAGCTTCTACCTCCTCTAGCTCATGTATACTTCTTATTAGTATATTTATAATCAATCAAACTAAAGTTATCTATCCAATCATTAAACTTATCCATATTAATTTGATCAAAAGTAATATCCTTTTTCTCAGTTCTTTCTCTGATAACATCATAATCTCCTCTTTTAACCCATGGCAATTCCCAAACTGTGTAAGAAATTTAATTCATACCAAAAAGATTCTTTTAATTGTGACAAAATAGGACCATACACTGATGTATGTGCCCAAGTAATATCATATATTTTATTAGTTAAAATCATTGTTAGAGAGAAATTGTCAAATATCTAATTTTGAATTGTCTAATAATCTTCATTAATTCCAATTAATATACTCCTTGGAGCTCCCTTAACTAGTAAATAACCCCATGAAAATTTCTTACTAATAGTACTTAAAAACCTCTGATTAAAACTTTCTTTTTTCGTTTCTTGTATACACAATATTTGAATATTTTCTTTAATAATTAGCTCTTTTAATATTGATATTTTTTTCAAGTAGACCTAACCCCCTTATATTTCAGTTTACAATTTTGGTTAATCTTTAATATTATTGTGAAACTCGTAAAAATTTGAGCTGATTAAAGTCGATTAAGACATAATAAAATTTTACGAGTTTAATAAAGCAACTTTAATCATGATTTTAAATAATGCATCCATCGAATAATTCATCTATTAAACAACTAAATTTGTACAAATAAATAAAAACATCTAGTAACACGTACTCAAGATTTATTAAGAAATTAAATAAGTGAGATTTCAAGAGTACCTACACAAATATTAATGGTTCCATATACCACAAATCACATTTTATTTGTAATGCGCAAAATAAGGTTTGATAAAAACATGGTATGTACATAGATAGGTTTTCAAATTTTAAATCACTCACAGTAACATAGATATTATGTTGTAAATTTCTATGATTTAAAATTTATCAATTTAAACTTACTATAATTCGGAAATTAAATAAGGTCCCTAAATTAGAAATTTTTCAATTTAAATAGGGGAGAACGAACCATCCAACTAAATGCAAGTTCCCTTGACAATCTAACAAACGAACATAAGTATAACATGGCCTAAAAGGATCAAAAATCACTATGTCTCATGTAAACATTTGGGTAATCACAGAGTTCGACCCAACGGGTTCCAGTTGTGTCCTACAACTACCTGCTACACGGGAGGTCACACGGGCTAGAACCTAACCCAACCGAAATATAAAGGAAAAAAAAGAGGGGGTTAAATTGGCTAGGTTGCTGGTGTTACAACGACCCTGACCCGTTAGGGTCATTTTAAGGTACGCAATGAAGCGCCACACATACGACCGCAGGTTCTGAGCTATTCCAAATCTCACAACCCTTGTGCAGTCCGAGGACCCTCGACCTCCGTCCCCCAGAAATCACGTGACAGGGTTGTGCGGAGATTCGTACAACGAGTTAGATGGATCATTCATTGAGCTCAAAATAACGATAATATGAGTCAAAAAGAAAATGAGAGCCACAGAAGATCTCGACCACCCAAAAACCACCCTAGAAATCGGGGAATCTCCCCTTGTTTTCTCTGACCCGGTTTTGATGACCTATCTTTCTCTCTCCTGACACCTCACAGCCTTCACACCTTCCCAACACCACTCCCCTCTCTTCATTAAATGCCCTGTGCCACGTCACTCTACCTCACTCCTCCTCTATTTCTCTCCCCTCCACCCGTGAAACACTGCCCACTCACAGGCTGCCACGTCACCCCTCATCCACTACCTCACCCTCTCGGGCCCCGCACCACCCATCCATCTCTCCCTAAATCCTGCTTACCCCCTCTCTCTCAACTAGCGCATTTAATGCGCTGCAAGACCTTTTTTTTCCCAAGGCATTAACTGCCTATCCAATCCATCCCCCTTTCTCCTTCTCTCTCTCTACCCCACCTCATTCTTTTCCCCTTTTCTTTTTTTTTTCTCTGGCTGCCAATCGTTTCATTTCTCTCCCTCCTGAACCTACTCGAACCTCTCTCTCCCCTTTTCATTCGTCTCTCGCCTTCCATGTGACACTCCCTTACTTCTCCCGTACACCTCCGCCACTCACAGCTCCCCGTCACTTCATCCCTGCAGGCGCATGATTACCATGTCTCCCTTGACCCCTCTCTCCCAATGGGAGTCCGAGCACACCCTCGACTTACTGTCGCCCCCACGTTGCCTTGTGCCTATAAAACGAGGCTCCTCCCTCCTGTCGTCCCTCTTGCTCGATTAAGCTCTCATGAGTTGAGATTAGACACTGTCACACTTAAGCGTTTAAAAAGAAAATCGTGTAAACTGAAAGGATCTTTAAGACAGGGAGAAGGGAGGAAACTCGGCGCCTAGGGGGTGTGCTCCGTTGTCGTTACGTAACCTTGCCTACCTTCTTATGGGTAAACCCTCGAAATGTTTTATTTTGCTGCCTTATTGCGTTGCCTCGTGTTCTTTGTTTGCTGTGAGGTGCTTGTTTGCTATGATCGGGCTATGTGCGTTGTTTGATTTTCTTTGTTGTGGCTTGTCTAATTTGTGCGATTGATTGTGCTGTTGCTATCGATTATTTAGCTCGTTTTGGTCTATGGACCTTTTTACTGGTGACTTTTGATTTGTACACTGCGGAGGGAAAATGCTGGGGCTGTGATAGCAGTGGCCATCGAGCCACTGCTTGTGAAATTTTTGGTGCATGATTAGGTTAATACTTTTGGTAAAGACCTGGAACCGTACCAGACCATTCAGAAGTGAAAACAATTAGTGGACATGGGTTATGGGATTAGATTTCTACGGGTAGTATGGGAGTAAATTGCAAACTGGTTACTGAGTAGGGATCTGGTTACCTATTACTGGTACATTGTGAACTGCCTACCTGTGCTAACCGATCCATAAAACCAGCATGTTTGAGTCGCTATTTTGGACCATGTTTTGATTTGTCTGGTTCGGGCAGGAGGCTACCAGCCCATATCAGTTCGTACCAGCACTGGTACGGCCCATACCAGTGCTGGAATACCTATATCTTATTGATGGGCCTTGATGTGCTTATGTATTTGATGATTGTGATTAGCCGTGAGTGTTGAAGCTGGGCCAGAAGTGATGACTGGCCCAGAAAGGATATAACACGTTATAATTTCTCTTGAACCTTAAATGGATCTTTAGAAATAAATAAATGGACCCGTCCTAGACCCTTAATGAGCCCGAACAGATGTTGCACTAGAACAGAAATTGTTGAGCTTATAAACGGTTAAAAATTAGTCATAAGTATGTTGGGCTTGGGCCCTGTTTGAGGCCGAGTTTGGTATATACAGATATTACACAAACGGTGGCCCTACCCATAATACTTTGTGACTAGACCCAAAGGAATTAAGGACCGAGAAAGGTATTAAAATGGGAAATGACGATTATAAGCTCGTGCAGCGAGAGCTACGGCAATGACGTATGAGTCTCGGGCTTCCGATCCCACAGGATAAACACACAAACACATAATTAATTAAAATTGACCAACTTGTGTTTTTATGTATTTTTCTATACTATATTTAGCACAAATAATATTAACGTATATTATTCGACGTAGTTAAATAGTAGGATAATTAATTGGCACGGCAACGTAATTAGCAAAAGACATTAGGACTTAGATTATGCGTCACGAACTACATATTTAAAATAACTAAGTATGTATTAAGCATAATAACATGATTAACTAATTAATTAATTATAAAAATAACTAAATAAGTGCCTCAGTAAATATACGCATGTATATACTTATTAATTACCGAACATCACCCACGTAATTGGACTAAGTAAGATTATATATATAATAATATATATTGATCAATTTCTCTATGAATGAATACAATATACATGAAACACCCAAATATGACTAAGTAAATGTTTAAATAAAATAATACATATATTTATCAAATTCTCTATAAGCACAATAATAATATGCACATATAATTATTAGAATATTTTATTTCATTCTTTGCTTAGTTTAAATAAAAGTCCAAGATAAAAGTGGTTGAATTTATAACATGCTTTCATCGCGTTGTTCTTTATTGATGTTCTGTAGGATATCGACACGACGACCAATAATAAATGGGATTAGTAATACACATGGACTAAGAAAAGAAATGAAAACCTGTAAGTTCTCACAGTCAACGTGCAGCAAGGACACTGCACGGGGAAGTGACTAAGTAGAAATAAGAAGTAAATTAAGTTAGGAGCATCAAGGACGTCTCAAATGCCTAGATTTTTAAACTCAATTGCTCGTTCTAACTATATACAACCCACTCGCTAAATTAGGAGATTTAGCCGACTCGTATCCACTCGCGGGAGACGAGGCCGTTACTGACGTCGTCGACACTGATACAGGCGCGGACGCTTTAGAGCTGCCTCCGGAGTAGAGTCTGCTCTGCACTCCCCTCTATATCTCTCAGGTGTGGTTCCTGGAGTTTATATCCCTTTCTTTTATAACTAGGACCTACCAGACTTACCTTAATTGAACTGTGGTACCAACTAACCGATAATTGTTAATCAGGCTCGTAGAACTTGAACTGTCATTTATGCATACCGGTAACTGTACCATAAATTGAGACCTACCTGCATTCATGTCATGTGCATCTCATATTGCATGTAAGATCCGATATACGAATCGTATAGGCTATTAGAATACTTATAGGTAGAATGCGTATTTCAATACTATATGTATTTCGTCAGGAATGATGAGTGTCGGGCCGGTGAGACTTAGATTGGGTGTAGTCTGGGGGCATCGTGACGGTTGGATTACGTACGCAAGCTCAATGCCCGTGGGATCCACTCGTCGGGATGTCTTTAAGGACATTCGATCACTTCTCACCAACGACGTCCATCACTTGATGGCTCGTAATGCCAGATAGAGAGTTTTTCCCTTTCAATATCCTTATTAATAAATAGTATTATAATATCTCCTCAATTGAGTGATTAAGGTTCGGTTTCTCAGTTTAGAGTATGCGTGTCATATGTGAGGTATTGGAGCTATTTCGTTCTTTATATACTTTCTACTAGCCGATGTTTCGGGATCTCCTAATATTCGAAGGACTTCCTCCTTTGGCCCCTGGTTGGTACAGAGGGAGTCTGGGGCTCCCCTTGGCTTTAACTAGTACATAGAGTTCCCTTTTCATTATATTTTTTTCAAACAGGTAGTCGGTTCCTTATTTTCTTATGACGGCTGAGACCGAGTGTTTATTTTATTATTTTTCATTTGGTAAGGGTAGGCATCTCGGTTCGCTTTTTGACCGAGTGTGTGCTTTTTGTAGCCGCTCATGCTTTTACCAGGGCGTTTCGTTCTGGAAACTCAGAATTAAGTTAGATTGGCAGCGCGATCCCGTGACCCGTCTAACGATACCCTTAGAGTGGCGGCGCGATCCCGTGACCCGTCTAAGGGGGCGAATCCTGATGTCCTACACTCGGGGTTTTAAATTGATAAATTCATTCCTTTGATCGGGAGATTTGATAACATTCCTTACTATGTATATACATATTATTCCTCATATATCTTTTGGGTTTATTTTCGTATCGTCTTATTTAGATAAGCTACCAACTAAATGGAAGTATGGTTGACTTACAATTAATTAGATGTAGTGAAATTTAATATAAGTAGGTTTCTAAACGTGTATGGTCCAATCGAATCGAATATAAACCCAAAGGCTGGACCTTAATCCACACTGAGATTTTATCTCACGTTCCACAATTGGTTGTGGGGTCCAGGTAAGGAGCAGGAGCTATTTTGAAGTCCAAGAAGAGAGCGCTAGGATGAAGTCCCGGTGCCTTCCATTTTGTAGATCTCCAGTCTATTTTGTTCCTTATATTTCGTTTGATTAGGAGTAGTTTGTAGTAGGTTAGTGAGGACCAGTCTCACATCCTTTGATGAGACCGATCTCTTTGTATGTATTTTACATTTCTTTAGCTTCCGCGGTAAATTTTTGTAAAAAAGGCACCGTTATATATATATATATTTGGTTGTTTGATGTTCATGTATTGTGTTCACTGTGTGTGCCGTTCCTCTATTTATATAAAATCTGTTAAGATCACCTTGTTTCTATAATAATAAATTAAGCCTTTCGTGTACGTGGCGGGATTAACACCCTTGAGCTACTTAATATTTCTAGGGTATGACAATTATTCTCTATTCTAATATCCTTTCTAACTACTTATTTAATCCTTATAACTAACCACGACACTATCTTTCAATGAATCATTAATATGTGAATGATCCATACAAAAGTCAAACATCTCAGATAAAAATTCCATCATTTTTTATATTCAATCTCTCTTATATTTTTCATAAAATTGTTATTATCTATTTCAAATTTGAATTTTAAACCACACTGATTAAAGATGATATCAATCTCTTCATCAATTAGTGTAGTGTATGAAAATTTCTTACCAAAAGCAGTTAAGAAGGTCTTCTTCTTTAATCCCTTCCTTCTCTGTTCAGCCTCTGTGATAAACTTCTGCTTTGTTGTTGTGTTGCTCACCATCATGGACTTTTCCATACTATCCCCAATTTGTGGCACTATATTCTGCTCCTCCTGGACTGGATTATCCTCTAATACATTCTGTAAGGTCAGTTCCTTTTGATGTATTCACATCCTAATCCACCATATTTCCAAAAAGACTTACAATTCTTTGGAGTGTTGCAAACGATCTCATATCATACGTAAAACCATAGATTCAAATTCAATGACGCGACAACTTCATTTTGAGGGAAATTTCAGAAAAGTCCTTAGTTACTGCCAAACGAAAAGGTCTTAACTCACAATACTCTTGAGCCACCACTTGATTTATCCACATTTGAGGTCCTTCTATGACATAATGGTTGGTACTGATGCACTTCACCTCTCAAGGGTCACCTATTGCTTCAGGTTTCGCCATTTGCAATCCATCATATATCTCCACTACTACTTCCACTTCTGGAGGTGTCTATACAATGAGGTTTGATTGTAGTTCTCTTTGAAACTAGTCAAATGCTGGGCCTTCGAGTTTGATTTGATGAAAATCCATGGATGACTGAGGAAGTAGACTAGAGCTTTGTTGAATAGAGGAAAGAATTTGTCTTTGGGGTAGAGAATAAGAATAGGTCACCTTCTTTCTTGTGTTAATGATGTTTTCCAGGTAGAATCTAGCTTTGTGACCCAAAGCCCCACAACTATAGCAAAGAGATGGATTTCTGCACTGCCGCATTTGATGTCCCTTATCTCCAGAACGGAAACAACATTTTTGACGCAATATTTTAGATCGACGATTGTGGAAGCTAGCTTTTAAAATCTTGTTGTCTCCATTTAGCTTATCTTGCTCCTGCTGCCTATTATATCAAAAGAAATCATTTTTTCTTCGTGAACTACTCCGAACGGTCCCATCGAAACAACTTTCGCCGTCTAATTTTTGTCGTTGATTTGGCCAAACAAATCCTCCATTTGATCTTTGTCTGAAATTTTCCAATGAGTCACTAACAAAGCTGGTCAGCATCTCAGCAAAAGAGATTTGTTTGCTATAGATTGAAGAGCTTCCTCTAGTATTACTCAGTAGAATGTTTCATGTATCCATGACTTGTCAGATACATAGATAGGAGACAGATTTGCCTAATCAATCAAACTTTCTTGATCTAAGTACGAATCTTGAATGATTATCTTGGAAATCCGATGATCGAAAAAAATCGGCTAAGAAATCGCTTTTTTTGAGAGAGTTATGTAAATATGTAATGGTCAATGATTCATTTCCGTAAAAACTAATTATGATTACTATAAAATATCTTTTCTATACACTATAAGTGATCGTTTATCTATCATCTACGATTAATTGATTTGAGCTTTCGTTTTTTAAATATTGGTTTACACTTACACATGCAGTAGGTAATCAATCTTTTTTGCATTGATGACGTCATCAACATGCACTTCGTTTCTTTTTCTTAATTTTGTAGTTTTTTTTTTGTTCTGTAAACTTAAAACACACACAAATCAAAATCTAAAAATAAATATGAAAATAACTCTCTACTTAAGCTTGAATTTCAAATATTTTCATAAAAATCTTTATACCTTACTATTATGCTTATGCCCGTTCGACAAATTTCGTTGATACGGTCTTGATACTTGCTATTCCTTTTATGCTTTTATTTAGTTTCAGTATTAGAGAAAGCACCGTTTGGATGGGCCTTTTTGGGCTTTTTGATGGTCTGCACGCTAAAATGAGGCCATAAATTAGGATGCCATAAATAAGGCCCATGCTGGTGATGCGACTGTTTCTTTTGTCTTTACTTGTATTGCTGCATATGTTCTTGCTTTTTAGTCTAATTTCTTTCTTTTTTGTGTAGTCTGTTGCTTCATCAAATATATGAAATCTAAATTACATATGGGTATCTTTGTAATAAATGCACTGTTTCAGAATAATTTTACTTCACCCAATGTTAATTGCGTGTACATTGTATACTTTTTTTTTTTATCAAAAATGAGTTTATGAAAAAAGATCAAATTGATAAACATCTTAAACCAAATCAAATTAATATATATCTTAGAGAAAAAATAAAACAAAGATTTCCTACAATATCTTTTCTAGTGAAGCCGAACACAACTTGTAAATTTGCATAATCACACTCATACATCTCAAAGGAAGAATTTTTTTCGTAATTATGAAAATGGTACTGAAAAAAATAGTCAAGGGGTTCGAATTTTTCGATCGAATGGTCAGAACGGTTGATTCTTTTTATAATTATAAAAATGATACTGATATAACTAGTTAGTATTGAAAAATGCTTTATAATAATAGATTTATGAATTCTAAAGTTTCAACAAGTAATAAATTCATATATGAACTATATTCAAATTAGTATTCATTTATATTTCTATTCATGTGCAGAGGCATATATAACCTATGTTCATATTAAGAGTGAGACATGGTGCTTGCGACTATATATCTCAAATTTCAAAAATGCAAACTGCCAACTAACCATTGAAAATATTGTTCATACTAAAAATTTACTTAGAGATAAAGAAAATTCATTTTTAGAATTTTTTATTATTTTATCGAATAGACGAAAAATGTATTAAATTGGAGAGGTCTGTAATTGTTAGATCAATATATTTTTAATCCATCCTATAAAATAGTAAAAAATCTAAAAATAAAAAATCTAGTCCCTAAATAAATTTTAGTATGAACAATATTTTCAACGGTTCGAATCAATCATTTATATTTTAAAATTTGAGATATATAATCGCAACACCATAATATTTAATCTTCATATTAATATCCATTATGCATTTCTATTCATGTAATGTTCGATCCTTACCAGAAGTTGAAACACACGCTAGTATAATTTGACTGCTATCCTATCCTTTTGCATCTCTAGTTGCATGGCATATTCTATTTCTGCACATGTTTACAGAACATTTAATGTACTGTTGAAAACTTAAAAGTTTGAAATGCTTGAGATTCTATAATAATTGTCCTATCAACAAAGTCGTCTCTCCACCGAGAAAAAGAAATGGTAGTCTACTATCAAAGTAATTTTGCATTGTTTTAGTCTTTTTGTTTTGTAGGTAGCTTCAGAAGTGGCGAACACGCATTTTGACGCAAAAAATGTGCAGAAATAAAAAATTTCGACTCCGCTGGGGATCGAACCCAGAATCTCTGGTTCCGTAGACCAGCGCCTTATCCATTGGGCCACGGAGTCAAGTTGATGTTAACATCCAAAGTTTATACATTTTATCGCATACCGTATTTGGGTGATCACTTAGCTTACCAAATTTATAAAATAGTGATGTTAATGGATATCTATAACATTATATTATACAATAGCTTATTGGATCTATACTTGAACCTTAAAATAGTGCAGATTTTTTTTTTGAATTCACATTTGAATCTTTCATAATCCGAATTCGAAATTCTTTAATCAATAATATTATTCGAATATTTTAAACACATTATATCCAAATAATTTAAATATGATTTGAGTGTTACAAAATATATGATCTCCAAGTGAATCTTATTATTATAACATATGATTTGGAAAAGACTCTCTCTCTCTCTCTTGACGAAAGGACTCTTGAGAGAGAAACCTCCCAAATTCTAATCCTAGGTGGGGAGATCGGCGGCGGCGCCGTTGTTATTCTTAATTATTATTTTTGATAAGTTTTACGATATGCAATCATTTTATAAGCACATACTAATAACAAAGTTTTAATTAATTTGAAAAATGAAAAGTAGAAAAAAAAATACATATTCTTTTACTTATAAATTGTGTGCTTTGAAGTTCAAACATTTAATGTCATTTGATATTTTATCAAACACTGTCAAACTTTTATGATTTTTTATGAAATATCAGACAACACTCAAACTATTTGAAATGTGAAACACAAATAATTTATAATTTTAATAATATATCTATATTTTTAATTTGTAACATATTTTATTTAATATTTATTGTCAAAAATTATAATTATAATAATATTTATTGTCAAAATTATAATTTAATATTTAATATTTATTGTCAAATTATTGTGAAACGCTCAAACTATTTGAATTTAAAAAGCACACAATTTATTTTGATTAATTTTGACAATAAATATTATTATAAATTATAATTTTGACAATAAATATTAAATAAAATATGTTACAAATTAAAAATATAGATATATTATTAAAATTATAAATTATTTGTGTTTCACATTTCAAATAGTTAGAGTTTTGTCTGATATTTCATAAAAAATCATAAAAGTTTGACGGTGTTTGATAAAATATAAAATAACATTTAAATGCATGAACTTCAAAGCACACAATTTATAAGTAAAAGAATATGTATTTTTTTTTTCTACTTTTCATTTTTCAAATTAATTAAAACTTTATTATTAATATGCGAAAAGAAAAATAACACTGTTAATGAATCCCACCTTTCTAAAAAAAAAAATGAATTCCACCTCCTCTTTATATATTTTTATAGATTCTATAAAACGAGTAGATCTATGATACATTGATACTACTCGGAGCACTTAACCTTCGGTGTTCTTAAATAGGGATTCAAGAGCATTGGAACAAGACAAGTTCAAATAGGGATTTAAGTCGAAATAACCGCAAATCTAATTAATATAATCCAACTGTATTTGACACTGTGATTTAAGTCAAAATAGTCGCAAAATAAATGTAGTAAACATTGCTTAAGTTTTTTGTTGGTACAACTGGTGGATCAAATTGTTTAAGAAGTACGAAAAACAGATAGAAAAGTTATGCATGCAGATAACGATATATGTAATCAATAAAACCACAATTGTCCATGTGAGAGATTGTTGAAATTGAGATGTCAAATTCAATAAATAAAGTTTGGACTATGTGTTATATGATTAATATATCAAATATTGTCACTAATATTACATGGATTAATATAAGATATGTAATAAATGTGATTATTAAAGAATGACATAATACGTATTTCACTAAGTTTTGGATACAAATACATATATAATTAAAATAAAATAATTATAATTACTCCAATCAAATTTGATAAAATTACATTATCAAATAGAAATAGCAAGTTTATTAAAAAAATAGCAATTACGATCAAAAAATAGAAATAGCAAGTTTATTCCAGAATGAAATAGCAAGTTTTTTAATTTTAATAATCAATAAATAGCAATTACGTTTATCAAATTTTTTAGTTTTTTAGAATTATATTAAAAAAATAGCAATTACGTCTATCAAATAGAAATAGCAAGTTTATTCCAGAATGAAATAGCAAGTTTTTTAATTTTAATGAATTCAAAAAATTATAAAAAAGAATGAATAACGAATCCTTTATGGTGAATTGATTCGAATATGAAGTTCAATAAAAAAGAATTCAATTTTGAATAATCAATTGAATTTATTTTCTAAATTCTATAGTTTTTTAGATTGAAAAAATAATTTTAATTTAAAGGAGAAATAGAGAGAGTCCATTCTACATGTCAATATCGACAACAATGAAATTTATAGTAAGAAGAAAATCCGTCGATTTTTTTAATCGTGAGGGTTCAAATCCCTCTATCCCCAAAAGAAAGCCCATTTGATTTTCTAAATATTTCATTTCTTCTTTTTTTTTGTTTATGAAAAAGTGAAAAAAAATTCACTATACTTATTTCCTTCCCAATCTATTTTTTAAGATTGGGAAATATATTAAAAATATATATATATATATAGATGAAAATGAATTATATATATATTCAAAAAAAATATATATATAATTTTTAATTTTCATATGATTATGAATTTCATAATCATATTTTTCTTATGAAAAGATAAGCATATGCAAAAAATCTCTATAATGATATCATTATATAAAATGTCAAATATCTTCAATTTGACTATTTTTTGAATAAATTTTTTGTTAGGCTGAATTTTTTAATTCACGTAGATACAAGGAAATAGGTACCAATATTCTATTCAGGTGATTCACCTGAAATGGTCGGGATAGCCGGGATAGCTCAGTTGGGAGAGCAGAGGACTGAAAATCCTCGTGTCACCAGTTCAAATCTGGTTCCTGGTAAGACCAAAATATATTATGTTAAACTTAAACAAACTTATATAAGTTTAAGTATATAAATAATCAATAACATCGTTTCTGACTAAACTAAAAAAATTAAGAAATGAATGAGATATGAGAAATAGGTGAGAAATAGAGAAAAATAAAAATTACATTTTATTCTCAGAAAATGAATGAGATATGAGAAACTTGCTAAGTGTTTAGAGTTTAGAGTTTAGAGTTTAGGATTCACTAATGCCCTTTTGCACCACAAAGTGACTGGGACAATTTTGACTTTTGACTTCTTGCCAACTTTCAGTCCTGCTCTCTTGCGGCCAGAAAGAGTCATTTTGCGGCTGCAAAGTTTGGGACAGATTTGACAGATTTCCAGCCGAATTTCAACTCTCTTGCGGCCATAAAGAGCCCTTTTGCGGCCGCAAAAGCTGAGTTCGAAAAACAGAAATACCTGTCTGTTTTGCTAAAAAAATTTCTGACTTGTTGTGCAAACAATACCAAATTTTGTGTGCGTATTTAGAGCAGCAACACACATATTTTGGAAAGATTTTGGAGAGGATATTGGTATCAAATATTTTCTAGAATATTTAATATTAATTACGGGATCTCTTCAAGATAAGTTACACTATTATTTAAGCGTCGTGTCTCCAAACAATACCGATGTGTTAGAGCACGTGTGTTGTGCTTATGATCTACTTGTTCTCATCATTAAAGACAAATAACTCTCAGTTAGTTCGTGACTTTATAAGAAAAGAAAAGGACATTGGTATTTGTTTGAAAGGATTCGCTTGCAAAGGTTTGAGGTGCGGTTCAATCATCTTCACTGTTTTCTTGATGTGCTTGAGTGACAAAAGACGAGAAACTTTAAGAGATAGATAATAAGTTCTCGTTTTCGCTATTTATTTAATATCTTAAGTCTTGTATAGAGATTTCTCACAATTGTTTAAGTAAAATTTTAATTTTCGTGGCTCTATCCAATTTGAAATTGCACCCCTACAACTAATTACTTAATTAATTAAATTATGAATCAATAGTTGTATATGAACGCCACTCATCCCTTCGCTGTCATAGTCTTTAGTAGCGACATCTTCCTTTTCCTCCACTTCTCCAACCATTTGCCAAATACCAGTTTTCTTTGAAGCATATAAAGAATAAAAAGAGATATTGACCCACTCTTAAAATCTTCAAAATATCGCTTCTCATGGCTGCTACCGTCGACGAACCGCAACTGAGAAAACGACCGCCGAAGATCAACACCAAACCAACCGCAGAGGAGGAAACCGCCACGAGTCCGACGAAATGGGAAGGCGAGCCCGTGAGTCCGGCAGGACGGTTGTTTCACGAGCCGAACTTCAATTGTCATATAATTACAATCTTAGGAACTGGCACACCAATTAACGTCGACACCTTCACCGAAGGTCTCCAGGCGACTCTCGTTAGACATCCGCGCTTCTCGAGTATACCGGTGAGATATGTTATATATATACATCTCTTTAATTTTCTTTTTCTTTTTTAAGGCACATGCTGACAGATAGATATAAACAGTCATTAACATGAAATTTGTTCCAATTATTTGGGATTAATGATTAATATGTTGTGTATAACAATTGAATAGTTTCCTTCATCTTGTTCATCACTGTTTTAAATTTGCACTTTGCATTTTAGTCCTCCGAAAGTTGTGGTTAGCATGATTGCATCTTAGGCCTTTATAAGTCAGCTTAATTTGTGGCACCAATCAGTGAATAGTTTATCTTTTTGTTGCTTCCTCTCTACTCGGTTCAAGTGATGCACCTTTGTGTTTGTATTTTTATTATTATTATTATTATTATTATTATTATTATTATTATTATTATTATTATTTCTGTCAGGTTTTTCCAAGCTCCTAGGTCCTATCTAGCATTTGTTATTTCCGCAAAAACCATGGCATGTATTTACCTTTTCAACGCCAATTACTTTTGCTTTGGTTAAAAGTCTTGTTTTCTCGGCTTAATCAAACTCAACCCTCTCAAATTAGTTGTTTATACTTTTTGAGTATATTATTCTTACTTCTCAATAAATATATTGAAGTTTTACGCTTGAAATTTTTATGTCGATCCAAAGTTAATAACAGACCGTTCGATCAACTATTTGGATAAATCACAATCATTATTATTTTTTTATTTTTTTAACTTTCATCTTTTATTTTCCGTTTTTTATTTATTGTCCGTAGGCTTACCACTGCTTTAAGCAGGTCGAACAATCTTCTATTCTCATCAGTCCAATAATATTCAACCAATTGACTCAAGAATGAAAAATAATTAATCAAATTCTTATTCTTTTGAATAATTGATAACTATAACATTAATTGACAAAAATAGATAATACTCACATTAATTGACAAACATAGATAATACTCTATATTTTCTTTTCCGAAATCAATTTGCAAATCTATTATAGATGTTGTATTATAGTTGATTTTCTTAAGCAAGATATGATCATGAATATTACTCTATTATTTAATTATTTACATTTATTATTCTTACGGTGCTAGTTTAACTAAAAAGAGAGATACTATTTTTCTTATTTAAGAATAGTATGGAGGTAGGAGGTAGTACAAAGAGAAAGGTTTAATTTGGTACGTACTGTTACTTGCGTTAGGTATTACTTTAATTAGGTGCGTCTACAATTAGTTTTGAACAGGTCATCTTTCAAATATTTCAAGCTTTACTTTAATTGTGAACGGTTGGCTATGAAATCTAGCTACACATCTCAAATGCACACAACGGCACAAGAGCTCATTTGCTAATTCCAACATTGCATGATTTCGTTTTATTTTTTTTAATGAATTTAATTAGCTATTAGAGTCACCCAATAGAATTCATATCTGCTGTTATGAACTCTGTTTTTTTAGATCTGACAATTTATTTTTGATCTAACGGTTAAAATATATAATATATCAGATTCCGTACAGTTCATCTGGACTGTCCGTTCATTTGCGTGAAAATCTGACGATCGAAACAGAGGATAACAGAATCCTGTTATCCCCAAAAATAACAGCAGATACGGACTCTCACCCAATAATCTACAAGGTCTAAATTTGTAATATACAAATTTATAAACATAAAAAGTTGGGGTTTTAATTCCTTGATTATGCCACATTAGAGCTAATTTCAGAAGCGAATCAAGAGCCTTTGATGAATTCACATCTGATACAAATCTACAAACAGTTCACATAACTACAAAATTTGTATGCTTGAATTTCGAAATTATATAAATGATTGACATTTCACCGTAAAGTATCCAATCAAATATTTATCCGCCTTTGATAGGGTGGAGACGTGGAGCAAACTTTAATAAACGTCTTTTTCGGTAGTTGTTTTTAGTCATGTCATGTGTTTTCTACAATTTATAAAACTTTGAATGGAAAAAAGTTTCAGTTGAGGTTTTGTTTCAGCTACTTTTTTTTTTTTTGATAATTATGAAAATAGTATTGATAAATAATTAAGAGGTACAAAATTTCTTATCTAATAGTTAGAACGGTAAATTTTCTACCGTGCGGTAGTTTTTTTTCTGCACGATAGAAAATCTACCGTGCCCCAATTCGTTTCCTCATCCAAAATTCAACTTCAAAAAATATTTTCTGTTATGACTATGCAGAGAAAAATATTTTAGTCATGACCATAATTTTTTTAATTAATTAATTTAATTTAAAATAAATTTATCATTGCATTAAGAAAATGTTACATATTGATGCATAATTTTATCTCAAGCATGAATTATATTAGTTTATTTATTTATTAATGCATTAATAAATATATTTAATGATTATAGTCGAAATTACTTTACTATATAGATCACTATCATAAATATTTTTTTACGAGGTCATATTTGTAATACATTTTAATAAAAAAGATTGCTTTTCTCCCAGATGATTTAAAAAAAAATGTGTAGAAAATCTACCGTGCAACAAAAAAGCTGTCGCACGGTAGATTTTCTACCGTTTTGATTATTCGATCAAAAAACTCGTACTCTTTAGCTATTTTTATCACTACACTTTTCATAATTATAAAAAATTTCTGCTGGTTTCACAACTATTCTTCTTTCTTCCAAAAAGTATATATTATTCAGTATATTTGAAAAGGACCCTGCTATTAACAATCAAGTATTTCGAAAAAAAAGTCATTATTAACAATCAATTTCTATTGCTACCGACACTATGAATAAACTTTATTGTATAAATTAATTAGTTGTTAGTTTGACTTTATTGTATAAACTAATTAGTTGTTAGTTTTAGTAATTGTATTGCAGTTCTTATTACTTCTTACTTATGATTACTTATTTTGTGGGGTTATGAATAGAATTTGGGAAAAAAATAAACTATCAACCCTATCTTTAATATATAGATTGATTGTATTTCAAAGTCTATTAATTTCAACTATCATTTGATATATCTTCAGATATTATTAAAATTGTATTAAATTTACAACTGTTCACGTTCAAAGTGTTTGAAGAAGTATCAAATGATATTTGAATTATATGGAATTTGAAATAAAATTAATTTAAAAGTTTTAAGTAAATTTCTATAAGTTTTCTACACTTTTACAAATATTTTTAATTTACTTGAAAATTCAATATTAAGATTTTCAAAATAATGGTGATAACCATTATTATGTCACCAACTCACCATCTTTTAAAAACTAAAATAATATTTTCTTTTTAAAAGGACTTTTTAAAGCTAGATAGCCACCTACAAGTTGTAATAATTTGTTTTTAGAACTCAGATCTAGGGTATTTATGTGGGGGAATAAAGAAAATAATAACCTTTGGAATTTGAATATATACATCTTGATATCCATACATTTAATGAATGACTTTTGATATTCATACAATTAATAAAAAGAACATAATTAATAATACATTAAACATAATAATAAAGATACACAATTAATACGAATAGAACAATATGACAAATAATATATAATTATTATGTTTTCAATTACAGAAATCTCATAAAATCGCTCTCTACAGAAAAATACACAACATAACTCGTCATATTTAATCTCTACAAAAAAATCAACGCTCAAAATTAATAATATTTTTAATCAATGACCAAAATTGAGTTCAGCCGTGTCCAACTCTTTACGAAGGAAACACAGACGGAAATAAATACTATTTTAGATTCAGGTGGTGCATGATTAATTGCTGCTTTTATTTACTTTTATCAGTATCTCTCCGTTTGACAGCCTGAGATAGACCACAGGAGTCTCTTTCGGAGTTCTGGTGTTTCAATATTTCATGTCCGATTCGGATACAGCTCCATGCATGTCGTACTCTTATCCAACTGAATCAACACGCAATGTAAGATACTGACACCAATTCCCTTACCTTGCACAAATTCTCTTTGGTAGTGATGTAAACGACTACTGATAGCTACTGTAATAATGGTGGTATCAGATAGATATCTAGTTGTGAAAGAGAGTGCATCCAAATGGCAAATTAATGTAGTAATAGACTAATATTAGTACACGTACTTGTTTTACTAAGTGCATGTAAGATAGTTTTTAAGATCTCTATCTGATGTAATTAATAATCAGTCAGGACTCGGATGCATTTTTTTTTTTCCAATTATTTGATAATAAATGATATTTCTTACTTTGATTGGATACCAATTTTGTCTAAGAGAATTGATTTAATTCTATTTATTATGACCATAAATTGTAAGTTCAACAACTTTCAATGGAGTGGATCATAATTCTTAAAATACTATGTCTATGATCCTGATGATTCCGTATTTTTAACCTTTTTTTTACTAATTAATCACATACTTCTATAGCAATCATCCTTTTATTTATTCAAAATAACATAATAATGACAATAATTAATAATAACCACAATAATAGTTCGTAACAAAATAATATGTTTTAGTAACATTTTTTGTTTTTATTTTATTATATTCTTGTTGTTATACTTTTATTTTTGATATTTTGCAATAATATCATATTATCATCTATTATGTAAAATATATTTCTTTAATACATTATATTTATAATCATTATTCATGTCGTTATTATTATTGTTATTTCGGTATGATCATGATGGTGACCTTATCCCTTTTGCTTCTGCAAATTTTTTTATATCTTTTACTGATTAATAATTAGAGTGAGACAATGGTGTTCAGCAAATTACAAAAATTATGATCTTTTATATCTCAAATTTAAAAGTTCAAACATCCGACCAAAATAGTTGAACATGATCTCCATATTGAAATCTCCTTGAAACCCGAATTTATATTTTCATAATTTTTTGTTATTTTTATATCAATAGAAAAAAATATTAATCTAACGATTTTTTGGACCATCCAATATGAGTGATATCTCAACTATTTAACAAATAGCAATAAAATTAAAAAAATTTATAAAATTTGGTTTTCAAGGAGATTTAAATATGAAGATCATGTTTAACAATTTGGATATGTAGTTAGGCTTTGAAATTTAAGATATGAGTGCGAAGCACAAGAAATCGTGCACTTGACGGAACACCATAGTGTCATTTTAATAGTCATTATAACAAGAAAAATTAAATATACTTTGTAGGAATGATAATAATAATAATAATAATAACATTGTTCTTATTTTGTTATTGTTATTATCTATTTTATAATAAATAAGTATAGTCACCTTCACAAAATTTATTATACGGAATATACTGATTTTATCAAATACTCTAAGAATAGCCACTTCTTCTTTTTTTCAAAATAAAAATATAAATCACTGTTACAAAATTCAAAATAAAGCGAAATAAGGTGTTACAGTTCATAACATGAGAATTAAATGGAGACTATATTTTGGACATGACGCATTTCAGTTTATAATGTATTATATATAAGCAAGTGATTGTAAGAGGTACACATCTGGATCCATTGGTACAAGATTTTAAGATTTAAGATTTGCTGGAGCCTGGATTCATTGATAAAAAAATTTAAGATTTAGTTGTCTGTCTAAATCAAAATAGCCTCTGTGTACACAACTACACTACTGTGTCTGTCTAAATGAACCATTACACAACTAAACTTTATAATGGGAATGAGATCTTCAAGTCTTCAACTGTGCGTGCTGCGCGATAAATTTCAGTCTTTGATTTAAATCGAGATTCGTGCAAACTAAACTTTATAATATCAGATCTCTCTGAATCAAATTTGAACCGTCCGTAACCTACAACGTAGAAAATTTTAAACGTTCGTTACTGATGCGCGACAGAGAATCCGCTTCCAAATTAATGTGGCTAACTTGCCTACGTGTCATTACTCATCCCAAACAAAAAATAAATAAAATGAAATCGAGTAATAATGGGCAATTGGGTTTCTTTGTATGGTACCATCACCAAGCTGATTTTATGTTAGCACCATTGTAAAGCACAAAAATATTAAACCTGATTTACGTGTTAGAACTTAGAACAGCATTAACCTTCATTTGTAAAATGTAATCTTGACCGTTGGTTCAGATAGGACCCGTGGAATCGTGGATATTAGAGTTTGCTAGAGGAAGCTCGTAAGTAGCTTCATAATCTCTTCCCCGTTTTTATCAGAGCTTGTTAGCCGGGTCATTTGTTAATAGAAAATATTTGAAGCTATTTCTGATTTATACAATTTTTTTTTCTATTTTCCCTGGCTTGTTCTCATTTTTCGGTTATTACGTAGTAATGTGTTGATTGGTATGTGCAATCCAATCTTCAAAAAGATAAGTTCCTGCCTCTCACATGCACGTGAGGTGTTTGACGAATTGTCTTCTGAAACACTACATTTTTCCAGAAAACTTAAAAAAGAGTTCAATAGTTTAAAGTATAACTTTTACATGTGATTTTGTCATTAGTGATATGAAAATTGGTATTATTATAGTGTCACTGTCAAAATGCTGATTTCATACATCGCACTAAAATTGGACAGCATCTGTGAATAAATTCTCATTATATCTTACTGTTACAGGTGCTTGATGAATCAGACAGAAAGAAGGTGCTTCGATGGAGACCTGTAGAAGTAAATGTGAAAGATCACATCATTATTCCTCCTCTGTCCCCGGACCCCACCTCTCCTTCCTCCAATGACCGGCTGATCGAGGACTATGTGTCCGCTCTATCTGTGACAACTATCACCCACAGTCGGCCACTCTGGGAGTTCCACATCATCAACATGCCTACTACTGAGTCAGCAGCTATCTTGGTGTTTCGATGTCACCATTCGCTTGGTGATGGCATGTCTCTCACCTCCCTCCTACTAGCATGCACTAGAAAATCTGAGGACCCAACAAAGCTTCCTTCACTGCCTGAGCCACCACGCCGTGCCGGGCCACTCTATGCCCAGCTCAGGCCGAAGAAGGAGGAGGGGGTTTGGGCTTTTATGCTGTGGATATTGTACTTCGTAGTTCTTCTTTGGCACTCAATTGTTGATTTACTGTTGTTTGTTGCTACCATTTTGTTTCTAAGGGATACAGAGACACCGATGAAGGGACAGAAAAGGGTGGAGCATGCCAGGAAACGGTTTGTGCACCGAACAATAAGGCTAGATGACATCAAGACTGTTAAAAATACCATGGGCTGTGTAAGTATCGATTTATTTTATTTCTTATGATTGCATTAATCTAATGTTGTTGTATACACTCTAATTCAAGTTACTCGTTGCTGCAAATGCATTTAACTTCTTTTTGTTCCTTTAAACTAATGGGAGCTTTCTTGGCTGCAATGTTAAAAATAATATCAAACATTACTATTGTTACATGTTGCATCAATATCACCTGGCAACAGAAATGAACTTCTTGCTGTAATTTATGTCTTATTAATAGTCACCTTCCTTGTTTATAGACTTGTAAGTGGGGATAAAAAAGTTACTGTTAAAGTAGTTTCCAATAGGTGTAACTATGTAACCAGTATCAACTGTGGAAAGTAGACACCTCTGAGCTGAGAATTCTTTTTACCAACTCACTGTCCGAAAGAGATTGCATTTTGCATTCTGGCATGTAAAATCTCTGTTTTATCAATTTCCTTTTTTTTACAAGTAAAGAGATATATGATAGCATAATGCATATTATAATAATGATAATTTGTTTTCACAGACTGTAAATGATGTTTTGGTAGGGATCACATCAGCAGCTCTTTCTCGATACCTTTATAGGAAACACTGTAAGTAATTGCGCCTGGACCTAAATATTGATTTATGTTTATTGATACATGCTGGTAAGGGACTTGACTGGTACAAAATACCAAAACGTATACTGTCAAAATCTGATAAAAGGTGTTTCTTTGCGGGTACTTTTTAAGTTGTTGAACCGAATACCTGTGTTTGTAAATTGCATTTTTCAGGTGAGACAAAAGATGGAAAGAAGTTTCCCAGGAACATCCGTGTAAGATCAACACTTCTTGTGAATATACGGCGGACACCTGGAATACATGTTAGTCTCATTTTATAATTTGAAAAGTATCTGTTTGAGCTTTAATGTAGTTACTAGCACATGCCCATAATGGTCAAAACTTAATTAACTGATGAACCAAACTTTATTGTATGTGTTTGCAATGGTCTTATGTTTTTAGCAAATATAGATACTAATGAGCTCAAGCATAGAAACTATTGCAGTATTTATTATTGTGGATTTAATTAGTAAATTACTTACTTTCTTTCACTTTTGTAAATTTGACAGTAATGTTTACAGTAGAAATTTAATGATATGACGTTCGCTGAATTAAACACTATTATCTTTTGATTATTAACCCTTTATCAAGTCAATCATTCATATTGCAGATATGAATATTGAACAGCTATGATAGTGTGGAACACATGTAAATGATTTCTTAGGGGAACTTCACAAGTCTATATACTGTACAGTTCAGAAGAGAAAACTACTTTTTGAAATTTACAACAGAAAAACAATATCAAAGAGCAAACTCAGAAGCTCTTAAAAACAGATTAATCAAATTATTACCCTTACTCAAAGGGTGTGCTGCCATGGAGTGATTTCATTTTCTTTATTTTTGTACCAAGATGGTTGTTACAATATAATATTAAAAAATATATATCTCAATTATGATCGTGCCACTAAACAGAAATTAAGGATATGTTTTGTGATGATTTTGCTACAAACAGGATTTAGCTGAGATGATGGAAGAAGGTAAAAAGGGTGGAAGATATGGAAATCACATAGGATACATGATTCTTCGGTTCCCTGTTGTAATTCAGGAAGATCCTTTAGATTATGTGCGCCAGGGAAAGGCCATTGCTGCAAGGAAGAAAAACTCGCTCGAAGCTGTGTCCACTTATTTCACTGCAGATCTGATTGTGAAGCTCTTTGGCATTAAGGTTTTCATCTTACTTTTGAGATGTTTGTAGTTTCCATTTTTATGAACTTCTACTGCTGGCGCTGGTTGAACTTAATTTTTTTCTTGATTTCTACTTGAGGCCAGAATTACCTCTATTGAGGTTTTACTCAGACATCATGTGTTGTGGGTACAATGAATATACTCTTCAGTTCATAAAATTGCATGCCTGAATCGTCGAACCTCGACATTTCTAGTATTATTGCTAGATTTGTTAGTGCTAACAGGTCATGAAAGCTGTTCCTGCACATAGGATAAATATAAGCACCAAAGGGAGAAAATAATAGCATTAGTGGAAGTCTTGAAAAAACTGAACCACCAGTGTTCTCAAGCACCCAATTGGTAGAACTGCATGTTAATGAACCTACAGTTCTTGAACAGGCAGCTTGTTATCAGAACAATAGCCTTGGTTCATGTTACCAACACTATTTCATTCCTTTTTCTTTTTGAAGTAACTTGAATTTTTAAGATTTGATTTTTTTTTTTTTTTTTTTTTTTTTGTAGGCTGCATGTACACTGTCAAATAGAGTAATTATGAACACAACCTTGTCCTTCTCAAATCTCATGGGGCCGCTTGAGCAGATATGCTTCTATGGTCATCCTATTGTCTATATTGCTCCTAGTGTGTATGGCCATGCACAGGTGAGTTTTCCTCCATAAAATAACCTTCCCTTGACACACACGCATGCGCACACACACATGTATACAAAAGATGCCTATTTTAGTATACTTGAAACCAAAGAAGCTAAGAATTGAACTTTTTAACTTTCTTGACAGGCTCTAACAGTTCACTATCAGAGTTACATGAACACGATGAAGGTTGTTCTTGCAGTTGACGAGTCGGCCATCTCAGATCCACACCAGCTTTTGGATGATTTTGTAGAATCTCTCAGCATTATCAGAGATGCAGCTCAAAAATTGTCACAGAAGAATTAAAGCAGCCAAGTCAGATATAATTTCTCAACTCAGTACATGCAAAACAATGGACGGTGATTGTTGATGCTGAGATCGATGTGGTGTACTATTTATTATTTGATTCCAATGTTAGAATTATAGATAGGATGATTGAATTGTAGCATAAACCTGATAGTTAAATTATTGTTGATACAATGTTAAACAACATTGTGCATATCACATTCTCTGCGACCAGGTCTTTTCTTTCACCTACAATTACAATTTGAAGGTTTTACTGTCACACCTCAGAAATAATAACCAGCTTAGAGGTGTTGATCCCGCCACGTGTACTTGCTTGCAAGTACACGGAAGGCTTAATTTATTATTATAGAAACGAGATGATCTTAGCAACTTTATATATATAGAGGAACAGCACACACAGTGAACACAATACATGGACATCCAAAAGTCACATTTTCATTTATCTCAGCGTCTATTTACAAAGGGTACAGTGGAAGCAAATGAAAGTAACAGTATATACATAAGAGGACGGTCTCGCCAAAGGTCGTGAGATCAATCCTTACTAACCTACTACAATAGCTAACCTAATAAGAAACGAAAAGATAAGCAATATGAAAGGATATATCAAAACGAAAGACGCCGAGAAGACTCCATCCTAGCGCGCTCCTCGAGACTTCAAAAGTACTCCTCACCTGGACCTCACAACCAACGTGGAAACGTGAGATATAAAATCTCAATGCGGATTAAGGTTCAGCCTTTGAGTTTATACCATTTCTAAGGAGGAACCCAAACCAACACTTGGTATTATATTTATGCACTTTTAATCCTAACTAATTATTCCGCTTTTAAACTCAATTATACCATACATCTAATTAGCCTAAACCATATGATTCTAAAAGTCGTGAGACACCGACGTAAATAAAACCCAAAAGAATCTAGTTGAATGCTAGTTATACGTATAATACGATCTTAATCATTATAGCACCCAAAAAGGAAATCCCAATTTGTAGAACACAAGAATCCGCCCCTTAGACGGGTCACGTAATCGCGCCACCAAATCTAAGGGTTTGCCAAGCGGGCGTGCCAAGCGGTGCATTCGTACCCGGATCGCCCAACTTACTAACTTAAACGTGGTTAAGCGGACTTAACCATGCTTAAGCGGGCATGCCAAGCAATATGAGATTCCGGATCGCCCAACTTACTAACTTGGACTTAATTCTGAGATTCCAGGACGAAAACTCCCTGGGCGATATGAGCGAATGTGAACAACACATTCATATTTGATCAAAACGTATCCTTGTGTCCTACCTCACCAATGGATAAAAATAAAGGAAGAAAATTCGACCTCAGTTGCCATACGAAAATAAGGAACCGACTACCCGTTTGAAAGAATATAGTAAAATGGGAACTCCCTGTGCCAACCAGGGGCCAAAGGGGAGCCCCATACTTCCTCTGTACCAACCAGGGGCCAAAGGAGGAAGTCCTTCGAATATTAGGAGATCTCGAAATATCGGCTAATAGAGAATGTATAAAGAACGGAATAGCTCCAATACCTCACATATGGCACACACACTCTAAAACTGAGACGTCGGCCTTATTCACTCAAGGAGAGGATTATATTATAAGTATATAGCTAATATGAAGATTGAAAATAAAACTCTCAAATGGCACTACGAGTCATCAAGTGATGAACCCGCTGGTGAACATTAGTTGGATGTCCTTAAGGACATCCCGTTGAGAGTATCCCATGGGCTATGTCAGACACCATGACACATACTCCCTCCACGATGCCCTCAGACTACATCCAATCTAAGGTTCACCGGCCCGACACTCAGCACTCCCGACGTAATACATATAATATTGAATACGCATCTACCTATAAATATCTAATAACCTATACGATCCGTATATCGGATCTCACGTGCAATATGAATGCAAATGATATGCAATGCAAGTTGATCTCAATTATTGGTTACCGGCATGCAAGTATGACAGTTCAAGTTCTACGGGCCTGTCTACAATTTATGGTAATTATTGGTACCCCAGTTCAGATTAAAGAAAAAGAAAGGTATAGGCATGGTTCCTACATTCTAGACAAGGGTATAAACCCCAGGAATCACCACTTGGGAGATATGGAGAGAGGTGCAGAGCAGACTCTACTCCGGAGGCGGCTCTGATCCGTCCGCGTCTGTGTCAACGGCGATGTCGTCAGCAGCGGCCTCGTCCGCGAGTGGATACGAGTCGGCTAAATCTCCTACTTTGACGATGGGGTTTTATTAGTTATTTGTTATTGAATCATTGAGTAGTTAATCAGAAACAAGGTCTATGCGTTGAGACGTCCTTGATGCTCCTAACTTAATTTTATTAATATTCTTACTTGGTCAAACTCCTGTGCAGTGTCCTTGTTGCACGGTGAGTGGGGGTGAATTCTACGTCAATGTTTTCTGGATTTAATTTTATGTGATGTTTAAGTGTCTTACTAATTCCCATGTATTTTGACGTCAGGACGATATTCTATAGAGCAGCAATAAAAAGACATCACGAGGAAAACATGTTATAAATTCAACTACTTTTAGTTGGACTTTTAATTAAACTAAACAAAGAATAACATAAAATATTCTAATAGTTATATGTGCATATTATTATTGTGCTTATAAAAAAATCGATAAAAATATATATATTATCGTAATTAAATATTTACTTAGTCAAATTTATGTGTTTTTATATGAATTGTATGTAACATTATTTTGTATATTTATACTCATTGTAATTAAGGTATTATATGTAGTACATGTATTGTGTTATATTTAATGTTTTAGAGAAATTGACCAATATATACTAATGTATATATTCTCTTACTTAGTCCAATTCATTGGTGGTGAGTGATAATGCTTTACTATATATATATATGCATTACTATTATCGTTACTAGATACTTAGTAAATTTATTTATGTCGTTGCATATGATTAATTCTTAAAGCTAACCAATGTCATCATACTTATCTAGATTATCCTAACTATATAACTACATTGAATAATATACGTTAATATTATTTGTGCTAAATATAGTATAGAAAAATACATAAAAACACAAGTTGGTCAATTTTAATTTATTATGTGTTTGTGTTAATCTTGTGGGATCAAAAGTCCGTACTCGTGCGTCATAGCCGTAGCTCGTGCTGCACGGACTTTTAGTCGTCATTTCCCCATTTTATACCTTTCGCGGTCTTTTGTTCTCTTGGGTCTAGTTAATAAGTATCATGAGTCAGACCACCAACCGTGTAATATCTGCTTTATACCCGACTCGGCCTAGTTAGGGTCCAAGCCTAACAATACTTATAACTATTTATGCATTTATAACTTTTCAAATTTATCCTTGTAGTATCTGTTGTTGGTTTATTTAAGGGTCTATTTGCTTAAAAGCCCAAGACCTATTTTATTCATCTCTAAAGGCCCATTTAAGGCCTAATAGATTTTTGTTATCGGGTAATAGCCTTTACTGGGCCAGTCATCACTTCTGGCCCAGTCTCAACTCTCTCGGTAGAACACACAGCAAAACAGCAAGTAACACCGCAAACCAGAAAAGAACAGGGGTATCATCACGGTAAGGCACGGGAAATCAATACCCTGCCAATTATACTGAATAAGCATGTCACAGAAGGCTCGATGGCCTAGGGTTGGTTGGGTTCGACAGTGCACCAGACGGCCAATCCATTAACTACACATACCAATTTCAGTTCAGCAACATGGTTGGTAACCAGAACCAGTATACCAGAAAAAAACGATCAGTTTACAAGAAATTCTTAGAACCCAACAGTGATAGGGGTCGGTATGAGTGACAGTAAAGAATTTCCCCAACCCAGAACAAGTTAATGCCCAACATTTTTCCTCTTGAGTGCACAGTTCAATTGTTACCAGTAAAATCGTTCCTCAACCAAAACAAACTATTAAACCGACGTTCACAACTCAAATCATCACATAATCCAGGCAAGCCACTGAAAAACAAATCAATCAACACACAATGCCAACCACAGCCTTAAACAAGGCAGCAAGGCAACAAGTAAGATAACCACAACACAGAACAGAAATCAAAAGCATCAATGAGCACAAGAACACCAAGCAAAAATCAATACAGAATCTAAGGATCATAATGTTACCAGAAAAGGGCAAGGTAGTCGATTTAATTCGAGGGTAGAGGTGGATACGTAATCTCCTCCTCCCTTCCCGTTGGTTTGCCCTAGCTTCCTCCTCTCTTTCTTTTTCTTACGTTTTAGTACGAATCGCTAATTTGAATGTGTTTAAAAATCTCAGCACATGAGTGTTTAGCCAAAAGAGAGGACGGCCTGAGCTCGCTGCATTTTATAGGAAGGAAGAGAGGTGCATATGAGGGAAAACAAGTATCATGATGGCCTGATCTCGTGGCTTAACCACGAGCTCGGAGGTGACAGGGTTTAGGTCAGAGTTCTGCACGTATCACAGACCAGATTTGGTCTTTGCGACATGTCCTTGAGTCGAGGGAAAATCGTGGGAGTGAGGTAAGTAACAACCAACCAGACGGGTGAGGCTCGAGTGAAAAGAAAGAAGGAGGGGGAGCTGGCGCCTGAGAGAGAAGCCGATGTGACAGGGAGAGAGAGGTGGAGCGTGTTCGAGATGGAGAAGAGAGAAGTCGGTTTGACCGCGAGAGAAAAGGAGAAAAAAGGAAGAAGAATGGAGTGCGGAGAGAGAGAAAGATGGGAAATGGGAGTAAATGCGAAATGACAGAGAGATAGAGAGTGTGCAGGAGAAAAGGAGAGAAAAGGGCAGAGGAAAGGACAGACAGAGGGAAAGCGTGAGAGAGAGAGAGGGAGAGAGAGATGTGGCAGGGGCATTTAATGAAGGGAGAGGGGTGACATTGGGAAGGTGCAAAGGAGATAGGGCTGTGATGTGTTAGGAGAAAGGCAGCGCCTAGAAGTCAAAAAGGGCGGTTTCTAGGCAGAGGCACGGATTTTCTGCGGTTTTTCTTGTAACCAGTTTATGTGCTTAGTAGATTCTACTCCATGTCTTGACCCGTCTGGACTCGTTATGCCATTTGCTGCACAAGATCAGACTTGGGAGTCGACAGGGGACGGGGAATCCCAGGTCCTTTTTGGATCTTGGTTTAAGTAGTGGGATTAGGTGCATGGCTTGTCCCCTGTGTCCTAGTGTGTTGTCTCGCTTCAGCATGAATTCAAGGTGACCCGTTACACTGAAATGTTCTAGGAGTGTGGAAACGAAATCAAGGCAGGGGAGTTAAGGGATCTGGTTTGGGAGAAATTTTATGTGCTCCTTCGTGTTGCTGACAGGTTTAGTTATGAGTCAAATGACTCGTTACACAGGCTTCAAAAGAAATTTTTATTACTTATTAAGGTATATTTAGTATAAATGGCTGAGGCAACGACTTTGGGTTTTGTTATGAGCAATGTTTGTAACATTTCTTGATAAATTGGTACTTATATATATATATATATATCTAGATACTTATATATTTATATATATATTTAGTTTATCATAAAACAAGACTCTATAGATTTTATATATATATATATTTATTTTACGTTGAAATTTCCGTTCTCCTCTTCAACTAGTTTTGGTGTTTGATTTATAAATCTGAAAAAAAAAATTTGTTGTTAGTTTGTGTTGTTAACCTGTTCAAAGTTATACGGGTTTCACATTTACAATGTCCTAGGTCAAAAACAATTTGTTGTTGATCATATCATATATTTTAGTTTTAAATTTTCCTTCGTTAGATAATACTGGGCCCAAATATAGATTACAACAACCACGAATCTAGCTGCTTTTCAAGTATGAGTAGTAATAATTTTCTCATTGATGGATATATCTATGCAAACATTTCGGGCTTACAAATCAAGTGTACCAAAAGTGCATATGTGCGTATCTCTAGTAATTTTCTCATATGTGCGTACCGAAAGTGGGGCTTACAAATCAATTTGTTGAACTCCAGGAATACAACTCACCACAATGTTTACAACTTTTACATTTTGTCTACTGATCACTAATTGTTGTTTTAAGATATCTCTATTTCTGCAATAACAACAATTAAATATAGTTGATAGAAACACAATCTTTCAGAGAGAGAGGTCAGGGGATTAAATCCCAAAAAGGAATTGTGGGAATTTAATAATGAGCATTAAGTGTCTTTACTGTGTGCGCATGAAGAAAAAATCACTCAGGACCCGTTCGATCATTTTTCACGTCCATGGGAAATTAAAAATTTATTCTGAGCTATTTTTTTCCCACTCAAACAGTAGATTTCAGATTAATTCCAAGTCTATTCCCACCTAGTGAGTTACTTTCGAACAGAACCTCGAGATAAATTTTTCTCCAATTCACTGGAATTCCCAATTACCACTCACGGAAAGCACCCGAAGCTCTAAAAGATTTGGATGCTGGATCAAGGGAACTTTTATAAAAATTATATATATAGCTATTAATTTCAGAATATTTTAATAATTACAATCTTCAAATTTAAGAGATGGCGATTTTTAGTAAGTTCTGAGAAAAAAATGTGTATTTACATAGATGAAGATAAAATGACTTTGTATTTGAAAAAAATGTTATTAGTTTGCAAAATTGGTAAAGGTTTCACGCCTTCGCATCACTTGCAATTTGTGTAACTCACATATCGCATATTGGATATGTTTAACTCCACGATTGTAGCCTACATTTATAAATTAATTTAGACGTAATCACGTAATATGCTTTTGAACATGTTTAATCCTCATTTGTCACAAAATATGTCTTCTTTTTCTTTTCTTTTTTTGACATTTACAAAAGTAATACAAGTAGGATTACTGAATCAGTCGACTACAAATATAACCACCAGTTGTTTCTCCTGTTCATTGTAAAAAAAAAAAACAAATCAATATTAGTTGCTTCGTGAAGAAAGGGAAGAGCGCATCACACATTCACACCGCCTTTCCGGAAATGAAGGATCCGTTCGAAGCGGCGGCTGAGGAGCAGGATTCGCCACCGGAATCTCCGGTGGCGGAGGCTGAGGAGGAATTCACACCGGCTGTCGGGCCCGACGATGACGTGGCAGGTGGCACCTCTCAACCTTCTACCTCAGTCGCAGCCCAGCAATCCGGTGCTCTCGCCTCTGGCACTGGAGCGGCGGGGGCGGGGGCGAGAGGGAAGGAGGATGAGGAGGAGGAAGACGAGGATCACATGGAGGTCGACCTCGACAAGCTTCCTCCCGGTGGCGATCCAGACAAGCTTGCCAAGATGCAGTAAGTATATTTTTCTCCTGATTTTTTCTTTTATCATGTATTTATTTTTCACCTTAGTTTACCTTTTTATCTCATTTAGAGGAAGGATTTTGGTTAAACCAATTTGAGAAGTCTTCTAATGTTTAAATTTTCAGATGATCATACAGATAGTGTCTCATGTTGCTTTTTGCTTGGATTTGATCAGTAAACCAAAATTAGGTGTTGATCATGTTTGATTGAATAGAACTATAAATTGAAACAGTAGGACATCAAGTGATGGGCAAGGGAAATTATCTGATTTCATATGTGACTGAGACGAAGGGGAGCCTTGGCACAGCGGTAAAGCTGTCACCTTGTGACCAGGAGGTCACGAGTTGGAGTCGTGGAAACAGCCTCTTGCAGAAATGCAGGGAAAGGCTGCCCCAAGTGGTCCGACCCTTCCTCGGACCACGCGCTGGCGGGAGCTACGTGTACCGGGTTGCCCTTTTTTTATACTTGATTGAGACATTGTAGAAGTATGTAATCATTTAAGAAATCTAATTGGCTAGGGTTTGCTGTAGTAAGTTACTTTTCAGATTTTGGATTTAGATGATGCTTAGATTAAGCTTATACCAACTTTATCTCGTGGTATCCTACGAGTTATGTTGGAAACTTTCTAACAATTAAGAATGTATTAAATTATGCATTCATCAGAAACTTGTGTTTTATGAGTCGCACTTCTCAAAGCTCAGTTTATGATTTGTTTTCTGCTTTGTTAGGGCAATCTTATCACAGTTCACTGAGGGACAGATGAACCGTTATGAGTCATTCCGAAGGTCTGGATTTCAGAAGTCTAATATGAAAAGGGTATTGAACTAGCCTACTTTTTTACCTAATTAATTATTCAAACATGAAGTGCTACTAAACATGAAATGCTCTTTCAAAAAAAGCAATGTGAAAAAGTTAAAAAGTTATATGCAACACTCTTCAGTACAAAGGTCCAAAAGCTTCAAATTAAAAGTAATGGGCAATTAGGATGAAGCAGTTTTGTTTACAGATAACTGGGTATTGGGCACTTGAATTCTTGCAATCCTGTATTGTGCTGCAGTGTCCTTCCTTATACTCTATCCCCTGTATCTTGTACTGAGATCTTTTAGGTATAGAAATTGCTCTAAAATTTTATCGAAGTTAGGTAATCTCGAAGGATTGAATTTGCTTGGTAAAATAATATTATAATATTGCTATCTTATAATTTCTTTTGTTTTATGTGTGTGGGTGTGTTCCCACAGCTTTTGACAAACATAATGGGGACTCAAAAGATATCGATACCAACAAACATTGTGGTGTCAGGAATTGCTAAAATGTTTGTTGGAGAGCTTATAGAGACAGGCAAGTATTTATCTTTTAATCATATTATTTGCATTGTAGTTGCCTAATATATTGGCATGAAATTTCGCAAGCAATTATTTCTGTCAATTTGTTGATACAGGTGAAGTCATAATTGGACAATATATATATTTTTTCCCTTTGGATTTGCAGTCCAGTAGATAGGAATGTTGGATAATTACCATCACGAACAATAGATTGCGCTGATTAGGAAACTATTAGTTGAAGAATACAATTATTGTGTTTGTGCAGTGTAGTAGATTAGCAAGTGTGAGAATTAATTTGAACTAATGTACTCTGATAATTAAGAAAGTATTACATTTGTTGCGAAATAGACTCAAGTCTTTAGTTGGGAATTGGTAACTTATGTGGATGAGTTTGTTGGAAGTTGCAACAGCCAGCAGCTACTTCTTTGTTTTGAACCAGTACAAGCTAGAAAGCAAATAATTATGGGCAATTCAACCCGGAAATTAAAAAGAGGTCCCCTGTTCACAGCAATGGACCTTTTCTATTTACGCCAGCTTGCTTGGGAGGAAGAATTTTCCATATGAGGGCTACTCTAGTCTAAACCCTGGGAACTAATAAAGACAGCCACAAAAAGTTAGTGTTGTTGGATACATACAAATTATTTAACGTAGCATCATTTGATCCCTTTTTTGGTGCATTTCTAACCTCATTAGATCTATTGTGTAAAAGATCATCCTGAGACATTACAACATGACTTGAACAATTTCAATATTAAGTTGTTGATTATGATTTGCATATTGTCAATTGCAATGAACTTATCCATTTGTTGTTGATATGTTTTGCATCTGCTAACTCATCCTCAATTTCATGTTGAGATTTCAGCTAGGATAGTTATGACTGAAAGAAAAGAGAGTGGACCTATCCGACCTTGCCACATAAGAGAGTCATATAGACGACTAAAGCTCGAAGGAAAGATACCTAGACGCTCTGTTCCTCGACTTTTCCGGTAGCTTAATTTTAAGGTAGTTTTTTCATCATAATTTTTACTCCATGGCGAATAGGATACTTTTATTTTCAACAAAAGCTAATTAAATACAAATTTTTGTTTTGTTTTTGAAATAAGTGGGGAGCGCCCACCACTTCATTTTCTTAACAAAAACGAAGTATACAATCCGAACACACACAGGAACACACCCTACACACTATCTATATAGTTTATCCTAAACAATCTAAACACCCCAACACATCAATCTTCAAAATGCCCTATATATCTATCTAAACCCAATAACAAGATTTATAGTATCCCCTGATTCCTTACATTTTTACAGCATCCTCGCAATTGTCTATCCTAACTGATGTCACTGTGAACCCCATTGCCTACCAATTGCCTATATCAGACTGAGCCCAATCTCAGCTGTACCAGTCATGTACCAGCTGGTACCTACAGCTGGTAACACAAACTGGTACTCACAAATGGACAGTTTTTAGCTGCTGTTGCCAGCTTCCCAGTGTGAATTAACCCTGCTCCTTCTCTGTGATAGCATCGCCACAGTTTTTGCCTGCTGCTGGTAGCAGCTTGCCTCAGCTGTCGCCCCTGCACGCCATGCTTATTCTCTATCCCATAGTGCAGATGAAGAGCTGTGATCCTTTGCTCTGTCACAGCCGAGAGAGCCTCGCAACCATTAGAAACGACTCCCCTATGTTAGAATATGATCTACACCTGACATGGATTATTTTGCTTGTCTCATCGATTTACAGATAGTATCGATCACCTCAACCCAGAGCTGCGATCATCTGGCTGACCTGGTCGAGCTCCAAGCTCCCCTCCGAGATTTGTGTCTATTCAGCTCGATCAGTATATTTGCTTATCTCGTCGATTCACAGAGAGCATCGATCATCTCAGCTCTAATCCTTCTGATCTCCACATCGCAGCCAAAATCTCAAATCAACTCAATCTATATCACTATTACCAGTCAGATCGTCTGTGTAAATCGCCCTCGCTTCAACATCGATCACCATCACCCGAACAGATCTTGACTCGCCACGATCTGACACCTCAGCATCCGACGACGGTCTGGTCTCACCAATCTGCTTTTGCACTTTCTCCCGCATCTCACCTCTGATCTTAGCACACTAACACCCCGTCGATGCCTTGCCTTTATCTTGAGTAAGGCACGATTATGATTACTTTGATCAGACCTGAGAGGCAGAATCGGTCCAAGGACATGCTCGATCAGGCACAAATCGTCATCTGACATCTCGGCACCACGACTCTGGCAAGCTCTTGTTGTCGGTTGTTTTACATATCATCATCTCTGCTCACGATCATCTCTCGCGACTGTATAACCTCGCAATCGGAACCAGAGAAAGGGAGGAGAAGAGAGAACAAGGGGGGAGGGGAGAAGGGAGGAGAGGGATGGCGGGGGGAGGTCGGAGGTGACCTCCCCCGCCAGATCTGAGAATCGCTTAGGTTTCGCTTTTTCTGTTTCGCGCTTTCTATGAGAATCCATCTGACATTTAATTAAATACAAATTATGATAAGGTAGTTTTGACTTTTCACCAAATTATCTCAAATACCAAATTATGATACCTAGATTAATCATGTTTTCTATAAGATTTAAGATGGTTGTTGCTATGCATAGCACATAGATTAATCATTTTGTGAAATATTGCCTGATGAGGTTAATTACAATATTATTAGATGTAGATAGCTAGAATGCCTATTACAGCTTAATGATGTTTATGAAAGTCTATTTGTTATCAGGTGTTCTTTTTGTAAACTACGATGTTTGCCTCTTCATTTGTAGTTGTTTCAAGCAATAAGTTCATCTGAGGCACTCTGAGATGTTATACTAAGTAGGTTATAATTAACTGAAGTTCCTATTCGGCATTCCGCTTTGTCAGGTTTTATTGTATTATTATGTGTTGTTATATTTAGATTTTCTTTCATGGGCTCATTTAGATCATCAGCAGTGTTGTAATATCTACATGATACATTGCAGTATTGCAATTGACATCTATTGTGCTGAGTTGTAGTATTACTGATTATGTAACTTGCCAATGCCATGCCATGCCAATTGTTCCTTGCGAATTTAGATGCTGCTCGCAAGTTAGAAATGTTGTATTAGCTGATATTATGATTAGACTATAGCTGAACATCAGCTTTTGTATATGTTTTTGTTGCAAGTTTTCTCTTGCTGAGTTGCATTTAATATGTAATCCTATTTCTCCTACATTTCTCTGCCTTAATCATTTTGCACATTTGAAATATGACGGCAAATATGTCTTACATAACTGCATCTAAATATGAGGTCATGTTCCGTATGGCAATTAAGTTCCTACAAATCTGTTGTCTTCCGAAGGGTTTAAATAAATATATCGTCCTTCCTTTTTTTTATTTACATTGTGTCTCATGGATATTTTTTATGTATCAAACTACCAAGATAAATTGTTATGAAAAATAAGTGTATTCTACAAAGGCTGCGAAGTCCACTGCAACCCAAAAATAATAATTATAATGGAAAAAAAATTGCAGACAGATAGATTGAAGTGATACAGATGAACAATCTGATGATGGGCGTTTTATTTCCTTTAAGCTTACAGTTTCGTGTTTATAAATAGGAAATGTTTCGTTGATTTAAACATCGATCTCATCATCAATTCTTACTAGACGCGTTCAGTTGAATTTCGACGAAAATTTGTTTTACATGCATGTTGTTTTCGTTATTATGTATGTTATTTTGGTTATTGTGCATCTAATAACATGCATAACAATTCAAATACTTATGATTTATATGTTATGTTTATGATATTTTTGTTCTACTTATGATTTATTATATATTTTCGTTATTATGCATGTTCTTGTTAATGCATGCTATTTATATTATTTTGCATGTTAATTACATGCATAATAACAAAAACAACATGTATAATAATCAAAATAACATGCATCATAATTATGACAATTTTCAAAATAAATGCAACTGGATTCGTCCAGTCTGCATCGATGAGCGTAGCGGCCTTCGTTTTTAGTGGAGCGTTCAGTCAATTATATGCATAGTAACAAAATCAACATGCATGATACAAAAAACAACATGCAAACTTAACTCAACTGGATGCGTTATGTTGGGATCGATGAAGGAATCAATGAATGAGTCGATCCCTTATATATATATAAAATGAAAAGCCAGATAAGAAAGATTGAAGTTTTCATTTTTATTGGAACACCGGTAGAAAAAGAAATTGCACATCTTTTCTTTTTATTTCACACAGTCACAACTCACAAGCTATGAGTCTGTTTGCCAAAACCTGATAAATTTTGAAGTGCTTGGATCATCTGTCGCCGTTAACTGTAAAATCCTGACTCACATAAAAGGAAGATAACTTCTGATACAAACCATTGCACACAGCCAATCCCCAACACAGCCACAGTCTCACAGAGAATACAACCAACTTGTGTAGATACCTTTGGTTAACTTCGGAAAAAGAAACATTTCATATTTCATATTTCATATTTCATATTTATTTATTATCGATGCAAGTTTCTATACAGTAGTACTCTCAATACTATGCAAAGTCTAAGATTTCATATTTCCAAATGCGAGATAAGTGCATCTCGCTGAGAACTCATTGTCAAAGAGGAGGTGATATTAATGCAATTATTGCGAGCTAATTTAGCAGCTAGTTAGTTCACATTTGATAAATTGAATGACTGGGTTGTTCAAACCACCACAAAATACAAATGCAAAGCTACTAATAAACTAGCAAACAGAAACATGTTTTGGTAAGACATTAGTTAATTTCAGAAGTGACATTTCAACTAATTTGGAAGCTTCATGTAGTAAAGAACATAATATACATTCTTTCCTCTATGAAGTGCTATTATGACAGATTTTGAGCCTAAATTTTCTAAAAAGATACATATTTTTGCTATGTGGTCAATAATCAATTGCATAACAAATTGGCAGACTGCTGCATGCATTACTTTATCATTGAAATAACGATTAGCTAGTTAAATTAATACGAAAATCGAGCTGCAATGTCTATTATTGTATTTCTTTATGTCAATGTTGATTTTTGAGAAAATAAGAGAACAGTGGAATAATAGTCTTATTGTATTTTCTTGTATATTTTACATGATCTATACAGTGGTATTTATAGATGAATTTTACACTAGCCGTTTGGCTATTTCCTAATTTACATTATTGCCTAATGCTATACAATTTGTATTCTTTTTTAGCCGTTGCTTTGATTCCTAATTTGGGTTGTTGCCTAATTAGCTGATGATGAGATTTACTCTGAGGCTAATATTGTTCTGTCTCAACAGTCAAAATGAATATTTATTGTTGTTATTCGTTTGAACTGTAGAATTAATATAGTGTGAATGTGCACCCTTTAACCAATACATACTGAGAAATAATTGTTACAGTGAGAAGTGTGCCTTCAGCCCTTCACAGAGGTAAATTATAGGTTATCACAAATACTTAAAAAGAAAAGAGGAGGGATCGTTTGGTAATTTAATAGTGACATTTTAAATCAATTCAAATGCAACGTTATTTATACAAGAATTCTATGCATTATACGATTTGGGAGGAGCATATGCAGAACCAACCACACCCAGAAAATAATAATAATAATAATAATAATAATAAATTGTCATGTATTATTGCCCATGTCAGTGTATGTTCGCAGTCTAGATATTTATCTCTAGTCAAACATTGTTCACGAAAAGCATTATTGTATGTCATTGCAATCTACTGAAAAACAGAGAACAAGGGACTCGCCTCTATCTTTGAACTTTTGGCAGTAACTATCAATAGTTAGCTCGGCAACGAATAAAAAAAAAGAGTAAATATAACCGTCCCCCAATTCATGTTTCCTTTACGCGTCTCCCACTCAAATGCAATGATAAATTATTTTTAATTCTTTGTATAAATAATTTATTGAACAAATGCAATGATAATCATTTTTGAGTATAAAGACTTATACTAAAAAATATAAAGACTACTACATTTGAGTATAATGACTTATATGAAAGGCGTGTAAGAGAGGCTTATAAGGAGGAACAGTTAGTCGCTTCAAAAAAAAAAATAGTTAGCTCGACTTTTTATCTCTATCTCTTCCTTGAAAACTTGCCAAATTTCCGAGCAATTCTTTTCTAAATATGACAGAAGCTGCCAAGGTTTTATTAATCATAAAAAATGTTCAACAATTAAATCATCAACTGCAATGATTTCTCTCTAAACATCACTGTATAGTATAGTGTACTGTGTACACAGATGATTGATCCTGTAAGAACTAACAAATTGAATAACTAACTACCGAAATTTTTAATAATAAAAATGAAAAACACTGAAATGGAAAAAAATCAAGAGGAAATCACCGAAATAGAACACATCATTCAACGCAAATGGTCAATGGTGTATATTTTTACACGGTAGAAAATTGAGGGTTTTATTCTTCTATCGCGCGGCATCAGAACTTCTGGCGATTGAGATTTTCTGCGCTGCATCGCTCGACTGTCTCAAGATAAACTGCTCGGATTGGATTTTGTAAAATTTAGTTGCACGAATTTGATTGCAAATAAAAGCTCAAAATATTCCGCGGTAGGTTATGCGATCAAAGCTCAAATATTCTGCGGTAGGTTATCTCGTTCCGAAAATTTACCGTTCGACATTCAGAAAGTGCTGAAATGATGGAATTTCTACCGGTCAACATTTGTTTTCTTCTGTGTTCTTCCACATCCACTAATTTGATAGTAAAACAGAAGAGTCAGTTCCCATTTTTTTAGTGAGAAACGGTTTCTATCTGGACAGGTCACACGTGTATTTATTTGAATACCAAAAAATATGGAACCGACACTTCTATACGAGAAACGGAGAAATAAAAAAGATGTTATGTATTATTTTGCCCGTCTCAACGTATGATTTGATCCCGGTCTGGATTAGATATTTTTCACTGTTCAGTGTTCAATACAGAAGTAATATTGTATACAGCTGCAATCTCCCGAAAACTAGAGAACCCCGTCTGAGTCTCACTGTCTGTCACTGTATACTTGAGTTTCCGACTTTCCGCACATCCAGTAAGAACTAGCAAGTAGCAAGTAACTTCATTATCTTCAGAAAAAAGAAAAGCATGTAGCAACTTAAAAAAAGGGCAGAATTTCTCTTCTAAAATTTTAATATTACATATTTAGCCACTAAAAATCTCATAATTACATATTTAGTCATTTAAAACACAAAATATTTCATACAAAAGGCTTCTAAAAGTTCAATATTACATATTTATCCACTCAAATTTCATAATTACATATTTATTCAAGTAAAACACAAAATGTTTTATTATTGTCCAACATAACTGCAAATGAATAAATTTAATGTAAATTAACAATTAAATGATAATTACCACTCTAAAACACTAAATGAGGTAGGAAAATTGAAAACGGGTCGGACCAGGTCGGACCAGGTCGGATTGGGTCAAATTCGCCCGAGTCAACGGGTTGGCCGGGCCACAAGTTTGTCGGACCAGGTTTGGAAAAAAGGGTATAATCATTAGCTTCTTTATTTCACACAGCTTCTCCTCTCCTCTATTTAGGTATTTGACAAAATTCGTATGTGTTTGACCCGGCCCGAAAACTCCGAGATCGTGATCTGGCCCGACCCGACTGGAGGCAAACTCGTGCGAACTCGTCCAAAAAACTCTAGAGTCGAAGACGGGTAGTGACCATCCTTTTTGGAAAAAACTGTGTTAAAACTCGTGCGGACACTCTAAAACACTAATAGAGGTAGGGAATTGAAAACGTGTCGGGCTATGTCGGGCCTAACTCGCCCGAGTCGACGAGTTGGCCGGGTCGGCGGGTTTGCAGGGCCGAGTTTGGACGGATTGGCCGAGCCGACGGGTTTGAGGGTCAATTTTAACACAAGTTTTTTCCAAGAAGTATGGTCGCTATCCGTCTTCAACCCTCGCTTTTTTTACGGGTCCGCACGGGTTTGCCTTGGGTCAGGCCGTCGGGTCGCGGCCAGGCCAGGTCGAGTTTGTATTTAGGAGATTTCAGTGGCTAAATATGTAATATTGAAGTTTTAGAGGCTTTTATATGAAACGTTTTGTGTTTTAAATGGATAAATATATAATTATGAGATTTCAGTGGCTGAATATGTAATATTGAAGTTTTAGAAGCTTTTATATGAAATTCTGTCCAAAAATAGAGAGATAACTAGAGAAGTGATAAAAAGAAAATAATGGAAAAGACTAACCAACCACACTATCCCACTCTCTGGCCCCCTTCTTTCTCTCTCTCTCTTTCTCTCTCACTATCCCAAAAGACACTCGAGCTACCGTCTCTTAGATCAGAATCAGATGCAACCTCCCAATCTTTCTTCCTTTCTCCCTTGAATCTCCATTTCTCCCAATTGTTACATTACATCTTTGTAAATCTAGATTTTTAGAATTCTAGACTCTAGTTTTCGACCAATGGGGCGAGATTCTCTTCTTCTACTGCTTCTCTGCCTCACCACTGCTGCTATTGCAGCAGTTGATGCCCAGTCAATCAATGGCTGCTATGCCGATTTGCCGGATGTGCTTGTAGGGAATTATTCGGGCCTCGATTGCCGCATTGTTTGGAATACTTTTGTTTTGAGGGTAATTCATTGCAATCTATTTGCTTTTTATTTTATGATTCAATATCTGTTTACTTTTGCTTTTTTATTATCTATCAATTGCTGGTCTGGCCACTGTGAGTGATTTTCTTTTGAAGTTATTTGAGTATTTTCATCATTAACTATTCTGCATTGATAAAGGAAAAGGGAAATAGTTTCGAATTTCTAATAATCTGTACTTCAAATTTATGATTGACGGGCCTCAGTGTAGTGTGTGCTTGACATGACATAAGATCAGAAGAAACAAAATCAAATATAAGATTCTCAATTGGTAATTATAAAGGTCTAATTCGTAGTAAAAGGACGGTACAGTAAATTGTCAGTAGGTGATAGTGATAGAAAACCTAACTTACATTACCCTAATATTCAGAAATTCAGTGCCTTTGCCTTGTGTATGTATTTTGTGGGGAAAATTGATGAATTGCCACCTTTGTGGCAGGAGTTGGATTAATTGCCACCGAATTAACGTGAATTGGTAAATTGCCACTATTTCCGGCCATTTGCTCTATGAATTGCCACCTACCGGATAGGAAGCTTCATTAACCCGATTATACCCCTATTAACACTTAACTCCGTCTCTCTCTTAGATCTCCGTCTCTCACACCACCTCTGCGAGTCCACCACCTCTGCGAGTCCACCATCTCCTGTTGAAGGATCAGCTATCGGAACATTAGACAGTTCCAGTGAAGGAAGAACTGGAGAAGACAAGAAGACTTCTTCAGATTAGTTTGTTACCACCAGACGGTTATTATTGTTCGATCATTTAATGCTTGCATTAAATGAGCGCTGTTACTCACGGAAATAGTTGCGTTACTGATGGAAATAGTTGTGTTACTGATGGAAATAATTGTGTTACTCACGGAAATAGTTGTGTTACTGATGGAAATAATTGAAACTTGCCATCTAAAATTACTTCATAAAAAGCAAATAGAGTACACAACATCTAAAATTGAAACTTACCATCTAAAATTACTTCATAGAACAAATTGTCAAGAAACTATCTAACACGACAGATTGTCAAGACCATTTAAAATTGCATTAAAAACCATAAAGTTGCACTACAATTGCACTAAAATGCATCCACAAACTCTAGAAATTGCTCTACAATTTTTGGCACCCCTTCCCTTTGTAATGCGATTTGGAGATGGTGTGCCTATGGATTGCCTAAAAAGATCAAAGAAAGCAACAAAAATGAGTTAAATTATTAAAAGATCAAAACTATAAATTTTAGCAATTCATGTAAAAAAAAGAAAAAGATTACTACCTTCTTGTCCTAACTCCTGGACTTGTTGCTGATGTGTGTATTGGAGATGTACCCGTTGTCATGCGAATTGGAGATGTGCCTATGGATTGCCTAAAAAGATCAAAGAAAGCAACAAAAATGAGTTAAATTATTAAAAGATCAGAACTATAAATTTTAGCAATTCATGTAAAAAAAAGAAAAAGATTACTACCGAAAAATATTACTACCTTCTTGTTCTAACTCCTGGACTGGTTGTTGGTGAGTGTATTGGAGCTGCTGGTGAGTGTATTGGAGAAGCTGTGGCAGCCGCAATTTGCCTAATAGATATTGAAAAAAAACCCAAAAATATTGAAAAAACAGAAGATATTGCAAAGTAAATATTGAAAAAACAGAAGTTTACCTCCTTGTCATAACTCCTGGACTGTTTGACAAGATGTTGTTGGTGTTAGGCATTGATCTTCTTCTCTTTGGAGTGGACTGACTTGCATTATTTTTCTTTTTTTTGTATTTTCTGTCCAAAAAATAAAAAATGCAAAGTAAATTTACTAGAAGGGCAAAGTAAAAAGAATAAAACTAAAGATGAACTCACCTCTTTTTTACTCCATTTGAAGGGCATCCTGCCTGCCTATGGCCCAAAACTCCACATTTTTTGCATTTATCCGGATTTCTCGGTTTTGAAACTCCTCTTTCTAGTGCCCCTTTGATCCTATTCTTCCTTTGCCTGCCTGCTGTTCTCTTTGTTAGTGGAGCTTCCAATTCAAAACCAAGGTGGACACCTGGCCACCGGGCCTTATCAGTAAAAGGCTCAATCTCACCTTGATATGCAGCTCTGAACCTAGCTACTGAGAAGTACTCGTGAACATAGTCTTCATAGTTTGTGCCTCTTTGAGTAGTCAATAATGCCAAGGCATGGCTGCAAGGTTTTCCAGTATGTTGCCATTCAAGACATGTGCATTCATGGTCTTTTGTCTTGACTACATGTCTCTCACTCTCTTTGCCACTGTTGTCCCAAACTTCACCACTCCAATTTCTAAGTGATGGGTGCACTTTCAGGTGGCCTAAGCCCCTTGTCCTTGCTTTTAACCTTTGTATGATTGCAGGCAATATCTTCCCTTGTAGTCTCTCTCCCATCATTCTTCTCTTATGAAACAATGCCATGACCCTCACTCTAAGCTTGTCTGCTATGTCTACTGGAGGCAAATCTTTAATATCTTTAATCCAATTGTTAAAACACTCAGCAAGGTTGTTATTAACATAGTCACACTTTATCTCTTGATCAAACATACACCTCATCCACTTCAAGTTATGGTATTTTCTAAGGTATTCTTCCACAGCAGGACAAGCATCAAAAATCTGTGCCATGTTATGTTCATACACTTCCCTTCTATAGGCATATGCAGCAGGGTACATCTTTCCAAATACATCTCCTTGAAACTTCCTCTGGAAGTTCTGCATTAAATGCCTATGACATTCTCTCTGATCAACCTGTGGGAACACTAACTTCACAGCATTCTCAAGTCCTTTGCAAGCATCGGTGCATACAGCTAACTTTGGCGGATCTCCTACAGCCTTCTTCAAGTTATTCATGAACCACACCCAATCTTCTTCCGTTTCTTGTTTTATGAAACCGAATGCTAGAGGAAACATCCAACCATGACCATCCAAAGCAGTTGCTCCACACAAATGTCCATTCCATTTCCCATTTAGTGCTGTGGAATCTATGCTTATGTAAGGCCTACAACCATTAAGAAAACCATCTATGCATGGCTTAAATGCACAAAAAAATCTCAAGAAATAAATTTTACCATCCACTATCTCGGTGTCGATCTCCACCACACTACCGGGTGATCTCAATTCAGCTTCAGCTTTAAAATTGTAGAGCATCCTGAACCCATCTTCCCACTTCCCATACAGAGTCAGTAATGCCTTCTCCCTGCCTTTCCACACTGTGTCATACCCAATTACCACCTTGTATTTATCCTCCAACGCCTTTTGAAGATCGATTGCTCCCATGTTAGGATTATTTCTCAAAAGATCAACTGCTTTATCTGCCACCCAAGCTTGAGATGTCATTCTTGTTTTGGTTCTGCTGATAGAGTCACAAGAATGTTCCTCCACCAATTGTGTAATCCTAACAGTGCAGTTGTCTGCCATAGTGCGACCTACCAATTTCCAAGGACACCCATTTGCTCTACAACGGATCCTATACCTACTCTTATCTGATTTCTCAGTTGTGATTTCAAATTCCCCATTGATGGCAAATTGCTTAATAACTAACCTGAATTCAACCATTGATGGGAATTTTGAATCCAAAGCAATAACCGGGTGTTCCTTATCATAAACAACCAATGATGTAAGTTCATCTCTCTCTTTGTCAGCATCAAGTCCTCCCTCAACATCAGCTATACCTCTATTCTGCTCATTGTCAGCTGTACCTCTATTCTCCTCATTCTCAGCTGCACCACCTCTATTCTCCTCATTCTCCTCATTCTCCTCACCATTTATGTCCCTCAAACCCAACATCTCAAACATAACATCCTCCGAAATGGGAACATCATCCTCTAATGATTCTATTTGTAGTCTATCCCAATCAATAACAATTGTGTAATTCATCTCTTCATTGGCAACATTACTGGAAAAAAAAATACAATGTTTGTGTAAAAAATTTATTACTGGCTCATATAGATGGCATACTTTGTGAGTTTGTTAAAATTTTAAAGAGTTAAAAGCTAATACAATTTGAGTTTGTAATAAATGGTTCATTGATATCAATTTGCAACAAATAGTTCATTCCGATGGCATACTGATACTTAAAAACTAATACAATTTAAAAGCTAATACTTAAAAATTGCAACAAATGGTTCTGCTGATGGCATTTCGGATGGTTTGAACTACTAAAAAATTGACAATAATTCCCTTCTCAATGGTACATAACACATAAGAGGAGGAGCTGATGGCATTTCGGATAGTTAGGCACGATATTTTTTTAAACCAAGAAAAAAAAAAAGAAAGTGCATAACACAAAGAGATACAACTAACCACCTTGGACCTAGCACAGGAGAGGGAGAGGGTGCCGTCATAGCCGGATCTGAGTGAGAGGATGCCAGCGGATCTGAGGGAGAGGGTACCGCCATAGGGAGGAAGGAGAGAAACGGAGAGGAGAAAGAAAGCAGACTAAACCCTAGCAGCAGTCGCGATAGGAGGAGACCTCTGGAATGGACGAAGGAGGGACGGAAATGAGGGGTTTAGTTTAACGTGGGTTAATTGTTAGGGGTATATTTGGCTTATTTTGCACATTAATTCTGACAATGGCAAAAGCCAGACTGGCATATCGGAATTGATGGCAATTTACCAATTCACGTTAATTCGGTGGCAATTAATCCAACTCCTGCCACAAAGGTGGCAATTCATCAATTTTCCCTATTTTGTGGCACCAAGCTACCATAGGAAAAAAGGACTTGAAAGGCATAGATAAGTGAACAGCTCTTTTCCAATAATTGGTGATTTGGTGGTATGTTTTTTTTTTTGAAGCAAGTTAATAGATGATTTGTTTTATTTCATCTGATGTTGGATCTGAGATGCATAGTCAAAATTTAATTAATACCTCATTTTCCACATGATGCCTTTCTTTGACGAGCAAATAGTTTTTGCTAGAATATAGAAATCTGAGATAATAAGTAGGTGAGATGCTTATTATGCAAGATACATGTTAGGTGATTTCTCATTGGCTTTCTTGTAAGGTTGGCAATCAATCAGCTTCCATAAAAGAACACTGCGATTTTAATTTGAGGACATCATTAGGCTACTATTCAATGAATTAGCATAGGCTGACTACAATGAGCACTAGGTTTGTGCCTTGATATTAGTTTTCTTTTGATGATTCTGTCACAAATTGCATAAGATTGAGAAATAAAAAAGTGTAAATCTTTCATGAGAGACTGCAATGTTAAAAGAGGAAAAAAATGAAGGGGGGTATTAGACATACGAAAAACTAGGTCATATTTTTGGTTTGTCAATTTCAAGCAACTGATTTAGAAGTGTTTTAGTGCTAAGCTCCAAATGAATTGTAATAATCAAGTGTAACATTACCAGTTTATTTTTTTAAGGTATTATTCTCAGCTTAGTTAATTCTTGATAAAATGATAGTATATCGTATGTATGTTTACCACTTAGTATGGTACCATTTCTCGAAGTTTTTTCCTTCTTGTATTTGGTCTTTTATTAAATCCCCTAGATCTTTTGTGCTTAATTGAAGTTTCAATTATGCTGGGACTAATGAAGTATAGATTAAGATTTGTGTTCCTAAATCAACTTGATACCTAGAGAGCTGTTGTTAGGTGGTATATTCACACCTGTTTTAGGACATAAGATCTTGTCCAAATCACCCATACCCTAACACTTAATCATCAATTACTTTTATACTACAGTACTCCCAGAACAAAGACCACGAACTGCGCATTGTCGTCTCGACCACTTATGCGACAGGATGGGTTGGCATGGGATTCTCAAAGGACGGCCTGATGGTTGGATCCAGTGCCATTGTTGGGTGGATGGGTAAAACCGGGGTGCCCCACATCAAGCAATTCTTCCTTAAAGGTCAGACCAGCTCTCAAGTGGTTGTCAATGAGGGGAATTTGTTGATGGCTTCCGATTCGGAACCCGTGGTGGTGGTTGATCAGGCGAAAATTTACCTGGCTTTCAAGCTAAAGTTTCCTGGGAAAGTGACGACACAACAGATTGTGCTTGCTTTTGGGACGAGCATTCCGGTGAATAATAAGTTGCAAAAACACACGGATAAGACATCTATGGCGTTTGATTTCTCCACAGGTTTGGCTTTTTCCCATTTGATTTGAAGTAACCTAATTAATGTCATTGCAATACTAGTTTTCAGAAACGATTTGTTAATATGCTTATATTTGATATCTAAAAACTGTATTATTTTATTTGTTTATTTTTGCTTGGAGTTCCTGATTGACCTAACCTAGGGACTACTGCTTTTCTAGGTTAGTTTGTAGAAAAAGTTAACAATGGTTAAGCCATGATTGGTTCCTGCATGAGTCAATCTTTCATTAGGAGGGAAGTTTAGTAACTTGGCAACTATAGTTGTTTAGCGGCCTGCATACTTTTTAAAAACTGTTATTAATGTCGATGATTTGGCAACTAGGAGGAAGAGTTTTGGTTCCTTAGATTCTACTTTAGTAAAGAATAATTTCTCTTTTTCTTCAGGTGGTACTTCAGAAGGGACCTACCCATACAAGCTTAAAAGGTCCCATGGTGCACTAGCCATGTTTGGATGGGGCGTGCTAGCACCAATCGGTGCTATTATTGCTAGATATTGCAAGAGTTGGGATCCGTTGTGGTTTTACCTTCACGTAGGCATTCAGTTTGTTGCCTTTATTATTGGCTTAGCTGCCGTTGTGGCTGGTGTTGCTTTGTACAACAAGCTGCATGCCAATGTTCTTGCGCACAGAGGGCTTGGCATTTTCATCCTTGTCTTAGGTATCCTTCAGGTAGGAACTATATCAGCTCCCCCTGCCACCAACAAATAATATATAATAGTTATATCCAAGGCACATAGCACTGGTAACGAAGAACTTGTTGAAATTACCAACCAAAAAACTTAGATTATCACTTAACAATTACACAAATATTCATCATGCTTAGATCTGTTTCTACTATGCAGATACTATCTTTCTTCTTCAGGCCCGACAAGGACTCGAAGATACGCAGGTACTGGAACTGGTTCCACCACTGGTCTGGCCGACTAACCCTATTCTTTGCTGCTGTCAATATCGTATATGGAATCCATGTTGCTGAAGCCGGTAATTCTTGGAGAGCTGGTTATGGTGTTGTTTTGTCTCTTATTCTTATCACAACTATAACTTTAGAAATCCTTGTCTGGAAGAGATTGTCAGGACAAACAGTCAACCCCCCCACATACTGAAATGCAACATATGGGAAATGTCAACAAATTGTCATCACTAAAGTTTACAGGGAAGAAAATGTGTGAAAAAGATTTTTTTTTTGTTTGTTTCTCCACTACTTGTTTTGTTATTGTTTTGATCTCCAACTTCTATTAAATTTGTAGCAGCCAAGACAAATTCAGTTTTTTTTTAAGTTATATTCTTTGGTGAGAACCTGATTTTGTATTTATTAATTGGTAATGGTGTGTTTGTATAGTATTATAACACTCTTGTGTTACTTTCTGTAGCTTGATTGTATGAAAAGAACTTTTTTATCTATTCATAAATTTCACCGATTTAAGAGTTTGATTTTTATTTGAGTTAAAAATTGGGGTATAACATTACCTTTAGAACCCGCCTATTAATAAATCTTCTGTAAAGTGGATTTTGTTATCATGCTTTTTCGTTTTACTAAATTAGTTGGGCAAGTTGAGGGAAAAGAAAAGAAAGCGAATATAGTAGCTACTTTCTTTGAAGTGAAGCGAAGTCAGCATCAGCATGACTTGTAACCAAAGATATGTGACAAGTTTGATTGATAGTGCAAATGGCCTAGTAATCTAACTTTTTTTTTTTGGAGACTTGGTTGGACAGCCTAATAATGTCATAGCTAAACCCTAAACAACTCTCAGATTAGTAGCAAAGACGTAAAGATTCAAAATTATTGGATTTGAACCATTATTTTGTTAGTTCTAGATGACTAATGAAATTAAACTAAAATATTATAATATTTTTTATACACATGTATTATGACATATATGAAATATTCAATCAATTAATTTTGATATTTAAAGTCTTAAAAATTTAATTAATTAATTTTTTAAGTTAATGAGTATGATGAGGCACAACAAAAGTAGGCATTGGAGCCCTCCTCTGTATTTATAGGTTGAATAAGCCCAAGCGAAAACGGGTCTAATTCAGAACGGATCATTTATAATTATTTTGAAATTTATGAGCCCGTACGGATCGATTATAGTGAGGCTCTATCACAAAAATAAAAATTAAAGTAAGACTGATGCAGCTACTTCTTAATTACCAAATTAGTCGTGCAGAAGCGGTGTTTTAAATAAGTCTGGTTAAATATTCCAACGATCATTTCCCACTTCAAAGCACGAAGTTAAAAAAGGTGGCCTAATTAACAGTCTGCTTACTAGCAAGATCTCAAATTGTTGCATCTATTAATTTGGACCGTCCGATTAGATCTGAACGCTTGACCGTCAATTATATGATTCAGGAGGCTTTTGTATTATAAAATCACATCCATTCAAATTTAATCAGACGAGCCATATTAGTGGGTGCAGAGAGCATCCATTTTTTCTGAGTGAATAGGATAACGTTTCCAAATTGTCAATAAAGAACAGAGAAGGCAATTGGATCCTTGTTACTTGAACAAAGTTTTGGGCCTTCTCTATTTTCCATTTTCCCCTAAAAAATGTCTCCAAGCCCAATACTCGTTCCGAATCCTGCACGAAGCCCGTGAGGGAAAAGCCGTCGATTGAAAAATCTAAGTTACCGAAGTTTCCCTGCTTCCTTATCAATTGTCGATTTGTTGCTATAAATTGTTCATTTTGCTTTTTTACTTCTCAGTTTCTATTGATGAGGGATGGCACGTAATTTACTGGTACGGATCCTTCGACAATATAATAATTTTATAATTTTGAAAAGACAAAAACTTAGATACACTATTAAGAAGTATTAGAGTCTGAGATTGAAATAGAGTGCACTATTAAGACTCTAAAATTATAAAAGATCAGTTTCTATTGATGAGGGATGGCACGTAATTTACGAGTACACTATTTTTTATGTACTCTATCACAATTTTATGTACTTCAATAGTTCAAGTAGAGTCTTTCGACATTGTTTTGATATTTGATATTTTCTCGTTTTATTCGAAAGGAATACATATTTTTTTATCATTCTTAACTCTACAATGTTGCTTAGAAAATTTTCAATTTGGAAGACAAATGATAGACCATTGTATCAAATTCAATAAACGAGCCGAGAATCCAAGAATTCGTTCCAAAATTCCTTGAGTTGATCCCGTGAAGCTCCCCGAGTTAATCTCTCGAGTGTCTTTCTTCGAGATAATCTCAATAATAAATTATGCAAAGCACATGAATTTTCCGAATGATGATTTCGAGACCACCTGTAGAGTTTAAAATAAGCGCACAATGTTGTGAAAATCTAGTGTTTCAAAAGTTTTGGTTTCGAGGGGAGGGTTTCTTCTCTTCGAAGTCGAGAAAGTTGATGGCTCGAGTAGTTTCTACTGTTAGAAATTTTTTGGAGAGACTAAGGTAAGCGTGAAAGCGTTTATAATAAGAGCATGGTTAAAATAATATGCATAGTACATCACATAACGTACTATGCATATAGATATAGGTCATTAAATTAAATTCTTCATATGAAAATATTGTAGGAAATCAAATTTCATGATTTTTAGAGCTTTCTAGCTATTTTTTAAATATTTTTTAAAAACAGTCCAGATTTAATACTACAAAAGTGCCATTTCTGGGCTATTTTTAAAAAATATTTAAAAAATAGCAAGAAAGCTCTAAAAATCACGAAATTTTATTTCCTACAAGATTTTGATATGAAGAATTTATTGAGCAACTTAAATATCAATTTAATGACCAAATTAAATACAAATGGGCGCATAGTACGTTATGTGGTGTACTATGCATATTATTTTAGCCATGCTCTTATAATAATTATAATTTAAATTTTTAGATTTTAATTATGCAATTAAAATTTTCAACAAGCAAGTATTAAAAACAATAGTAAATTAAAATAACAAAATGAAAGAATAGTAAAGAGCAAGAGCGACCAAAAAGACAAAAACACGCAATATAACGCGGTTCAACCTACAAACAAACTAGGTTTACATTAACGGGACTCTCGGAACCAAAACTTCCTTCCGAGACCGATTCCACTAAGCAATAAGTGTTATTTACAATTTCGGAACCTATCTTTGGGTTCTTCTCAATAAACAAACGAATCTTAAATTTCTAAACCTATGCAAGAGACTACACCACTCTACAAGGTAAAATGTCACTACACAATCAAGGACACGAATACACTACTTGACAACACAAATATAGTGCACCAAATACTAGAAACTAGCAAGAAAGAATGTTCTCGGATCAATAATTAGATGATTGTAGCTATCCTAATTCGCTCAGGTTAGGCAGCTGTAGGAGAAGATTTTAATGTTATTTCTGGTGTTCAATTGAATGCTTGAAAGTTTGGGGAGATTTCAGATCTCTTTCTAGGTTCATATCCCTAAGGTATATATAAACTGAGTACATCTTGAAGTCTTGATTTTGGTCTCATGCGTTACAGAATTGTGTAACGCGTTACAGAATTGTGTAACATGTTACAAAACCCGAAATATCATTCTATGCTTCTTCTACTGATTTTTGGACCATCTTGAGCAGTAGCCCGTTGTGATGGATTGGGGACCCATTATAACGGGTTGGGAGATCCGTTATGACGGGTTGGAAACTCGTTCTGACGGATCTCTGATGTGTTACAGCAATGCATGGCTCTGAAAAATCCTCTCTGCTCAATATCTTCTCCTCTTGAATTCGTTGTGACAGGTTGAGCACCCGTTGTGACAGGTTGAGCATGCGTTATGGTAACACATGGCTCTGAAATTGTCCTATTTGTTTTCGTTTGATGTATTTGAGTATGTCTAGACTTGTATATGCATATTTGAGCATTTGCATCTCTATTGTGTACTTGTGTTAATCTGCATCTCAACAAAACACAATTGTGCAAGGTTAGTACTGATTTGTTTTGCAAATTGTCAAACAAGAGATGAGTTTAATCCAACAAACTCTCCCTTTTGGTAATTTGTAAAATCATATGTGATGTACATTACGTATGTTGCACATCATTACATTTCTCCTCCTTTTTGCGAAGTATGACAAAAAAACTCAATTATAAAAGCTTCCCTTGAATTTTAGCATTGTTTATAAGCAAGTCAAGTTCTTAATTTGCTCCCCCTTAATGATATAAGTTTTACGATTAAAGCACAAGTCATCATTTTAAATTAGAATTTTCAATTTCAATAATAGAAAAGAGCAATAAGCAAGAGACATGTCAAAATATATGCAAGAGATAACTTATAAAAGATGCACAAAAATATAATAATAGTCAAGATCATGCATACAAAACATCATAATAAAACATGAAAAGTATCTAAGGAGCATAGACAATTTTTAAAAAGAAAAATACTACCCTAATATACTCTTATTCATCATCCCTACTCTCTTGATGTTCTAAAGTTGCTTCATTTATCCCTCATGTTTGAGCTTTGAGTCCGATAGGATCGGAACAATAATTTCAAGTCTCGAATTGTTGGTTCCAATTGGTCCGGACCATGGAGTTGAACTCATTTTGATTGTCAAGCCTCTTATGTACTCTAGCGGAGTTGTGCTTTTCGTATAGAGACAAGTGATACACTTGTTGAGTGACATAATAGAGGCATTGGGTTGAAGGTTTGAGGGGTGTATGATGAGTAATCTTGAGGGATTTGATATCCTTGGTAGAATGGAGGTGACATGTATGAAGGGGCATTGTCATGAGCCATACTAGGTGTAGGCTCTTCCTCCATGACTTGTGGAGCATTTGAATCAGTGTATTGGTGGGGTTGTGCTCCCTCCTTCCTTATCCAATCATTGATTGGCTTGGATTTCGATTCCCAAGTGAAATTCTTCTTAACCCAATCCTTCTTTTCAAAGAAGGTAATGAGGTTGGCTGGTAGGTAGATGATCGGATTGGGCCCCTTTATATTGAGAGGGATGGTGATGTTCTTATGCACAAGTATCCGAATAAAGAGGTAAGGATAAGGCAAACTCATTTGTTTGTTGGTTAGGGTCGTTCTCATGTGGTTAAGGATAATGAAAGAGATGTCTACCACTTTGTCATTGGCAATGAGATACCTAAGGAGAAACCCATTGGTGTGTTCAATGTTTGTTTTGAGATCTTTTCCGGGTATAAGAATGTTGTTTATGAGAAGAAACAACAACTATGGAATGCATGAAGTTTAGAATCTGAATGGTCTTTGTGTGGGTGTTGGGCATCTAACCATCTCTTGTATTCGGTAAAAGATTTTTCATGTTGTGGTCACTTGTGGTATACATCTACTTCATCACCATTTTCAACAATTCCAAAGATTTTGGCTAAGGTTTGGACATTAATGGGGATTTCTTGACCGTAGAAATAGGTGGTTACCCCTAAATGGTTCCTTGGTTGGTCTCATATTAGCATACAAAACCCTTACCTAACTCAAAGCAAATTGGTGGTTCAATTCAATCAAGGATCTCCATGCCCAAAAATCAATAGCTTGAACCAATTGATTATACTCTCATTCACTCATGTGGTTGTTCCCATTTATCATAAATATAAAAGGATAAATTCTTACAACCTACACCAAAAATTGGTGGTTCTTTCACAAACTTTAATTGTACCATTTTTCACAAGACAATGTCAAGAACTATCAAGATTTTGACAATTAGCTAGGTATGAACCTGGCTCTGATACCAATTGTTAGAATTTTTGGGGGAGACTAAGGTTAAGTGTTAATGCGGAAGCGTTTACAACAATTACAATTTAAGCTTTTAAACCTTAATCACCTAGCTAAAAATTTCAACAAGCAAGTACTAAGAGCAATTGAGCAAATCAAAATAACAAAGTGCAAGAATAGTAAAGAGAGAGAGAGTAAATAGCAAGAGCAATCAAGAGAACACAAGAACACACAATATAGCGTGGTTCGGCCTACAAACAACTAGGCCTACATCCACGAGACTCCTTTCGAAACCGATTCCACTAAGCAATAAGTGTTCTTTACAATTGCGGAACCTATCTTTGATTTCTTCTCAATAAGCAAACCAATCTTAAATTCCTAAATCTATGCAAGGGGCTACACCACTCTACAAGGTAAAATGTCCGATTGAGTACACAATCAAGGACATGGATGCACTATTTGACAACACAAATGTAGTACATCAAAGGCTAGAAACTAGCAAGAAAGAATGTTTTCGGATCGACAATTAGATGATTGTAGCTATCCTAAATCTCTCAGGTTAGGCAGTTGTAGGAGAAGGCTTTAATGCTCTTTCTGGTGCACAATTGAATGTTTGAAAGCTTGGGGGGGGTTCAGATCTCTTCCAGGTTCGTATCTCCAAGGTATATATAGGCTGAGCACATCTTGAAGTCTTGAACTCTTGATTTTGGTCTCATGCGTTACAGAATCCGTTATAATGGGTTGACACATTTCGATAAATTCCCTTCTGTGATTCTTCCACTGACTTCTGGGTCATCTTGAGCAGTAATCCGTTGTGAAGGGTTGGGGACCTGTGATGATGGGTTGGGAACCTGTTATGACGGGTCTCTGATGTGTTACAACAAGGCATGGCTCTGGAAAATCCTCTATGCTCAAGCTCTTCTCCTCTTGAACCCATTGTGACGGATTGAGCATGTGTTATGATAACACATGGCTCTGAAATTGCCCAATCTGCTTGCTCTTGGTGTCTTTGAGTATATCTTGACTTGTATATGCATATTTGAGCATTTTCATCTATATTGTGTACTTGAGTTAAGCTGTATCTCAACAAAACTCAATTGTGCAAGATTAGTACTAATTTGTTTTGCAAATTGTCAAACAAGAGATGAGTTTAATCAGACAGTTACAAGTATTTGACAAATCTTTTATCGAGTCTTGAGACTTTCTTTTGATTTCGTCGAAATAAAGAAAAATCACTATGATAGTTATAGTTGTGGCAGTAAAAGAGTTGCATTTGCTGTCACTTCAAAGGTGGACTGTTTCTTATGCCGTAATGATGCTCGTCTTGTGCCTTTGTTGTCACTTCAAATGGAGTACGAATATGATGTAGAAGCATATTGGCAATAACAATTTCTATTTTTTTATATCTTAAACACCTAGCAATCAACTTTGGTGCAATTCAATTTGTTACACAAGACGAGCAAATCAAAGATAGTAAAAAGTAAGAGCAAGAGAGTAAAGAGACACGTGATGTAACGTGATTCAAACAACAAAACAAATTAGGCCTACTCCACGAGAACCTCGGATTCAAAACTGCTCCGGGAATGATACACTAAATCACAAGTGTTTTACAAAAATGGAGCCTATACAAAAAGCTCCAAAATCCTTACAATGGGCAACACAAAGCTTGCAAGGTAACTAAAAGCACTACAATCAGCAACACGATCCGAAGCTAAGGATGATCCACTTGACAACACAACGTGGATCACCAAACAATGTAGTAACACAAATTATCACGAATCGACAATTAGACAATAGCTATTCTAAACTCTCTCTCAAGTTTGGATGCTTGAAGGAGAAGGCTTTTGTGCTCTTTTCAGATGATCTTTGTGTGCTTGTAAACTTGGGGATGGCTTTCTTAGTCTTCTAAAATGAAGGTCCCAAGTATATATAGGCATAGCACATCTTGAATCTTGAAATCTTGAATTAAGGCTCTTCCGATACAGAATCCCATAACCTGTTACAGAATCCATTGTAACAGGTTGGCACATTTCCAGTTTTGCCTTTCAATGCTCCTCTGTCTCACTTCTGGGCCAAATTTTCTAGGAACCCGTTGTGAAATGTGAGGAACTCGTTATGATGGGTTGAAAACTCGTTGTGATGGGTTGTCCATGCGTTATTGTAACGCAATCCTCTGTCTTTCCTTCCCAGGAACCCGTTGTGACGGGTTGCAACCCGTTATGACGGGTTTGGCTTGCATTACTGTAACAAGAGCTTATGCGAGGCTCTGTTTTGCTTGCTTCTTGTGCCATTGTGCTCCACTTGACTTTTACATGATATTGAAGGCCTTTGCCATGATGAGTTGTAACTAATTTAACCTGCAACTTAAGAAAACTCAATTGTGCAAGGTAAATACTGATTTGTTTTGCAAATTGTCAAACCAAAAAAGAATTTAAGTTAACAAACTCCTTTTGACAAATTTGCGAAATCTTGTGAGTGCATGCCAAAAATTCGTGAACTACAATACTACATCTTCCCCTTTTGCAATGTTTGACAAAAGATTCAATTCAATTTTAAATTTCTCCCCCTTAATGTGAGCATATAGTAAACAATTACAGGTCAATTTATATAGAACTCCCTCTAAAATACAATCATGATGTAAATTCAATATAGATTTGACAATTTAAGCATGGGCAATACATCATGTACTCCCTTAATTCAATAATAAATTAATAAAATTTAAAGCTCGAATGGGAGACATAAGCAAGCAAGATGTATCAAATATAACACAAGCAATTAATCAAAACATCCAAGCAAATGCATAAAATATAAAATGAGTCATCAAAGTTACAAAACACAAATTATGAAGAAAACTTATAAGTAATTAATTGAGCATAGCAAATTTAAGTTTTAAAAGATTTTAAAGTTTTTTTCCTCTCTCTCTCTCTCTCTCTCTCTCTCTCTTCTTCATATTTGATCATCCTCATGTTGTGGCCCCCAAAATCCAAATTGTTCTTGGCATGATGTACGATATTGCTCATGAAATGCTTCAATTTCGTCACGCCTTGCATCCACCCATCTATAATATTCCATCTTGTGCATTGTGAGATCATACATTTGTTGAGAAACTTATGCATATTCTCAATTGTAACCCTAGCTGGTCTTGGAGGTCTAGGAAATGTGTTATTTTGAACAAGAGTATAAAGGCCTAAAACGATTGCGGAAGCGTTTATCAAATTCAAGTATAACTTTTGGATCTTAATCACCCATCTAAGTCAAGCAAACAAGTAATAGAACAATTCAAGCAAATATGCAAAAAAAAAAAAAAATAGAGTAAAAGCGGGAGTAAGAATAAGAAAGCAAGAGCACACAATATGTAGCGTGGTTCGGCTTATCAACCAAGCTTACATTCACGGGACCCCCAGATTCAAAATACCTTCCGGGACCGAATACACTAGATCACAAGTGCTTTTACAACAAGGGAGCCTATCCTAAAGGCTCCAAACCTTTGCAAGAGGCAACATCGCTCTACAAAGGTAAACAGTCTTGATTGACAACACAATTTAAGACAAAAATGAACTACTTGTCAACACAATGTAGTTCATCAAACAAAATAACTAAAAAGCTCTCACAAATAGACAATTAGAGAATTAGCTATCCTAAACACTCTCTGGTTTGGATGTTGGAAGGAGAATGATTTTATGCTCTTTCTGGTGCTTAATTGAGTGCTTGTAAACTTGGGGGATGCTTTCTTGATACTGCTTGAATGTATGTCCCAAGTTTATATAGGAATAGCACTTCTTAGAGTCTGGAAATCTTGACCAGGGCTGATTCCATTACAGAAATGGGCAACCTATTATGAAACACGTTGTGACAGGTTGGCACATTTCCAGTTTTGCCCTTGTATGCATATCTGGCTGAATTCTGGGCCCATCTTGACAGGAACCCATTATGACGGGTTGACAACTCGTTGTGATGGATTTGCTTACGTTGTTGTAATGCAAGCCTCTGTCAAATCCTTCTTTTGCATTGTATTCTGACTCTTCTTCTTGGAAACTCGTTGTGATGGTTTGGAGACCTGTTGTGACGGGTTCTCTTGCGTTACTGTAACGCAAGTCTCTATGAGACTCTGTTTTGCTTGCTCTTGATGTCTTCTTGTTCCTCTTGACTTGTACATGCTTCATGAAGCCTTTGCAATACTTAATTGTACCTGTATAAACCTGTAACTCACCAAAACACATTGTGCAAGATTAGTACTCGTTTGTTTTGCAAACTGTCAAACCAAAGAAGAGTTTGATCTAGCAAACTCTTTCTTTTGACAATTTGTAAAATCCTATGTGTGTGCATATCAAAATTATGAATCACACTACATTTCTTCCCCTTTTTGCAAAGTTTGGCAAAAGGCCCAATTCAAAATTGATTCCCCCCTAAATATAAGCATGATATTTCAATTACAAGTCAAGGTACTTAAGCTCCCCTTCAATATATTCATGATATAAATGTGACAATTTAGCATAGGGTTTGAGATATATGCTCCTCCTAAATTCATTAAGCATTTTATAATATGACAATCAAAGCATATAATCATAAAATGAGAAGCAAATCAAGAGATGTAAAATATACAAGCAAACAAAATCATTCAAGCAAATGCATATCAAACATAACATGAGTTTTTTAAAACATCAAATTACACATATTAAAGTTTCATCGGAGCATCGATAAATTTTATTTTTTCTACCCTAAATATTCGTATTCTTCCTCAGTACTCTCATCTCCATCATCATTCGGGTTGACTTGAGTGGCCTCCTCATTCCCTTCTTGCCCGGGTGCTTGAGCTTCGGCTCCGTTGGGTCCGAACATTCATCCTAAGAATCAAATTGTTGATTCTAAGAAGTTTGAACCATGGCATTGAACTCGTTTTGTCCATCGAGACTCTCATGTACCCTTGTCATATTATGTTTTTCATACATTAACAAGTGATATACTTGTTGAGAGATGTATTGCATGCCAACCTCAAAATTTGGCAAATAGTAGGGCGGCATAGGTTCAAATGCTAGAGAGGTATAATGTACGTACCCGTAAGGATGTTGAAATCCTTGAGTGTTGAATAAGAAGAGGCATTGAGGTGCAGATTGCGGCAAAATGTGTGCTTGGAGCGGGTTCTTCCTCCATCACTTGTGGAGCATCCGAATCGTATATTAATTTGGCTTTTGCTCCTTCCCTCTTTATCCATTGGGTTGGGTTTTAGTTCCCAAGTCAAATTCCTCTTCACCCAACCTTTCTTGTCGGGAAAGGAAATAAGATTTGCAAGTAAGTAGATGATTGTATTGGATTCCCTTGAATTATTTGATATGACTATGTTTTTGTTCCTTAGGATGCCAATCAAAAGGTGATGATAGGATAACTCATTTGCTTGTTGGTTAGGGCGACTCTCATATGGCTAAGGATGATAAAGGGAATATCAACAATTTTGTCTGCAGCAATGAGATGTCTCCAGAGGTACCCGTTTTTTGTATGCTCAATATTGGTTTTAAGACTTTTTTTTTCAGAAATTAGGATATGTTGATAAGAAAAAACAACAACCTATGAAGAGTGGGTAGTTTGGAATGGAAATGATCTTTGTGTGGGTCTTTTGCACCTAACCACATCTTGAATTCGATAAAAGATTCCTCATGTTGAGGCCATTTTGTACACATCCACTTCCTCCCCATTTTAAACTATACCAAAGACCAGGCTATTGTATGGGCATTAATCGGTATTTCTTGACCATTATAAGTTGTAACTCCATATGGTTGTTTGATCGGTTTCATGTTTGCATACTCGTACTAGACTTATGGCAAACTGTTGGTCTAGTTCAATTAGGGGTATCCATGCCCAAAGATCAATTGTTTGAACTAGTTGGTTATACTCCCATTCGCTCATTTGATTATCTCCGTTTATCACAAATTTGAATGTATCAGAGATGGGTCTAATCTTGAAAGTGCTATGAAAGGTAGAGAGTTCTAAGACCGGTATAAAATCTGATTGTTGGAGGTATTGGCCCAAGGATTGAAGGTTATTTCATGAGAATCAGGGTTTTGGGCCGGTTGAGAGAAAGAATGGTTTGATTGTTGAGGGTATTGGCCCAATGATTGAAGGTTGAGCAAGGCGTTACAATGAGTTATCAAGGAGAAGAGTCATAAGACTATGCAAAAGAAGGACTTGGCATAGACTTATGTTGTTGTAACACAAGAAAAATCTGTCACAACGAGTTGCCATCCCGTCATAACGGGTTCCTCATCCGTCACAATGGGTTCCTGTCAAAATGGGCCCAGAAGTCAGCCAGAGATGTAGACAAGGGCAAAACTGGAAATGTGCCAACCTGTCATAACGGGTTGCCCATTTCTAGAACGGAAGCAGTCCTGATCAAGATTTCAAGACTCCAAGAAGTGCTATGCCTATATAAACTTGGGACATACGTTCAAGCAACATCAAGAAAGCATTCCTCAAGTTTACAAGCACTCAATTGAGCACAAAAAAGAGCATAAAAGCATCCTTCTAGCATCCAAACCTGAGAGAGTGTTCAGGATAGCTAATTCTCTCAATGTCTATTCGTGAGAGCATTTTAGTCGTTTTTGTTTGGTGAACTACGTTGTGTTGTCAAGTAGTTCATCATTGTCTTGGATTGTTTTGTCAATCAAGACCATTTACTTTTGTAGAGTGGTGTAGCCCCTTGCAAATGTTTGAAGTCTTTAGGATAGGCTCCCTTGTTGTAAAAATACTTGTGATCTAGTGTATTCGGTTCCGAAAGGTATTTTGGATCCGGAAGTCCCCTGGATGTAGGCTTGGTTGATAAGCCCAACCACATTACATAACATGTTCTCTTACTCTCTTGCCCTTACTCTCGCTTTTACTCTACTTTTGCATACTTGCTTGAATTAGTTCAACTCCTTTATTACTTGCTTGCTTGACTTAGCTGTGTGATTAAGGTCAAAAAGTTATACTCGAAATTGTTAAACGCTTCCACAACCGTTTTAGGCCTTTTAGACCCTTGTTCAAAATAACAATTGGTATCAGAGCAAAATGTTCAAACCTACCTAATTAGATCAATTCTTGATAGTTATTGACCTTGTCTTCTGAAAAATGACACAATTAAAGTTTGTGAAAAAACCACCAATCTTTGGGGTAGGATGTAAGAATTTCTCCTTTTGGAAGAAATGTATGGTTAACTACCTTAGTCTACTTGAACTATGAGATGTTGTAGAGGTAGGTTGGACACCCAAGTATGAAGCTGATGGTATTTCTTTGACCAAAGAGTCCAAATAACGCAAGTACATTAATGACAATGAGGTTAATACCATATTTATCTCTACTCAAGTACACCTTCTTTACCTCTTTCTCATTCCACAAATGCTAAAGAAATTTGGAATGCATTAGTAATTAGATATGAGGAAAATAAACAAATGAAAAAGACTTGTAAAGTGGGATTAGCCACAAATTAGAGAACATGAAATTTGAGGAAAATGAGTCTTTTGAGAATCTTTACTTTTAGACTTGTTTCTTTGAGAGATTAATTTGTTGAAGTTGGTTCTAACATTAGTGATGAAGATTTTGTAGGTAAGCTCCTACGAATGCTCTCAAGAAAATCGGGATGTGATGGCGTTGTGAGCTCAATTGAGACACTACAAGAAAAAGGTCTTACTTATCACTCCGAAGAGGTGTATGCTCAATTATGTTCACATGAGGAGAACCACAAGGAAGTAAAATGTTCAACCTCTTCCAAGACCTTGGCCCTACTCGCGCAATCTTCATACAACTCTACATACAAATTTGATTCAAGTGAAGATATTTACCAAAACCTCTATCAAGTGCTTTCCAAAGATAATGATCTTCTCGCCAAGCTTATCAAAGGAGGCATAGGCTTTGAGAGGAAAGTGAATGTGGAAAGGTTAGCTCAAGGCAAGAAGGTGGTGTGTCAAACTTGTAACAAAGAAGGTCATATCATTCAAAATTGCTATGCCATCTTCCCTCCAAAGAAGAAAGGACAAGAAGGACGATTCAAGAGAACTAACTGAAAGTTTTGATGCTTCGAAAGCAAGAAATAAAGCAAAATTTTATTCATCTCAAAACAAATGATCTAGCTATTATAAGTGTAAAGACAATATTTATTTGCCTAAATAATTAGGAAATAATATTATACTTTATGATTTGATCTCCAAATCAAATCGAGTAGGATTGTCTAGCTTAGCAACTTCTTATTCCCTATTCCTTGTTTCGATGGTTGTGCTTAGCTCGTCAACCGTCGAGCCTCCTTAGGTATCCATCAAAAGATTAAAGAAACACTTGTATCTCTAAGGCTAGTAAGAGAACAACAAGTGGTACCTTAATCCTAGTTTCAAAACCTTCTTCAAAATTTCAGAAATTTTAATGGAGTTTTTGTCTCAACACATGAGAGAAAAATTGGGAGAGAGAAAGAGACAAATTTCAGTCAAGAAGTTCAAAGCTGAAATTTTGATCTTTAGGTTTTAAATCTTCCATAACTCGTTGTAGGTAACTCCAAACGACTTGAAACTTGAACCGTTGGATTCTAGACTCAAAGTGCTTCAATTTTTATAGGTCATACGTTCAGAATGGTTGAGGTTTGCCCTTTCAAAATCTTGTTTAAAGTTACCTAAAAAAACTATCCAAATATTTCTCTCATCTTTAATGGAAATTGATTAGGTCTAATGATATACTTCAATATTACTTTAATTATATCATTACTAATCAATTCTCCCCAGAAATTTTATGGCCTATATTTGAACTTTGGGCTTAAACACATTAATCATATTAATATTTGATTAAGTCCACAATCCCATATATTAAAAGGCCAACATATAAATTAATATCCAATATTAATTTATATGCATCTCTCATGTGTCAAAAGTCATTTAAAATATGTCACACATACTTTAAATATTACTAGGATTATTTTACAATATTTTCTTTTAATCTTTCATATGGTGTGACCCTATGGAATCCCATCATTATGGCAATGAAACTAAATATTTTAATTTCATAAATCAATGATACAACTAGCCATGATATATTGATTACCCAAATGATGTAGATGAAAAAGCACAATGCAAAATCATGATCCTGTAATATTAAAATATTATTGTGTCAATTCCTTGTCTCATGATATCAAAAAAATTGCAAGGTAGGAATGTGTCATTCTTGTTAATTATTCTTTCTTGATTTTCTAAAGTTTAATTATGATATGATTAACATATAATCATATCGCATGCACATAATACAAACTTTATCAAGAGGCCCAGAGATATCATTATTTATATCATATATAGAGGACAATGGTATCTTGATGCATATAGTTCCTCCGCACAAGTTATACACATTGCAGTAACTGTCTATATGACTCATAGTTAAAGTGAGCGTTGGACAATACCAATGATGTATATTTCTCATGTAGGAAATATAAACATCTCAACCCTAGAATTAATGACACAAATAAAATATCAATGACACGTAACACAATCCACGTGACATTTCATTTTTGGGTATGTTTAGTGCTATACATCCCGATGTATACACCTGTGTGATTAGCATTGACAACTCTTTGTCATATGATCTGTAGAATGTGATCAGCATCTAATCCGACACACTGATCTTATATTGGTCAATTAGTGTTCCTTGCTAATTACCAAGATAAAAGACTTTTAAGAGTAATTATATTTATTTCATTGGTGAAATTCTACAATTCGGGTCATCAACCCAAATAATCCACAAAATATAATAACTCAAGGAACAAAATGATATAATTATTCACTAATAAACTAAATAATCAAACATATGATTTGGGTCTAGGACACCAACACTAACAATCTCCCACTTGAACTAGAGCCAATCATATTAACTCTAAACAAGTAAATAGTACAAATCATCACATGAATGTGAACTCAAAACCAGTCACTCATATGTCTAATACCCATCGGAGAGGCATGTATGAAGTGTTAGCCTGGTCTAGAGGCCTTGTTAGTGGATCAGTTGTGTTCGCTTATGTGTCCACCCTACAAACCTTAATATCTCCACGATTGATAATCTCGCGGATGATATGATATCGTCGTAGAACATGCTTTGACTTTTGGTGTGATCTTGGCTCCTTTGCCTGTGCAATTGCTCCATTGTTGTCATAATAGAGCTCAATCAGACCTTCGGCACTGGGCACCACACCAAGCTCGGAGATAAACTTCTTAATCCAACATACTTCTTTTGCTGCTTTTGAGGCAACAATGTATTCAACCTCAGTGGTTGAATCAGCTGTGGTTTCCTTCTTGGAACTTTTCTAGCTTACAACACCACCATTGAGGATAAATACATATCCTGATTGTGATCGAGAATCATCAGAATCAGATTGGAAAATAGCATCAGTGTAACCCTTTACAACTAGCTCAGTTTCCCCTTCGTACACAAGGAAGCTCTTTTTTGTCCTTCTCAGATATTTATGGATACTCTTGACTGATCCCCAATGAGCCATGCTGGGATTTTCTTGATATCTACTTGTTATGCTTAAAGCATAAGAAATATCAGGACGAGTGCATATCATAGCATACATGATGGAACCTATGACGAAAGCATACGGTATCCTACTCATGCCCTCTAGCTCACCAGGTGTTGAAGGACACTTGGTCTTGCTAAGGTGAACGCCATGTGACATAGGCAAGAACCCACGTTTGGAGTTCTCCATGCTAAACCTCTTTAGCACCTTATCAATATATATGCTTTGACTTAGTCCAATAAGTTCCTTGGATCTATCTCCAAAGATCCTTATACAAAACACATAAGCAGCCTCACCCAAGTTTTTCATTGAGAACACCTTCATCAATGAAGACTTGACATATCTCATAAGGGAGATGTCATTCTCAATGATAAGTATGTCATCTACATACAAGACTAGGAATATAATTTAGCTCCTACTCACTTTCTTATATACATAAGGTTATTCATCGCACTTGACAAAATCAAACTCTTTGATCTCCTTGTCAAAGCGAATATCCAACTCCTTGATGCTTGCTTCAATCCATATATGGATCGTTGAAGCTTGCGTACCTTTTCAGCATTGTTTGGATCTACAAAACCCATAGGTTGTGTCATATACACGAGCTCTTCTAGATCACCATTTAGAAAAGCGGTTTTGACATTCATTTGTCATATTTCATAGTCATAAAATGTGGTCAATGCTAAAAGAATCCTGATAGACTTAAACATAGCAACATGTGAGAAAGTCTCGTCATAATCAACTCCATGAATTTGATGATAATTTTTCGCAACCAGTCGTGTTTTGTATACAGTCAAGTTCCATCCATGTTAGTCTTTCTCTTAAAGACCCACTTGTTATCAATGAGTTTGACCCCTTGAGGTGGATCAACCAAGTCCCATACATGGTTGTCATACATAGATTTCATCTCAGTTTTCATGGCTTCTAGCCATTCATTGGAGTCGGGCCTATCCATCGCTTCATTATAGGTCATGAGATCTTCGGTATCCAATATCGTCATCTCATGAAGATCCATGTACCTCACAGGTGAATGGACTATCCTTGAGGATCTTCGTAGGATGGGCTTTGTAGCCTCTTTAACGAGGTTCTTCCACATGCCCTTATGGAACGATCTCTTCTACAGGCTGCGCCTCTGAAGTTTGAGGTAAATGTTGAACTTCTTCCTCAACTAATTGAGGTATGAGTCCTGCTCTGCTTCCACTAGCCTCAGTATCTACCACTAAAGGTTCATGGTCGCTCTCTTGAATTTCTTCAAGAGATATCTCATTCTCATTATTACTTCTTGAGAGAAACTCTTTCTCTAAGAATACCGCATGCCGAGCAACAACAACTTTGTTCTCGGATTAATAATAGAAGTAATATCCTCGAGTTTCTTTAGGATAACCTATAAAGTAACACTTGTCTGATTTTGGTTCAAGCTTGTCATATATCAATCTCTTGACATATGACTGACATCCCCAAATTTTAATAAAAGACAAGTTTGTAATCTTTCCAACCCATATCTCATATGGTGTCTTCTCAATAGACTTTGATGGAACCCTATTTATAATAAAAGCGACGGTTTCAAGCGCATAGCCCTAAAGGTTTAATGGCATATTAGTTCGATTCATCATGGAACGAACCATGTCTAGCAAAATTTTGTTCCTCCTTTCGGATACACCATTCTACTGTGGCGTTTCTGGAGTTGTGAGTTGTGAAACAATTCCACACTCTCTATGATAAGCTTGGAAGTGTTGACTCAAGTACTCGCCTCCTCGATCAGATCGAAAGACTTTAATATTTTTACTAAGTTGGTTCTCAACTTCATTTTGTGAATTCTTCAAACTTTTCAAAGGACTCAGATTTGTGCTTCATTAAGTAGACATACCTGTATCTACTTAAATTATCAGTAAATGTAATGAAGTATTTAAAACCTCCTCTAGCACAAGTGCTAATAGGATCACATACATCACTATGTATAAGACCTAATAAGTCACTTGTCCTCTCACCTTGACCGGTGAAAGGTGCTTTGGTCATCTTATCAACCAAACAAGATTTGCACGTGTCCATTGAATTCAAGTCAACGTCACCAAGAAGTCCTACTTCTTTTAATTTCTTAATGTGACTCTCGTTTATATGACCTACGCGGTGATGCCACATTTGAGTTATACTCTCATGTGTAGACTTGAGTCGTTTGTTATTGATGTTATACAAAGATTTTTCTAAATCAAGTAGGTATAAACCATTTCTCAAAATGGAAGAACCATAAAACACACCATCTTTATAAATAGAACAACATTTGTCCTTTATTATAAAATTATAACCATCATTGTCTAATCAAGAAATAGAGATAATGTTTCTTGAAATAGAAGATATAAAATAAACTACATCTAGTTTAAGTACCAGCCTATTAGGCAAAAACAACTCAATGCATCTAACGGCTATGGATGCAACACTTGCCTCATTGCCTACGTGTAGTTGTACTTCGCCCTTATTCAACGTCCTCCTCTCACTTAGTGCCTGCACATTTCCACAAATGTGAGCACACGTTCTGGTATCCAATATCCAATCGATAAGAGAGGTTGATAAATTAATTTCAATAACAAATATACCTAATGTGGTTGGAACACTTCCAGCTTTCTTATCCTCATGGAATTTGGAACATTTCCTTTTCCAATGGCCATTGCCATGACAATAAAAGCATTTCGCATCAGTGGCAACCTTTGCCTTCTTTGTCTAGGGTTGACTCTGAGTCACCACTCAAGTCTTCTCCTTGCCTTTTACCTTATTGGCCTTGTGCTTTTCCTTGTTCTTTCCTCTAGCCTTTGCCTATCCTTAAGACACATTTAAGACTAATGAAGAACAATTCTTCATATCAGTCTCATTTTAGGAATAAGAAGGTCCAAAACGTATTCTCTACTCTCATGCTTGCGAACGATTCTCAAGTTCTGGTCCCAATCAATGAAATTGGTCCCATCATCGCAGAGATGTTCCTTTTCAAGGAGAGAATGGAGAAAAGAGTTTTGTGAATTTGAAGAAGTCATGTTCTACGATATTAAAGGTTTGAGTTTAGTTTATGAAATAGTTTTAATAAATTTTTTAATAAAACTCCCACTACAAAATAAATTAGTCCCTATTTGTAGTAAGACCGAAATCCATATTTTTGCCAAGCCTCAAGGCAGCGTCGGCATGAAACTTAAGACTTAGTTATTTGAGGTAAGCAACTCCTTGGTAATTACATCCACATGTAACTTTCGGTTTACTAGTGTATCCTCATACGCTAGTAATCTTTTCCCAAGATCCTAAACGGTTTAGGTCTCTTGTTAAGCCAACCGCACTTTATTTGGTTCAACATGACGGTCATGCCCCACAATTCCTAAAGATTGAAAATGACGCTCACTTGGGTGAAGCTCGCCACTTAACGATCAATAGTTTGTTGTGGATAAAGTCGGAAGGAAATATTACTTAATATTCTTTTGGGACTTTAATGTGACTTTTATTTGGTGGTCATGTAAGCATACACCCATACTTAACCTATGACTCAATTATCACAAATAAATATCACATAATTAAATTCACAATATTGGCTGTGAGTTTTGTATGGTCTTGCAAAAACTCCTTTCGCTTTGACTTCCTTCATCTTCCATCTCCATGGCTGATGTGCCTCCATTAAATGTAATTTAAATTACCTTGATTTCTAATTAGAACTTTTCTAAAAGAAATGAATATAAATTACATAAAATAATTCCACTATCTAATAGTTGGCATGCAAGCCACAAATGAATACATGATAGACAAATTAACATTATTGCCTTTTAATTATATTAATCAAATTAAATAATCATGGAGCACCAAAGGCTGTTTACAATCAATCACATTCATTCACAAATTACAACACACAAGGCATTGAATCATGACCATACAAAACTCACTCTCCTATAAAATAGAGTTAGCACAAATACATACAACTCTTGTATGCATAAAACACTTGTCAATTAATTCTAAATTACTTACTCATTATCTCTGGATCTTATGCTTCTTCAAAATTAATTATGACATTTAAAATTAGATTATCACATAATTCCAACATTATTACATATAGATTCATTAATCTAATGAAAAACACAATTTATGAATGTCATTAATTAATCTAGATTTTCAAGGATCCCTTTTTAAATTATTTGACCCTCAAATATCTTCCATAAGGTCATCAACAAGAACCCTATGAAGAATATATATGAGGTATAAATATTTATCACATAAATAATTTTTCAAATAATTTTCTAAAGCATATCTAGAAATATATTTTCTTGTTGTCTCTGTTTTGGATCATTAATTAAGTATATCTACAATTATCCAAAAATTACGAAATTTTGTTTGTAGCTTCATAATACAATATTAGAACTCCAGAAAAAATTTCGTGAAAAAAATCATAACAAATTAGGAGTAATCACAAAAACATTGCATAGAGGTCACAGTTCCAGCAAACCGAAAACTAGAGACCCACATTTTTGTTAATTTTTGTTCAACCAGATCTAATTTATTTTAACCCTTAAAATAAAATTTTCTGGTTATTAGACATACTAAAGTAATATCTAAAAATATTTTTCACTATGATTTCTTCAAAAGAATTCATAAAAAAAATTATTTTGTCCAAAAGTTCCAGCACAGAAAATTTCAGAGAAACATTCACAAGAGATTATGACTTAAGTAATTAATTAATCAACTAATTAGACAAAATTATTGTTCTAAAACACTTATAACAGCACTAGCTCTGATATCAATTGAAAGTTTTGATGCTTCGAAAGCAAGAAATAAAACAAAATTTTATTCATCTCAAAATAAATGATCCAGCTATTATAAGTGTAAAGATAATATTTATTTGCCTAAATAATTAGAGAATAATATTATACCTTATGATTTGATCTCCAAATCAAATCGAGTAGGGTTGTCTAGCTTAGCAACTTCTTATTCCCTATGCCTTGATTCGATGGTTGTGCTTAGCTCGTCAACCGTCGAGCCTCCTTAGGTATCCACCGAAAGATTAAAGAAACACTTGTATCTCTAAAGCTAGTAAGAGAACAACAAGTGGTACCTTAATTCTAGTTTCAAAACCTTCTTCAAAATTTCAGAAATTTTAATGGAGTTTTTGTCTCAACACATGAGAGAAAAATTGGGAGAGAGAAAGAGACAAATTTCAGTCAAGAAGTTCAAAGCTGAAATTCTGACATTTGGGTATTAAATCTGCCATAACTCGTTGTAGGTAACTCCAAACGACTTGAAACTTGAACCGTTGGATTCTAGACTCAAAGAGCTTCAATTTTCATAGGTCATACGTTCAGAATGGTTGAGGTTTGCCCTTTCAAAATCTTGTTTAAAGTTACCTAAAAAAACTGTCCAAATACTTCTCTCCTCTTTAATGGAAATTGATTAGGTCTAATGATATACTTCGATATTACTTTAATTATATCATTACTAATCAATTCTCCCCAGAAATTTTATGGCCTATATTTGAACTTTGGGCTTAAACACATTAATCATATTAATATTTGATTAAGTCCACAATCCCATATATTAAAAGGCCAACATATAAATTAATATCCAATATTAATTTATATGCATCTCTCATGTGTCAAAAGTCATTTAAAATATGTCACACATACTTTAAATATTACTAGGATTATTTTACAACATTTTCTTTTAATCTTTCATATGGTGTGACCCTATGAGATCCCATCATTATGGCAATGAAACTAAATATTTTAATTTCATAAATCAATGATACAACTAGCCATGGTATATTGATTACCCAAATGATGTAGATGAAAAAGCACAATGCAAAATCATGATCCTGTAATATTAAAATATTATTGTGTCAATTCCTTGTCTCATGATATCAAAATAATTGCAAGGTAAGAATGTGTCATCCTTGTTAATTATTCTTTCTTGATTTTCTAAAGTTTAATTATGATATGATTAACATATAATCATATTGAATGCACATAATACAAAATTTATCAAGGGGCCCGGAGATATCATCATCTATATCATATATAGAGGACAATGGTATCTTGATGCGTATAGTTCCTCCGCACAAGTTATACACATTGCAGTAACTGTCTATATAACTCATAGTTAAAGTGAGCGTTGGACAATACCAACGATGTATATTTCTCATGTAGGAAATATAAACATCTCAACCCTAGAATTCATGACACAAATGAAATATCAATGACATGTAACACAATCCATGTGATATTTTATTTTTGGGCTTGTCTAGTGCTATACATCCCGATGTATACACCTGTGTGATTAGCATTGACAACTCTTTGTCATATGATCTGTAGAATGTGATCATCATCTAATCCGACACACTGATCTTATATTGGTCAATTAGTGTTCCTTGCTAATTACCAAGATCAAAGACTTTTAAGAGTAATTATATTTATTTCATTGGTGCATTCTACAATTTGGGTCATCAACCCAAATAATCCACAAAATATAATAAATTAAGGAACAAAATGATATAATCATTCACTAATAAACTAAATAATCAAACATATGATTTGGGTCTAGGACACCAACACTAACACTAACACTAACAAGAAGGCAATGCAAGCTACTTGGATAAGTGAGTCCTACGAGAGTGAAGAGGAAGGAGAAATTAACCTCAGAGGAGGTGAAGTAGAGAGTAAACTAGCTCTAGTTGGAAATAAGAAGAGTACTTGTATGGAGATAGCACTTGAAGTTATTGAAGAGAGCAACATCACGAATTCGGAGAAAATTTGCATCATAAAGAGATTGGCTCAATCTAAAGTTGATGCATATGCCAAAGAGCAAGAAGAAGCCTCAAGGAGAATTGAGATGCCCTTATGTGTGCAAAGAATAGTCACCTCAAATTTGATTGAGAAGTCCTTGAGCCCTCCAAAGGTTGATATTTTAAAAAGGATTGAGAGGCCATTGAGTCTTCCAAAGATTCATATTTCAAGAAGAATTGAGAAGCCTTTAAGTCTTGCAAAAGGAGGTGCATGTGCAAAAAAGAAGGTAGCTCAAGAAAATGCAGAAACTATAAGTGCTCAAGTAATGGAGGCCCCTAGCCGAGCTAAAACAGTAGAATTTGATCTCTCTAAGTTTCATTATGATGATTATGAGTCTTGTGATAAGTCATGTGATTTGAATATAGATTAAGAGTCTTTTAATGTGACTAAACTTAAGAGATACTTGATGAGTCCAAAAAAATTTTGGATGTTAAAGATGTTATGATCGATGATTTTAAGACTAAGATTGAATTACTAGAAACTAGGGTAAATGATCTTGAGAACAAAGTCAATTTATATAAGAATATGAATTGAAAGAAGCACATCCTTGGACTGCAAAATTTGTTAAGTTTGTTGAGGTATCAAACAATAGCACCAAAATTGACTATGACAAGATGTATATTGATCGTCCTCATGACAAAATTAGACTTGGATTTGTGAAGGAACAATCTTTTACAAAAGAAAAGCAACCTAAGCCAAATGACAAACAAATTCGAGCTAAAATCATGCCTATATGTATAACAAGAGATACACTAATCTAACCCTAGAAAGGTGATAAACAAATCTAGAGTTAGAAATGATTATAGGATTACCAACTATCATAGAGCTCAACCACCAAAGCTTTATGTTAGAGATAGATATGGTAGATTCCATGTACTAAATGATAACAAGAAACTTGGTAATAATTTTCAAAGAAAAATATATAATGGTGTGCTTTCCAACCAATTTATCACCCTAGGAATGTGTTAAATGATTATAATGAGATATTTAGATCAAGGGTGAGTTATTGGAGACCTAAGAATCAAATTGACTATGATCATAGCAACATTAACTCTAAGACTATCTTTTGTGCATCTTGTTTGAAGTTTGGACATCAAGAACATTTTTGTCGTCTTAGAAAAGGAAAGAATATAGTCCCACCTGATGTGCCTAGCACAAGTGAAACTAAACGTACTTTGTAGAGAGAGACACAAGACTCTCTCAATTTGATTTCTTTTGAATTATTATGTTGAGGGGGAGTCATGTAGCAAAATGTATGATTTAATACTCATTTAATTGAATCGTATGTTTTTTTATATTAGTTTGATCTTTAAATCCAAATTACTACTTAGTCCGAGCATATGCATGCTTTCAAAACATAGTTTGACAACTGAATTGAGCCATAATAACACCAAAGAACAAATTGGAAGCATAGCAGCAAAGAAATTCACAATTAAAATCAAAATGTGTGCTTGCTTTACAGCAACTCGTTGCAATAGATTAGCAACACATTATAACGACTGGGGACCCGTTATAACGGGTCTGAGTTTTGAAAATCTAGTTGTTGGAGTAGTTAAGGCACCTTGTGTTAGAGAGGGGTAGAGATACCCATTACAATGCCTGGAAACTCGTTGTAACAGATAGGAACCCTGTATAACGGGTTCCTATAATGGGAGTGAATAGGAAGGTTATTTAAACCTTTATTCTTCTCCAACCTTCACCATTCCAACTCTAGAGCAAATTTTCGTCTCCCTAGTAGTTTTTTCGAGAAATACTCCAAAAATCCCACTTCAACCAAAATTATCTCCACTCTCTCAATCAAAATGATCTTCTCAATGATCATTGCTCTCATCTTTCTCATGACACCATCAAGCCCATCAAGATCTAGAAAATTGGTGTCAAAGAAAAGAACAAACCCTACTCGAGCGACAGTACAACTCGAGCAAGGAGAAGGGTCTAGATTGAACCCTAATTCGACGTGTGAGCAACCTCTCCGACCTAGAAGAATAAACACCTGAAAATCTAGAGAAGAATCTTCAAGACCAATTGGAAGACAAGATTCCATGAATATCTCATCATCAAACGATTTCTCTTTAGAACTCCCAAAGACTACAATACTTTTCGCAATACATATGAAAATCGTAAGATCTCCAAACCCTTTTATTTCAAAACCAATGAGGAAATAGGATAGATGGTGAACCTTGGGTAATTATCCAAGACTACATAAAGCATTGACAATGGCAACCAATCATAGAGTGTGACATTATGTACCAAGAATTGCTAATTCGGGTTCTTTATGCCAATATGAGACTTACAAGTCAACCATGAGGTGTTACAACTTACATATGTGGTCAAGAGGTACCGATAACCATAGACACCTTGTGTGAAACATTTGGTATTACCAATGAAGGGGAAGAAGTATATCCATTCAAGGTTTGGCAGGCCGATGGAAACCATAATGAGTATAAGAGGTTGTTTGGGGCAAATAAACCAGAACAAAAACTAACAGTGACCACCTTTCCGATCATATACCGTTTAGCCATTCTCTTCAACAACAATATCTTAACCTCCAAGATCAAAATCAAAACAAACTTGGAGATGAATGCCATGTATTATCTTAGGCATTTAGTTTGTTTTGATAAGGTCATCCAAATCCAGTATATCATTCTAAACCATATGAGATTTGTCATATCTAGTGGGAGATAAATCCTTGCCTTATCCTCATCTTTGGACCAAAATCATAATCCAAGCCGGTCTAAGAATCCCAAGAAACCTTCAATCGGCTTTCAAACCCGAGAATCTTGTCGACAAGTTAGACACAATCAGGTGGGTTAAATGAGTATTTTGGGTTCCAAGTAAAAAGTACAAGATTAACTGGTGGATCTTAGCCCCCAATGCGAAAACAAACCAATGGGATAATCCAGATGAAACTTTGATGCTCCAATGGATAATCAAATACCAGAATAAAGAAGGAATGAGGAAAGCTCATCCAATGCACCACCCTCTCCTCCAAGACCAGAATCAAGGGAACATGTTGAACCTGAACCTGAACCTCAACCTCAACAACAATCTGATATCTTTCCTAGACCCCCCAAGACCTACAAGGATAACAATTGAGAATGTGCACCAAATCTCTCAACAAATGCATGATCTTAATTTGCACAAGATGGCAAACTATTGAGGGGTCAATGCAAGATGTGATGAAATCGATGCCTTTTAAGAATAATATTGTGCATCTTGGATAGAAATATTTTGATTTTGGGGGCCAATGCATGAGGGTGATGGTATTTAGGGTTATGTGTGTGAGAGAGAGATACTTTTAATTTTTAGAACTTTAAATTGGCTATGCTGCATAAGAAGACATGTTTAATTCGATGTTTTGTACTCATATTATGTTGTATGCATTTGCTTGGATTATTTTAGATGTTTGCATGCATATTTTATATTCTCTTGATTATGCTTCACATTTTATGATTATATTGTCATATTATAAAATACTTATTGAATTGAGGGGGGATATATAACTCAATACCTATGTTAAATTGTCACATTTATATCATGAATATATTGAGGGGGAGCTTGATTACCTTGACATGTATTTTATTTTACATGCTTATATTTAGGGGGAGAAATAAAAAATTGAATTGAGCCTTTTGCCAAACTTTGCGAAAAGGGGGAGAAATGTAGTGTAGTGTATGATTTTGATATGCACACGCATAGGGTTTTGCAAATTGTCAAAACGGGGAATTTGTTAGATTAAACTCTAAATTTGGTTTGACAATTTGCAAACAAATTAGTACTATCCTTGCACAATTGAGTTTTGATGAGTCGGAGGTTTATACAGGTACAATTAAATGTTGCAAAGGCTTCATGAAGTATGTACAAGTCAAGAAGACATCAAGAGTAAGCAAAATAGAGCCTCACAGAGGCTTGCGTTACTGTAACGCAATTCAAACCCGACACAATAGGTTGCCAACCCATCACAACACATGAGCAAGGCGTTACAACAGGTTACTAAGGAGAAGAGTTAGAAGACTGTGCAGAAGAAGGATTTGGCAGAGGCTTGCATTACTGTAACGCATTGATAACCCGTCACAATGCATGAGCAAGGCGTCACAACAGGTTGCCAAGCCTGGAGGTAACCATTCAAGAAACCAATACAAAGCATCTATCCTACTACGAGAAGTTTTCTGATGAGTATAATTCATTTTTATGGGTCGTAATCTTTCAAAAAAAACTCAACAAAGCATGATATCCTACTGTGAGAAGAGTTTCTTCTCCGAGTACTTCATTTAAGTGTGGTAACCATTCACTAAAACACAATGACTAAACATAGAATATCACTCTAAGTGCTTCATGTCAGAGTACTTCATTTATGCGCGGTAAATAATCAAGAGAACATCATAAAGCATCTTATCCTACTACGAGAAGCGTTTCCAGATTAGTGTACTTCATTTATGAGTGGTAACCTTTAAAGAAAACTCCACAAAGCATCATATCCTACTACGAGAAGAGTTTCTTCTCTGAGTACTTCATTTAAGTGTGGCAACCATTCACTAAAACACAATGAAGAAGCATAAAATTCCACTCAAAGTGCTTCTTGTCTGAGTACTCCATTTATGGGTGGTAAACAACCAAGAAAACACCACGAATCATCTTATCCGGCTACATGAAGTGTTTATAATCTGAGTACTTTATTTGTGGGTGGCAACCATTCAAGAAAATACTACAAAGTATCTTATCCTTCTACGTGATGTTCTGATCTAAGCACTTCATTTATGGGTGATAACCATTCAAGAAAACAACACAAAGCATCTTATCCTTATAAGAGAAGTGTTTTTGACAAGAGTACTTCATTTATGGGTGATGACCATTTAAGAAAACACCACAAAGCATCTTATTCTACTACAGGAAGTGTTTCAGATCAGATTACTTCATTTATGTGTGTTAACGTTTCAAGAAAAATCCACAAAGCATCATAGCCTAATATGAGAAGTTTTTGTTCCTCAAATACTTCATATAAGGGAAGTAACTTTTCACTAAAACACCACGAAGGAGCATAGATTATCACAATAAGTGCTTAATGTCCGAGTACTTCATTTATGCACGTTAAACAATCAAGAAACCACCGCAAAGCATCTTATCCTACTAAGAGAAGTGTTTCTGATCAGTATACTATGGGTGGTAACCATTCCAACTACGAGAAGATTTTCTTCTCGGAGTACTTCATTTAAATGTGGTAACCATTCACTAAAACACAATGAAGAAGGATAGAATACCACTCTAAGTGCTTCATATCTGAGTACTTCATTTATGTGGGGTAAACAATCAAGAAAACACTATAAAGCATCTTATCCTACTACGAGAAGCGTTTCTGATTATTGTACTTCATTTATTGGTGGTAACTTTTAATGAAAACTCCACAAAGCATCGTATCCTACTACGAGAAGAATTTCTTCTCTGAATACTCCATTTAAGTGTGGTAATCATTTACTAAAACATAATAAAGAAGCATAGAATGCCACACAAAGTGCTTCTTGTTTGAGTACTCCATTTATGGGTGGTAAACAACCCATAAAACACCACGAATCATCTTATCGTACTACAGGAAGTATTCTGATCTGAGTACTTTATTTGTGGGTGGTAACCATTCAAGAAAATACCACAAAGCATCTTATCATTCTACGTGAAGTTCTGATCTGAGTACTTCATTCATGCGTGGTAACCATTCAAGAAAACACCACAAAGCATCTTATCTTTTTACGAGAAGTGTTTTTGACAAGAGTACTTCATTTATGGGTTATAACCATTTAAGAAAACACCACAAAGCATCTAATCTTACTACAAGAAGTGTTTCAAATCAGATTACATCATTTATGGGTGGTAACGTTTCAAGAAAACTGCACAAAGCATCATAGCCTACTATGAGAAGTGTTTGTTCCTCAAATACTTCATATAAGGGAGGTATCATTTCACTAAAACACCACGAAGGAGCATAGATTACCACTCTAAGTGCTTCATGTCTGAGTACTTCATTTATGCGCGTTAAACAATCAAGAAACCACCGCAAAGCATCTTATCCTACTACGAGAAGTGTTTTTGATCAGTATACTTCATTTATGGGTGGTAACCTTTCCTACTACGAGAAGAGTTCTTCTCCGAGTATTTCATTTAAATGTGGTAACCAATCACTAAAACACAATGAGGAAGCATAGAATACCACTCTAAGTGCTTCATATCTGAGTACTTCATTTATGCGGGGTAAACAATCGACAAAACACCATAAAACATATTATCCTACTACGACAAGCGTTTCTGATTAGTGTACTTCATTTATGAGTGGTAATTTTTAAAGAAAATTCCACAAAGCATCATATCCTACTACGAGAAGAGTTTCTTCATTTAAGTGTGGTAATCATTCACTAAAACATAATGAAGAAGCATAGAATACCACACAAAGTGCTTCTTGTCTCAGTACTCCATTTATGGGTGGTAAACAACCAAGAAAACACCACGAATCATCTTATCCTACTATATGAAGTATTTCTGATCTGAGTACTTCATTTATAGGTGGTAACCATTCAAGAAAACAGCACAAAGCATCTTTTCCTTCTACGAGAAGTGATTTTGATAAGAGTACTTCATTTATGATTGGTAACCATTTAAGAAAACACCACAAAAGTATCTTATCCTACTACAGGAAGTGTTTCAGATCAGATTACTTCATTTATGGGTGGTAATGTTTCAAGAAAACTCCACAAAGCATCATAGCCTACTATGAAAAGTGTTTGTTCCTCAAATACTTCATATAAGGGAGGTAACCTTTCACTAAAACCCCACGAAGGATTATAGATTACCATTCTAAATGCTTCATGTCTGAGTACTTCATTTATGCGCAGTAAACAATCAAGAAAACACCACAAAGCATCTTATCCTATTACGAGAAGCATTTCTGATTATTGTACTTCATTTATGGGTGGTATCCTTTAAAGAAAACTCCACAAAGCACCATATCCTACCACGAAGGAGCATAGATTACCACTCTAAGTACTTCATGTCTGAGTATTAATTTATGCGAGATAAACAATCAAGAAAACACCATAAAGCATCTTATCCTACTACAAGAAGTGTTTCTGATGTGAGTGCTTCGTTTATTGGAGGTAACCATTCAAGAAACCACCGCAAAGCATCTTATCCTACTACGAGAAGTGTTTCTGATCAGTGTACTTCATTTATGGGTGGTAACCTTTCAAGATAACTCAATATATCTTCATATCCTACTACGAGAAGAGTTTCTTCGACGAGTACTTCATTTAAGTTTGGTAACCAATCATTAAAACACAATGAAGAAGCATATAATATCACTCTAAGTGCTTCATGTCTGAGTACTTCATTTATGGATGGTAAACAATCGAGAAAACACCACAAATCATCTTATCCTACGACGATAAGTGTTTATGATCTGATTTCTTAATTTGTGGCTGGTAACCATTATAGAAAATACCACAAAGCATCTTATCCTTCTATGAGATGTGTTCTTGATTAGAGTACTTCATTTATGGGTGGTTACCATTTAAGAAAACACCACAAAGCATCTTATCCTACTACAAGAAGTGTTTCAGATCAGATTATTTCATTTATTGGTGGTAACGTTTCAAGAAAACCCCACAAAACATCATAGCCTACTATGAGAAGTGTTTGTTCCTCAAATACTTCATATAAGGGAGGTAACCTTTCACTAAATTCCACGAAGGAGCATATATTACCACTCTAAGTGCTTCATGTCTGTGTACTTCATTTATGCACGGTAAACAATCAAGTAAACACCATAAAGCATCTTATCTTTTTACGAGAAGTGTTTCTGTTCAGAGTACTTCATTTATGGATGGTAACCATTCAAGAAAACACAACAAGGCATCTTATCCTACTACCGGTTGTGTTTTAGATCAGATTCCTCCATTTATGTGTGGTAACGTTTCAAGAAAATCCCACAAAGAATAATAACCTACTACATGAAGTGTTTTTCTTCAAATACTTCATATAAGTGTGGTAACCTTTCCCTAAAACACCACAAAAGTGCATAGATTACCACTCTAAGTGCTTTATGTCTGAGTAGTCCATTTATGCGAGGTATCCAATCAAGAAAACATCATAAAGCATCGAGAAGTATTTCTGATCTGAGTACTTCGTTTAATGGAGGTAACCATTCAAGAAACCACCACAAATCATTTATCCTATTACGAGAAGTCTTTCTGATCAGTATATATCATTTATGGGTCATAACATTTCAAAAAAAAAAAAACTCAACAAAGCATGATATCCTACTACGAGAAGAGTTTCTTCTTCGAGTACTTCATTTAAGTAAGGTAACCATTCACTAAAACACAATGGGTGGTAACCATTAAAGAAAGCACCACAAAACATCTTGTCCTACTACAAGAAGTGTTTTTTCTTCAAATACTTCTGATAAGTGTGGTAACCTTTCCCTAAAACACAATGAAAAAGCATAGAATACCACTCTAAGTGCTTCATATCAGAGTACTTCATTTATGCGGGGTAAACAATCAAGAAAACAACATAAAGCATCTTATCCTACTACGACAAGCGTTTCTGATTAGTGTACTTCATTTATGGGTGGTAACTTTTAAAGAAAACTCCACAAAGCATCATATCCTACTACGAGAAGAGTTTCTTCTCTGATTACTTCATTTAAGTGTGGTAATCATTCCATAAAACACAACGAAGAAGCACAGAATGCCAGACAAAGTGCTTCTTGTCTGAGTACTCCATTTATGGGTGGTAAACAACCAAGAAAACACCACGAATCATCTTATCCTAAAAAATGAAGTATTTCTGATCTGAGTACTTTATTTGTGGGTGGTAACCATTCAAGAAAATACCACAAAACATCTTATCCTTCTAAGTGAAGTTCTGATTCGAGTACTTTATTTATGGGTGGTAACCATTCAAGAAAACACCACAAAGCATCTTATACTTCTACGAGAAGTGTTTTTGACAAGAGTACTTCATTTATGGGTGATGACCATTTAAGAAAACACCACAAAACATTTTATCCAACTACAGGAAGTGTTTCACATCAGATTACTTCATTTATGGGTGGTAACGTTTAAAGAAAACTCCACAAAACATCATAGCCTACTATGAAAAGTGTTTGTTCCTCAAATACTTCATATAAGGGAGGTAACCTTTCACTAAAGCACCACGAAGGAGCATAGATTACCACTCTAAGTGCTTCTTGTCTGAATACTTCATTTATGCGCGGTAAACAATCAAGAAAACACCACAAAGCATATTATCCTACTACGACAAGCGTTTCTGATTAGTGTACTTCACTTATGGGTGGTATCCTTTAAAGAAAACTCCACAATGCATCATATCCAACCACGAAGGAGCATAGATTACCACTCTAAGTACTTCATGTCTGAGTATTCATTAAACAATCAGGAAAACACCAAAAAGCATCTTATCCTACTACGAGAAGTGTTTCTGATTTGAGTACTTCGTTTATTGGAGGTAACCATTCAAGAAACCACCACAAAGCATCTTATCCTACTACCAGAAGTGTTTCAGATCAGTATACTTCATTTATGGGTGGTAACTTTTCAAGATAACTCCATAAAGCTTCATATCCTATTACGAGAAGAGTTTGTTCGACGAGTACTTCATTTAATTATGGTAATCATTCACTAAAATACAATGAAGAAGCATATAAGTGCTTCATGTCTGAGTACTTCATTTATGGATGGTAAACAATTAAGAAAACACCACAAATCATCTAATCCTACTACGAGATGTGTTCTTGATCAGAGTACTTCATTTATGGGTGGTACCCATTTACAAAAAAAAAACACCACAAAGCGTCTTATCCTACTACAAGAAGTGTTTCAGATCAGATTATTTCATTTATAGGTGGTAACGTTTCAAGAAAACTCCACAAAACATCATAGCCTACTATGAGAAGTGTTTGTTCCTCAAATATTTCATGTAATGGAGGTAACCTTTCACTAAAACACCACGAAGGAGCACAAATTACCATTCTAAGTGCTTCATGTCTGAGTACTTCATTTCTGCGCGGTAAACAATCAAGAAAACACCATAAATCATCTTATCTTTTTACGAGAAATGTTTCTGATCAGAGTACTTCATTTATGGGTGGTAACCATTCAAGAAAATACCACAAAGCATCTTATCCTACTACAGAAAGTGTTTTAGATCAGATTACTTCATTTATGTGTGGTAACGTTTCAAGAAAACCCCACAAAAGCATCATAACTACAAGAAGTGTTTTTTCTTCAAATACTTCATATAAGTGTGGTAACCTTTCCCTAAAACACCAAGAAATAACATATATTATCACTCTAAGTGTTTCATGTCTGAGTAGTAAAATTAGGCGGGGTAAACAATCAAGACAACACCATAAAGCATCATATACTACTACGAGAAGTATTTCTAATCTGATTACTTCGTTTATTGGAGGTAACCATTCAAGAAACCACCACAAAGCATCTATCCTACTACGAGAAGTATTTCTGATTAGTATATTTCATTTATGGGTCGTAACATTTCAAAAAAAAAACTCAACAAAGCATGATATCCTACTACGAGAAGAGTTTTTGTTCGAGTACTTCATTTAAGTAAGGTAACCATTCACTAAAACACAATGGATGGTAACCATTCAAGAAAGCACCACAAAACATCTTGTCCTACTACAAGAAGTGTTTTTTTTCAAATACTTCTTATAAGTGTGGTAACGTTTCCCTAAAACAGCACAAAGAGCATAAATTACCACTCTAAGTGCTTCATGCCAGAGTACTTCATTTATGCACGGTAAACAATCAAGAAAACACCAAAAAGGATCTTATCATACTACGAGAAGTGTTTGATCTGATTACTTCGTTTATTGGAGGTAACCATTCAAGAAACCACCACAAAGCATCTTATCCTACTACGAGAAGTCTTTTTGTTAAGTATACTTCATTTATGGGTCATAACCTTTTAAAAAACTCAACAAAGAATGATATCCTACTACAAGAAGAGTTTCTTCTCCGAGTACATCATTTAAATGTGGTAACCATTCACTAAAACACCATGAAGAAGCATATAATACCACTCTAAGTGCTTCATGTCTGAGTACTTCATTTATGCGGGGTAAACAACCAAGAAAACACCACGAATCATCTTATCCGGCTACATGAAGTGTTTATGATCTGAGTACTTCATTTATGGGTGGTAACCATACAAGAAAACACCACAAAGCATTTTATCCTTCTACGAGAAGTATTTTTGACAAGAGTACTTTATTTATGGATGATAACCATTTAAGAAAACACCACAAAGCAACTTATCCTGCTACAGAAAGTGTTTCAGATCATATTACTTCATTTATGGGTGGCAACGTTTCAAGAAAAATCCACAAAGCATCATACCCTACTATGAAAAGTGTTTGTTCCTCAAATACTTCGTATAAGGGAGGTAACCTTTCACTAAAACACCATGAAGGAGAATAGATTACCACTCTAAGTGCTTCATGTCTGATTACTTCATTTATGCGCGTTAAACAATCAAGAAACCACCGCAAAGCATCTTATCCTACTACGAGAAGTGTTTCTGATCAGTACACTTCATTTATGGGTGGTAACCTTTCCTACTATGAGAAGAGTTTATTCTCCGAGTACTTCATTTAAATGTGGTAACCATTCACTAAAACACAATGAAGAAGCATAGAATACCACTCTAAGTGCTTCATATCTGAATACTTCATTTATGCGGGGTAAACAATCAAGAAAACACTATAAAGCATCTTATCCTACTACGACAAGCGTTTCTGATTAGTGTATTTCATTTATGGGTGGTAACTTTTAAAGAAAACTCCACAAAGCATCATATCCTACTACGAGAAGAGTTTCTTCTTTGAGTAGTTCATTTAAGTGTGGTAATCATGCACTAAAACATAATGAAGAAGCATAGAATACCACACAAAGTGCTTCTTGTCTCAGTACTCCATTTATGGGTGGTAAACATTCAAGAAAACTCCACAAAGCATCTTATCCTTCTACGAGAAGTGATTTTGATAAGAGTACTTCATTTATGGGTGGTAACCATTTATGAAAACACCACAAAAGCATCTTATCCTACTACAAGAAGTGTTTCAGATCAGATTACTTCATTTATGGGTGGTAACGTTTCAAGAAAACTCCACAAAGCATCATAGCCTACTATGAAAAGTGTTTGTTCCTCAAATACTTCATATAAGGGAGGTAACCTTTCACTAAAACCCCACGAAGGATTATAGATTACCATTCTAAATGCTTCATGTCTGAGTACTTCATTTATGCGCAGTAAACAATCAAGAAAACACCACAAAGCATCTTATCCTACTACGAGAAGCGTTTCTGATTATTGTACTTCATTTATTGGTGGTAACTTTTAGTGAAAACTCCACAAAGCATCGTATCCTACCACGAAGGAGCATAGATTACCACTCTGAGTACTTCATGTCTGAGTATTCATTTATGCGAGGTAAACAATCAAGAAAACACCATAAAACATCTTATCCTACTACAAGAAGTGTTTCTGATGTGAGTGCTTCGTTTATTGGAGGTAACCATTCAAGAAACCACCGCAAAGCATCTTATCCTACTACGAGAAGTGTTTCGGATCAGTATGCTTCATTTATGGGTGGTAACCATTCAAGATAACTCCATAAAGCTTCATATCCTATTACGAGAAGAGTTTCTTCGACGAGTACTTCATTTAAGTATGGTAAGCATTCATTAAAACACAATGAAGAAGCTTATAATATCACTCTAAGTGCTTCATGTCTGGGTACTTCATTTATGGATAGTAAACAATCAAGAAAACACAACAAATCATCTTATCCTACGACGAGAAGTGTTTCTGATCTAATTTATTATTTTGTGGCTGGTAACCATTCAAGAAAACACCACAAAGCATCTTATCCTTCTACGATATGTGTTCTTGATCAGAGTACTTCATTTATGGGTGGTAACCATTTAAGAAAACAACACAAAGCATCTTATCCTACTACAGGAAGTGTTTTAGATCAAATTACATCATTTATGTGTGATAACGTTTCAAGAAAACCCCACGAAACATCATATCCTACTACAAGAAGTGTTTTTTTCTTCAAATACTTCATATAAGTGTGGTAACCTTCCCCTTAAACACCACGAAGAGCATATATTACCACTCTATGTGCTTCATGACTGAGTACTTCATTTATGCACGGTAAACAATCAATAAAACACCAAAAGTATCTTATCATATTACGAGATGTGTTTGATTTGAGTACTTCTTTTATTGGACGTAACCATTCATGAAACCACCACAAATAATCTATTCTACTACGAGAAGTCTTTCTGATCAGTATACATCATTTATGGGTCGTAACATTTCAAAATAAACTCAACAAAGCATGATATCCTACTATGAGAAGAGTTTCTTCTTCGAGTACTTCATTTAAGTAAGGTAACCATTCACTGAAACACAATGGGTGGTAACCATTCACTCCTACAACAAGAAGTGTTTTTTCTTCAAATACTTCATATAAGTGTGGTAACCTTTCTCTAAAACACCACAAAAGAGCATAGATTACCACTCTAAGTGCTTCATGTCTGAGTACTTCATTTATGCGCGTTAAACAATCAAGAAACCACCGCAAAGTACCTTATCCTACTACGAGAAATGTTTCTGATCAGTATACTTCATTTTTAGGTGGTAACCTTTCCTACTACAAGAAGAGTTTATTCTCCGAATACTTCATTTAAATGTGGTAACCACTCTAAGTTCTTCATATCTGAGTACTTCATTTATGCGGGGTAAACAATCAAGAAAACACCATAAAACATCTTATCCTACTACGACACATTTCTGATTAGTGTACTTCATTTATGGGTGGTAACATTTAAAGAAAACTCCACAAAGCATCATATCCTACTACGAGAAGAGTTTCTTCTCTGAGTACTTCATTTAAGTGTGGTAATCATTCCATAAAACACAACGAAGAAGCATAGAATGCCAGACAAAGTGCTTCTTGTATGAGTACTCCATTTATGGGTGGTAAACAACCAAGAAAACACCACGAATCATCTTATACTAAATGAAGTATTTCTGATTTGAGTAATTTATTTGTGGGTGGTAACAATTCAAGAAAATACCACAAAGCATCTTTTCCTTCTACGTGAAGTTCTGATCTGAGTACATTATTTATGGGTGGTAACCATTCAAGAAAACACCACAAAGCATCTTATCTTTCTACGAGAAGTATTTTTGACAAGAGTACTTCATTTATGGGTGATAACAATTTAAGAAAACACCACAAAGCATCTTATCCTACTACAAGAAGTGTTTCAGATCAGTTTACTTCATTTATGGGTGGTAACGTTTCAAGAAAACTCCACAAAACATCATAGCCTACTATAAAAATTGTTTGTTCCTCAAATACTTCATATAAGGGAGGTAACCTTTCACTAAAACACCACGAAGGAGCATAGATTACCACTCTAAGGGCTTCATGTCTTAGTACTTCATTTATGCGGGGTAAACAATCAAGAAAACACCACAAAGCCTCTTATCCTACTAAGAGAAGTGTTTCTGATGTGAGTACTTCGTTTATTGGAGATAACCATTCAAGAAACCACCGCAAAGCATTTTATCCTACTACGAGAAGTGTTTCGGATCAGTATGCTTCATTTATGGGTGGTAACCATTCAAGATAACTCCATAAAGCTTCATATCCTACCACGAGAAGAGTTTCTTCGACGAGTACTTCATTTAAGTATGGTAAGCATTCATTAAAACACAATGAAGAAGCTTATAATATCACTCTAAGTGCTTCATGTCTGGGTACTTCATTTATGGATGGTAAACAATCAAGAATACACAACAAATCATCTTATCCTACGACGAGAAGTGTTTCTGATCTGATTTATTATTTTGTGGTTGGTATCCATTCAAGAAAACCCCACAAAGCATCTTATCCTTCTACGAGATGTGTTCTTGATCAGAGTACTTCATTTATGGGTGGTAACCATTTAAGAAAACACCACAAACCATCTTATCCTACTATAAGAAGTGTTTCAGATCAGATTATTTAATTTATGGGTGGTAACTTTTCAAGAAAACTCCACAAAACATCATAGCCTACTATGAGAAGTGTTTGTTCCTCAAATACTTCATATAAGGGAGGTAACCTTTCACTAAATTCCACGAAGGAGCATAGATTACCACTCTAAGTGCTTCATGTCTGTGTATTTCATTTATGCGCGGTAAACAATCAAGAAAACACCATAAAGCATCTTATATTTTTATGAGAAGTGTTTCTGATCAGAGTACTTCATTTATGGGTGATAACCATTCAAGAAAACACCACAAAGCATCTTACCCTACTACAGGAAGTGTTTTAGATCAACTTACATCATTTATGTGTGATAACCTTTCAAGAAAACCCCACGAAGCATCATATCCTACTACGAGAAGTGTTTTTTCTTCAAATACTTCATATAAGTGTGGTAACCTTTCCCTTAAACACCACGAAGAGCATAGATTACCACTCTAAGTGCTTCATATCTGAGTACTTCATTTATGCACGGTAAACAATCAATAAAACACCAAAAAGTATCTTATCATATTACGAGAAGTGTTTGATTTGAATACTTCGTTTATTGGAGGTAACCATTCATGAAACCACCACAAATCATCTTATCCTACAATGAGAAGTCTTTATGATCAGTATACTTCATTTATGGGTCGTAACCTTTTAAAAAAACACAACAAAGCATGATATCCTACTACCAGAAGAGTTTCTTCTCTGTGTACTTCATTTAAGTGTGGTAACCATTCACTAAAACACCATAAAGCATCTTATCCAACTACGAGGAAGGTTTCTGATCTGAGTACTTCGTTTATTGGAGGAAACCATTCAAGAAACCACCACAAAGCATCTTATTTTACTACGAGAAGTGTTTCTGATCAGTATACTTCATTTATTGGTGGTAACATTATAAGAAAACACCACAAAGCATCATATCGTACTACGAGAAGAGTTTTTTCTCCGAGTACTTCATTTAAATGTGGTAACCATTCACTAAAACAACATGAAGAAGTATAGAATACCAATCTAAGTGCTTTATTTTTGAAGTAGTAAACAATCAAGAAAACACCCTAAAGCATCTTATCACACTACGACAAGCGTTTCGGATTAGTGTACTTCATTTATGGGTGGTAACTTTTAAAGAAAACTCCACAAAGCTTCATATCCTAACGAGAAGAGTTTCTTCTCTGAGTACTTCATTTAAATGTGGTAACCATTCACTAAAACACAATGAAAAAGCATATAATATCACTCTAAGTGCTTCATTTATGAGTATTCCATTTATGGGTGGTAACAATCAAGAAAACACCACAAATCATCTTATCCTACGACGAGAAGTGTTTCTGATCTGAGTTCTTAATTTGTTGTTGGTAACCATTCAAGAAAACACCACAAAGCATCTTATCCTTCTACGAGAAGTGTTTCTGATCAGTGTACTTCATTTATGGGTCGTAACCTTTTAAAAAAACACAACAAAGCAAGATATCCTACTACAAGAAGAGTTTTTTCTCAGTGTACTTCTTTTAAGTGTGGTAACCATTCACCAAAACACCACAAATAAGCATAGAATACCACTCTAAGTGCATCATGTCTGAGTACTTAATTTATGCGTGGTAAACAATCAAGAAAATACCATAAAGCATCTTATCCTACTACGAGAAGTGCTGCTGATCTGAGTACTTCGTTTGTTGGAGGCAACCATTCAAGAAACCACCGCAATGCATCTTATACTACTACGAGATGTGTTTCTGATCTGTATACTTCATTTATGGGTGGTAACCTTTCAAGAAAACACCACAAAGCATCATATCCTACTACGAGAAGAGTTTCTTCTCCGAGTACTTCATTTAAATTTGGTAACATCCACTAAAACACCATGAAGAAGCATAGAATACCAATCTAAGTGCTTCATGTCTGAGTACTTCATTTATGCGGGGAAAACAATCAAGAAAGACCCTAAACCATCTTATTCTACTACGACAAGCGTTTCTGATTAGTGTACTTCATTTATGGGTGGTAATTTTTAAAGAAAACTCCACAAAGCATCATATTTCCTACTACGAGAAGAGTTTCTTCTCTGCGTACTTCATATAAGTGTGGTAACCATTCACTAAAACACAATGAAGAATCATATAATATCACTCTAAGTGCTTCATTTCTGAGTACTCTATTTAAGCGTTGTAAACAATCAAGAAAACACCACAAATCATCTTATCCTACGATGAGAAGTGTTTCTGATCTGAGTTCTTAATTTGTTGTTGGTAACCTTTCAAGAAAACACCACAAATCATCTTATCCTTCTACGAGAAGTGTTTCTGATCTGAGTACTTCATTTATTGGTGGTAACCATTCAAGAAAACACCACAAATCATCTTATCCAACTACATGAAGGGTTTCACTTCAAATTACTTCATTTATGTGTGGTATCGTTTCAATAAAACCTCACAAAGCATCATAGCCTATTTGTATTTCAAATACATCATATAAGGGTGGTAACCTTTCCTAAACCACCACAAAGGAGCATAGATTACCGCTCTAAGTGTTTCATGTCTGAGAACTTCATTTATGAGCGAGAAACAAACAAGAAAACACCACAAAGCATCTAATCATACTACGAGAAGTCTTTCTGATCAGTATAATTAATTTATGGGTCGTAACCTTTCAAAAAAAACTCAACAAAGCATGATATCATACTACAAGAAGAGTTTCTTCTCCGAGTACTTTATTTAAGTGTGGTAACCATTCACTAAAACACAATGAAGAAGCATAGAATACAACTCAAAGTGCTTCATGTCTGAGTACTCCATTTATGGGTGGTAAACAATCAAGGAAACACCACGAATCATTTTATCATGCTATGGGAAGTATTTCTGATGTCAGTACTTCATTTGTAGGTGGTAACCATTCAAGAAAACATCACAAAGCATCTTATCTTACTACAGGAAGGGTTTCAGATCAGGTTACTTCATTTATGTGTGGTAACATTTCAAGAAAATACCACAAAGCATCATAGCCTACTAGAGAAGTGTTTTTTCTTCAAATACTTCATATAAGTGTGGTAACCTTTCACCAAAACACAACGAAGAAGCATAGATTACCACTGTAAGTACTTTATGTCTGAGTACTTCATTTATGCACGGTAAACAATCAAGAAAACACCAAAAAGTATGTTATCATACTGCAAGAAGTGTTTGATTTGAGTACTTCATTTATTGGAGGTAACCATTCAAGAAACCACCACAAAGCATTTTAACCTACAAAGAGAAGTATTTCTGATCAGTATACTTAATTTATGGGTCGTAACCTTTTAAAAAAACTCAACAAAACATGACATCCTACTACGAGAAGTGTTTCTGATCTGAGTACTTCGTTTGTTGGAGGTAGCCATTCAAGAAACCACCGCAAAGCATCTTATCATACTACGAGAAGTGTTTCTGATCAGTATACTTCATTTATTGGTGGTAACCTTTCAAGAAAACACCACAAAGCATGATATCCTACTACGAGAAGAGTTTCTTCTTCGAGTACTACATTTAAATGTGGTAACCATTCACTAAAACACCATGAAGAAGCATATAATACCACTCTAAGTGCTTCAAGTTTGAGTACTTCATTTATGTGGGGTAAACAATCAAGAAAACACCCTAAAACTTATCTTACTACGACAAGTGTTTCTGATTAGTGTACTTCATTTATGGGAGGTAACTTTTAATGAAAACTCCAAAAAGCATCATATCCTACAACTAGAAGAGTTTATTCTCCGAGTACTACATTTAAGTGTGGTAACCATTCACTAAAACACCTTGAAGAAGCATAGAATACCACTCTAAGTGCTTCATGTCTGAGTACATCATTAATGCGGGGTAAACAATCAAGAAAACACCCTAAAACATCTAATCCTACTACGCAAGCGTTTCTGATTAGTGTACTTCATTTATGGGTGGTAACTTTTAAAAAAACTCCATAAAGCATCATATCCTACTACAAGAAGAGTTTCTTCTTCGAGTTCTTCATTTAAATGTGGTAACCATTCACTAAAACACCATGAAGAAGCATTGAATACCACTCTAAGTGCTTCATGTCTGAGTACTTCATTTATGCGTGGTAAACAAACAAGAAAACACCCTATAACATCTTATCCTACTACGACAAGCATTTCTGATTAGTGTACTTCATTTATGGGTGATAACTTTTTAAGAAAACTCCACAAAGCATCATATCCTACTACGAGAAGAGTTTCTTCTCTGGGTACTTCATTTAAGTGTGGTAACCATTCACTAAAACACAAAGAAGAAGCATATAATATCACTTTAAGTGCTTCATTTCTGAGTACACCATTTATGGGTGGTAAACAATCAAGAAAACACCACAAATCATCTTATCCTACGACGAGAAGTGTTTCTGATTTGAATTCTTAATTTGTTGTTGGTAACCATTCAAGAAAACACCACAATGCATCTTATCATTCTACGAGAAGTGTTTCTGATCTGAGTACTTCATTTATTGGTGGTAACCATTCAAGAAAACACCACAAATCATCTTATCCAACTACATGAAGGGTTTCACTTCAGATTATTTCATTTATGAGTGGTAAACAATCAAGAAAATACCATAAAACATCTTATCCTACTGCGAGAAGTGTTTCTGATCTGAGTACTTCATTTGTTGGAGGTAACCATTTAAGATACCACCGCAAAGCATTTTATCCTACTACGAGAAGTGTTTCTGATTAGTATCCTTCATTTATTAGTGGTAACCTTTCAAGAAAACACTCCAAAGCATCATATCCTACTACGAGAAGAGTTTCTTCTCCGAGTACTTCATTTAAATGTGGTAACCATTCACTAAAACACCATGAAGAAGCATAGAATATCACTCTAAGTGCTTCATGTCTGAGTACTTCATTTATATGGGGTAAACAATCAAGAAATCACCCTAAAACATCTTATCCTACTACGACAAGCGTTTCTGATTAGTGTACTTCATTTATGGGTGGTAACTTTTAAAGAAAACTCCACAAAGCATCATATCCTACTACGAGAAGAGTTTCTTCTCCGAGGACTTCATTTAAATGTGGTAACCAATCACTAAAACACCATGAAGAAGCATAGAATACCAATCTAAGTGCTTCATGTCTGAGTACTTCATTTATGCGGGGTAAACAATCATCTTATGGGTGGTAAACAATAAAAAAAACTCCACAAATCATCTTATCCTACGACGAAAAGTATTTCTTATCTGAGTACTTAATTTGTGGGTGGTAACCATTCAAGAAAATACCGCAAAGCATCTTATCCTTCTACGAGAAGTTTTTCTGATCCGAGTACTTCATTTATGGGTGGTAACCAATCAAGAAAACAACACAAAGCATTTTATCTTTCTACGAGAAGTGTTTTTGATCATAGTACTTCATTTATGGGTGGTAACCATTCAAGAAAACACCACAAAAAATCTTATCCTACTACAGGAAGTGTTTCAGATCAGATTACTTCATTTATGTGTGGTAACATTTCAAGAAAACCCCATCATAGCCTACTACGAGAAGTTTTTTTTTCAAATACTTCCTATAAGTGTGGTAACATTTTCCTAAAACACCAAGAATGAGCATAGATTACCACTCTAAGTGCTTCATGTCTGAGTACTTCATTTATGTGTGGTAAACAATCAAGAAAATTCCACAAAGGCGAGGAAATTTGATAGTATTCAATTAATGTTTAATTAATTCTCTAAAGAACCAATTATTCACAAAATTAAGAGAAAATCACCAAAAATGCAACAATTAAAATTCGATAAATCCAGTAAAACAAAATATCTCAAACATGCCCAACAGGAGGCTCTGATACCACTTGTTGGGATTAAATCGTCGGTGGAATTCAAATAGGGTATCAACAAGTTACCATTCCCTAAACTAAAGCAATTGCAATAACAATTCAATTCAATAATTTGCTGCGACACGAAAGAGATAAAAAGAATGCAGAAGCGAGTTTACTTACTTTCCATCTCCACCAGTCGTCTTCGGTCTTTAATCCTTGCAATGATTGAGATGTCTTGAGTCTTGCGAAAGCGCCTTGTCACGTGCTTTCCCGATGAACCCTTCCAAGCGACTTGGGGTTGCTATCCTTTCTCTGACGATCACAAAATCCTCGACAGAGTATAAGCTCTTAATGGAGAAGAGTTTAGTAGCTATGCACAACACATGTGCCCTAATCACAGAAAATTCTGATCTCTTTTTTTACCCCCTAACGCTTGGAGACCCAAAACCTTTTATAGTGGCCAAAGTGTATCTCGAAAAGATACCTAATTAATTATCAAATATTCATCAAATATTTGTAATTATATTCAATCCAATTCTTTTCCAAATCCTAGTATTCACTATTGTAAATACATCCACGAATTTGGTATAAAATTCATTTTATTCAATCAGAAAGATAACGAGAGATATAGGCAGTCAAAACATGCCTTACAGCAGGCCTCTTGCGGTTGCAATGAATCTCATTGCGGCCGCAATAGACTAGGCAAGTCTCTTGCGACCGTAATGGGATCCATTGCGGCCGCAATAAATCATGCCAAAACAGGGCAGATTTATTGCCATCTTCCCCTACTACATTGTGGCCGCAATGAATCTTATTACGGTCGCAATAGATCTCGTTTTGTACTATTTTTCTTGGGCTTTGATCCAAAACAAGTTGGGTTTGGCCCAAACAATACACTAAGACACATATATACATTAATTGATCAAAATCAGTCCTTCAATAATTATAATCAATTTAGATAAGTTCTATATGCATTCATGCCCAAAATCTTGGTGAAATACGAATAATGCCTTGTATATTAATTAATCACATTTAGCGACATTTTCAATTGTTACTCCATATAACATTATAACAGTACATGACATGTATGTAATACTACTAGACGTAGTCCAACTTAATTTATTGGAATTGACGTCTCAATTCGAACAGTTTCTTCTCCGAGTACTTCATTTAAGTGTGGTAATCATTAACTAAAACACAATGAAGAAGCATATAATACCACTCAAAGTGTTTCATGTCTGAGTACTCCATTTATGGGTGGTAAACAATCAAGAAAACACCACGAATTATCTTATCCTACTACGGGAAGTGCTTCTGATATGAGTACTTCATTTGTGGGATGTAACCATTCAAGAAAACACCACAAAGCATCTTATCCTTTACGAGAAGTGTTTCTGATCCGATTACTTCATTTATTGGTGGTAACCATTCAAAAAAACAACACAAAGCATCTTATATTTCTACGAGAAGTGTTTCTGATCAGAGTTCTTCATTTATGGGTGGTAACCATTCAAGAAAATACCACAAAACATCTTATCCGACTACATAAAGTGTTTCAGATTAGATTACTTAATATATGCACAGTAAATAATCAAGAAAACATCAAAAGCATCTTATCCTACTACGAGAAATATTTATGATCTGAGTAGTTCATTTATTGGAGCTAACCATTCAAGAAATAACCAGCAAGCATCTTATCCTACTATGAGAAGTATTTCTGATTAGTGTACTTCATTTATGGGTGGTAACCTTTTATGTCTGAGTACTCTATTTATGGGTGGTAAATAATCAAGAAACACCACAAATCATCTTATCGTACTACAGAAAGTGTTTTTAATCTGAGTACTTTATTTGTGGGTGGTAACCATTCAAGAAAACACCACAAAGAATATATCCTTCTACAAGAAGTGTTTCTGATCTGAGTACTTCATTTATGGGTTGTAACCATTCAAGAAAAAACCACAAAGCATCTTATCCTACTACATGAAGTATTTCATATCAGATTACTTTATTTATGGTTGGTAATGTTTCAAGAAAACCCCACAAAGCATCATAGCCTACTACGAGAAGTGTTTTTTCTTCAAATAGTTCATATAAGGATGGTAACCTTTCACTAAAACACCACGAAAGAGCATAAATTACCACTTTAAGTGCTTCATGCCTGAGTACTTCATTTAAGCGCGGTAAACGATCAAGAAAATACCACAAAGCATCTTACCATACTACGAGAAGTGTTTGATCTGAGTACTTCGTTTATTTGAGGTAACCATTCAAGAAACCACCACAAAGCATCTTATCCTACTACGAGAAGAGTTTCTTCGTCGAGTACTTCATTTAAGTGTGGTAACCATTCTCTAAAACACAATGAAGAAGCATAGAATACCACCTTAAGTGCTTCATGTCTGAGTACTCCATTTATAGATGGTAAACAATCAAGAAAATACCACAAATCATCTTATCCTACTACAGGAAGTGTTTCTGATCTAAGTACTTTATTTGTGGGTGGTAACCATTCGAAAAAACACCACAAAAAATATTATCCTTCTACGAAAAGTGTTTCTGATCAGAGTACTTCATTTATGGGTGGTCTAATGTACTAGTATCCAAGTTAGCATTGTCTTTATGTTCGGAGAACTTGTTGGAGGAGAACATTGTGTCATATATAAAAGCATAATGTTGATTCTTTGACTTGGATCATTTTGTCTTTTAGTTTAGTATATTTGGTACACTAATTACGGCATTTGAAGGTTCCATTTTTGATAAATTTGTTTCTTCACATTTAGACTCAAGATGATTCAATTTTGACTCCAAATCACAAATTCTCTTTAAAAGCACATTGATTTCTTTATCATTCTTATTCAAACTTATTCTTATTTTATCATACTTGACTCTGAACTCATTTTTCACTATAAGTAGTTTGGTCATCATAAAATATTTTCTATTCTTGAACATAGACCTAATACGTAAGCTACTTGAGTTTAGATATACCTCTCTTTGCTTGTAATATGATGACATAGTATGATTCCCCTTTCTTTGAAGTATTCCTTATTGATTTTAGTGAAGAGTTGAATTACTTCATCATCCAAATCCTCTTTGCTTTGCTTTTCAAATCTTGCTCTTGTGCAATGAGATCATTCTCTTTCTCCATGATGGTTGTAGATTCATCTTTATGAACCACTATAATTAGATCACTCTTGTTAGAAATAATATCATTGTTAAATGCATTATCAAGTATATGCCACATTTCAAATGAAAGGTTAGAATCAATAAGAATTTCACCGATGACTTCTACAAAATTCAATATGAATTAAGAATCATAACTATTGTATGTCCTAGATAGTAAATCTTTAGTGGCATAAAATATTTCTTTATCAAGAATGTATAAAAGGTCATTTCCACCTAAGTATTTTGCATTGCCTTTTTCCAAGATCGAAAATCACCATTTCACATAAACTTTGGGGGTTCAACCATACTTGTGTTTAAACTCATGTTTGTCAAATTAGCTAGGTATGAACATTTGTGCTCTGAATATTAGAATGGAGTCCTAAGGTCAAGTGCTAGTGCGGAAGCGTTTTAATCAAGCGTTTTAATCAATCAAGCAAGTACTAATAGCAATTGAGCAATTTAATCAATAACGTGCAAAGATAGTAAAAAGATATATTAAAGAGTAAGAGAGATCAAGAGATAGCAAGAGAACACACTATATAACGTGGTTCAACCTATAAACAGACTAGACCTACATCCACGGAACCTTTGAATCCAAAAATACCTTCAAGGACATATTTCAATAAATCACAAGTGTTCTTACAATAGCGGAACATATCTTTGATTTCTTCTTAACAAGACAACCAAGTATATACATGCATAACACATCCAAAAATACTCGCTTTCAGGTTTGGATGCTTGAAGGAAAAGACTTTTGTGCTTTTTCATGTGCTCTTTGTGTGATTGTAAACTTGGGGGAAATCGTATCGCAATTGCTCATTTCCGTTGTGTTGTTCCTTTTGTCGGAAAGATAGTCCCACATGGGATTATTATCTTTTCTTTCACGATTATATATATGTTATTTTCGTATTTGCAGAAACTTGGTTGTTGGTTGAACAAATGTTCTCTTTCAGAGGAAGGGATACAACTTCTTTGCCAACTTCTTCTGTTCATTTTACATGTCATGCTGATCTCTTGATTAAGGATTTGATTACCAAAGTGTTCATAGAACATATTGCTCATATGAGTTTGTTTTCAGGTGTTATTCATTTTACATGTCATGATAGCTGATTCGCTGACTAAGGGTTTGATTTCCAAATTGTTCATAGGACATGTTGTTCCTATGGGTTTGTTTTCAGCGGAGGATGTTCAATTTTAGTGGAAGTCTGAAATGATTTTTATTTTAGTGCTTATTGTATATACTAGTAATCGTACCCCTGCACAACAACGGGAGAAAATAGTGTATACGAAAAATCGCCCCACATATCCTTAATTATATTGGTAAATATTTTGTTTTTAATGAAGTGGTAGCAGTGATAGACAAGAATAATTATTGGTAAATAACAATATGAACACAAAGAACATTGTAGTGCAGTGGTTGGAGGTAGGTAGAGATAACTGGGGAACCTCAAGTTCAATTTATGTGTGTAGCATGATTTTTGCAACAAATAAAGCCTTGAAGAGATCTTTTGTGGCTCGGTTGTGTATACGTGTGTGTTGAAGCTCATAATTGGAAAATAGTTCAATGCGCGACTTTGATAGGAGTTTAATCCAACGGTTGAGAATCTATCCGCCCAAAAGACCATTAAATTAGGGCCCTTGCAGGATCTAGACATTAAGCTCCTTAATAAGGATGAGAGATTTACAGACATTCGGTTGTATGATATAATGCACTCTAAAATTAACGGTTAAGGTTTTAAAGTTATATTGTACATGCATATTAAAAGGTTAAGGTTTTATTATGAATTCTATTGATCTCAAAAGAAGGTGACCAAGTTGAAAATAGACACGTAGATCACAGTTCGTGTTATTTTCACACTACATATTCACTTCATGATTCATGTCATTCAGTTGTATTAGTATCATGATTTATGTCGGTTTAGTCACTCATAAATGTGACGAATATTGCTTTAAGTCTTTTGCTAATATGGCTAATGGACGTAATTGTTTAATACTTAAAGTGTTCATAGGACATGTTGCTCACATAGGTTTGTTTTCAGCGGATGATGTTCAGTTTTAGTGAGAGTATGACAAGATTTTTATTTTAGTGCTTATTGTATATATTTACAGACATTCGGTTGTATGATATAATGCACTCTAAAGTTAAAAGTTAAGTTTTTAAAAGTATAATGCACTTTAAAGTTAAAGGTTAAGGTTTTTTACAGCACTCTGTGCAATAGTTCTTCAATAGGAGAGTAACATATGAGTGGTGTTCTAAATTTGTGTCGTTTCGTGCCGTTCTGTTCCAAACACGGCTTGGCACGACACGTCATAGTTAGTATTTTATTATATTTACCGTGTCGTTCCATTTCGTGCCAAAAATTGGAAGGTGTAAAACCCACAATTTCCAACAAATGATTTATTAAATAATTATCTTGTTAATGATAAAATTTATCCTTAATTAAAATATTAACTCTAATCTAGCTTACAAAAATATCCAAAACTTAAAATTTTTTAATTAAGTAATTTACATCTCTTCGAATGATAGAGGAGAAGAAAATTTATTTAATAAGTCCTCGCCTTAAAGGGGTATATAATTAAAGATAACAATAATGTACATATAAACAAAAAGAAAATAATAATTGAGTGTTAGACAGAATAAGATACAAGTTAGTTAAGTAATGTTAAAAATTAGAAAGTATACGATGAGATGAATAAATCAATTAACATCATGTACATATTTTATTTCTCAAAAACAAACCAATAAGTATGTATAATTAGATTCTAGTTCAAACTTTATTCTTATTTAAACAAAAATGCACGTATGGTCGTATGGACAAGTTACAATTTTTATTAGGAAATTTCCAAGAATTTTATTATACAACTATCACATAATTAAATCAGTTCGAAGGCAACTAATTAACTATAACTAACACAATTCTTTAGAATATGTATAACGAGTGGTGCAACCCGTCTCAAGGTTGATTCAATTAGCAAACGCGATCGGTCGCACCGTCGCGACCTTAACAGATCTGAATATATATCATTTATAAACCGTTAGGGTACCTTAGAAACTCATGCTGCGACCCTACATGATTCGTTGGGTCAAGATTTAGTCTTGCAGCTAGTTGACACACGAGGAATCACACACGTGATGCTACAAAACAATCCCACTGCCTCTTAACATCCTGCCCCGATCCTCTGTGACGATGAGATTGTCCAGCGAGTCAAGGTTAATTCGATAGGGTCAAACTCTGAGGGGTCATGGAGATACCGCACAATTAGCCACTCGACACTCGCTGTCATTAAACTCTCTCTTTGACTCTTCTCTTCCCGAGACATTTTCTATCTTTCTCTCTCTCTCTTACTCCATTTCTCTCTCTGGCATTAAATGCCGCCCCTTTATCTCTCTTCTCTCGTACACCGTTTCTCTCTCCCACGCCTTCTCTTCTCTTCTCTTTTTCTTTTCCTTTCTTTTTCTTCCCCGCCTCGGATATCTTCACCTGTCACCTTCTCCTCTTTTCCCACGCTCTATTCTCTTCTCTCTCTCGCTGTCACTCTTGCCCTCAAATCTCCCTCCCTTTATCCCTTTTTCTTCCCTTCCCGAAACTTCGGTCTCCCTTTCTCTTCGTTCCGTCCCCTCAGTCACAAGAGAACGTGTTCTCTGTACTCTCCCCCCTTGATGCCTTACTGTTGATGGCACCTCGCCATTAATGGGGAGAGGTGACCCTCTCTCTCTCCTTGACTTTGAACTCGAGTACTCGAGTACGGGTACTAAAGATTGTGGCCACATGTCCTTGCCCCTCCTACCTATTTAAGCCTGCGAAGCCCCTTTCATTCCTCTCTTTGGTTCACCAACTCATGCGTTGAGACTTAGCTAACGACTATAATTTGAATACCATCATTGTTTTAAAAGAGATTAAAAAGAAAAGAAGAGAGGAGGAAACTAGGCCGGGGGCTCAGCAAGGAGGGAATACTGTCACGGTCTCGCGACTTCTAGCTCTTTCGTTTCTGGTAAAAACCCTAAACGATTTTTGTAGCTTAAGATCTAGTCATGTTGATCTTTGTTCAATGTTTGTGCTTGTTATTTTTGTTCTGGCTTGATTTGGGTTGCTGGTCGAATTGTTGTTGTGCTTGGATTTTTCTTTGGGTATTGGCCTGTGTGCGATGTGTTGTGTTGGTCTCTGTGAATCGATTTCTTGCACTTTCTGGTTGGGATTCTATTGTGATGTAATGGTGAGTCCTGGTACAAGTTTGGGTGTGAACCATTACCTTGGTGTCTGGTTCTGGTTTTTGCTGGCTAGTGCACCAGTTGTGCACGGGTTTACTGGCACATGACAGAGCTGAACTGAATTGGGGTTTAGGGTTGGTAACTGGTGTCTTCTGGCACCCCTGATGTTTTTGTTACAGCTGCACCAGCCTTATCAGGTGTGTACCAGTGCTGTTTTGCCAGTACCAGCACTGGCTTAGGCCTTGTACTGGATTTCTTAATTTCTGTCTCTGAACTTCGTATGTGCCCAGCCCAGAAGTGATGCATGGGCTGTGAGTTGCGAAGTTTGCCGTAAAAATCTATTCTGGGCCTTTAACATTGACCCTTGCGGGAACTTCAGAAAATAATAAAATAAATGGGCCTTTGGGTTTTAAAAGTCCACTGGACCCTTTAGATCCTTACTAGACCCTTTAAAATGGGCTGGTGGGCTTATTTAGGCCCACTGAACCCAACAGATACTACATGACCATTTTAGATTTAAATAAAAATAAATAAAATAGTTTCTAAGTATTTTTGGGCTTAAGCCTTATTTGGGTATATACAGATATTACAAAATTAGAAGTCCGGCCCATAATACTTAGTAACTAGACCTGAATAAGAAAAAGGACCGAGAAAGGTATAACTGGAAATGACGACCATAAGTCCGTGCAGCACGAGCTTCGGCTATGACGCACGAGTATGGACTTCTGATCCCACACAGGATTTACACAAACAATAATAAATTAAAATTAACCAACTTGTGGTTCTTATGTATTTTTCTATACTATATTTAGTACAAAACAATATAACGGGTGATATACGACATAGCTAGATAGTAGGATAGTTGTTTAGGTACGACAACGTATTTGATAAATGACACTTGACTTACAATTATACGTGACGATTAAATTAATCAAATAATTATAATAACACGAATAATTAATTATAAAACACATTAAATATATTGTATATATATATTAATAAAATATCGCACACACCAACAAAATTGAATTAAGTAAAAGTAAATGTATGTTTACATATATCGATCATTTTCTCTATATCTAAAACAAAACACGCACTCGCTTAATATGACTAAGTATAATTATATATATAATAATATATATTGATCAATTTCTCTATATCACGTCTCACTCATGATACATCTAACTGCGTATGGAACACACTGCATATAATAAACTGACTAAGCAACATGAAAAACAATACGTATAAATATATAAGTAACATTTAAAATACAATACATATAATATACACATAATTATGACTAAAGTAAATACTTAAACACAATAACATATATTGATCAATTTTTCTATAAACACATAAATAATATAAATACACACATATTAGTTAATATCTAATTAACTATTTTTCTTTCTTTTTTGTTAGTTTAATAATAAAAGTGCACAACTAAAAGTGATTGAATTTATAACATTCTTGCTTCGTGCTATTTCTTTATTGTTGATTCTATAAGATATCGTCTTAACGACATAGTTATGTCAGAACATTAGCAAACACATAATTTAAGACATTACTTAAATAAATAAATTAAAAGCAAGCACTAAGTAAAGAAATAGAAAACTGTAGGAATAGAATACTCACACCCTCGGTGCAGACAGGACACTGCACTGAGATTTGACTTAAGTAAACATAACAATGATATTATTTTAGGAGCATCAAGGACGTCTCAACGTCTAGATTTTATTTTGTATGATTACATAAGTTAAAGAACTTTACAACACACTTGATTGATAAACCTTAACGTCAAATAGGAAGTTAGTAAACTGATATCCGACTGCAAAAGACAAGCTAGTCTATGGACCCTGTGGACGCTAACGGAGTCGATGACATTGCAGGGAATTCCCAAGTAAACGCTTAGATATCAACGCCGCACTGCTTCGTTAACAGGTGTAGATTCCTGGGGATTATATTCCTTTCTCTTTTAATAGGACCTACCAGACTTACCTAAACTGAATTGCGGTACCAACTACCAACAATAATTAATCAGGCCCGTAGAACTTGAACTGTCATATTCTCATACCGGTAATTGTACCAACAAATTAGACCAACCTGCATTACATGTCATTGCACTTCATTATTGCATGTAAGATCCGATATACGGATTGTATAGGCTATTAGCTACTTATAGGTAGTTGCGTATGAAATATTATATATCTATACTTGTTGGGAGTGCTGAGAGTCGGGCCGGTGAGTTCTAGATTGGATGTAGTCTGAGGTCATCGTGGAGGGAGTATATGTCATGGTGTCTGACATAGTCCATGGGATATTCTCAACGGGATGTCCTTAAGGACATTCGACTAATCCTCACCAACGATGATCATCACTTGATGACTCGTAGTGCCAGTTCGAGAGTTTTTTCTCAAATTTCCTTATTAATATAAGTAATATAATACTTCCTCTTTGAGTGATTAAGGTTCGGTTTCTCAGTTTAGAGCATGTGTGTCATATGTGAAGTATTGGAGCTATTTCGTTCTTTATATATTTTTATTAGCCGATGTTTCGAGATCTCTTAATATTCGAAGGGCTTCCTCCTTTGGCCCCTGATTGGTATAGAGGAAGTCTGGGGCTCCTCTTTGGCCCCTGGTTGGTACAGGGAGTTCCCATTTTATTATTATTCTTTCAAACGGGTAGTCGGTTCCTTATTTTCGTATGACGGCTGAGACCAAGAGTTTATGTTTATTGTTTTCTTTTTGTAAGGGTAGGCTTCTCGGTTCGCTTTTGATCGAGCGTGTGCTTTTATAGTCGCTTTATTTTTACCAGGGCATTTTGTTAGATTGGCGGCTCGAATACGAGACCCGTCTAAGGGGGCGAATCTTGATGTTCTACACCCGGATTCTAATATTTGACAGTCTGCTCAGTTAATTGGGAGCTTGATATCTCCTCATATTATTCATAGTATATTACTATTCCTCATAAATATTTTGGAGTTTCTTTTTCTTATCGGCTCTTTGGATAGATTTTAATATTTATTTAAATTGAATAACGGTTAAACAAAACACAAGCTAAGTGTAGTTACTTGATATAGATATTCTCAGTAAATGTGATTGGTCCAATCTTGAATCGGATATAATCCCAAAGGTTGTACCTTAATCCACACTGAGTAATTTTTATAAATTACTCACGTTCCACGGTTAGTTGTGGGGTCCGGGTACGGAGCAAGAGTCACCTGATGTGTAGAGGAGAGCGTTAGAATGGTGTATCCAGGCGTCCTCTGTTTTGTTGATCAAATCCTTGTTTTATTTTACTTTCTTTGTTTAGGAGTAGTTTGTAGTAGGTTAGTGAGGTCGTTCCCACGTTCTTTGATGGGATCGTCCTCTCCTATGTGTATTTTATTTTCTTTTAGCTTCTGTTGTGAAACTTTGTACAGACCCTGAATTGTATATATATATATATATATATATATATATGAGCATGGCTAAAATAATATGCATAGTACACCCCATTTCGTACTATGCATATAGATATAGGTCAATAAATTGAGATTTAAGTTGCTCAATAAATTCTTCATATGAAAATATTGTAGGAAAAAAATTTGTCATTTTTAGAGCTTTCTTGCTATTTTTTAAATATTTTTTAAAAACAGTCCAGATTTAATACTACAAAAGTGTCATTTCTGGACTGTTTTTAAAAAATATTTAAAAAATAGCAAGAAAGCTCTAAAAATTACGAAATTTTATTTCCTACAAGATTTTGATATGAAGAATTGAGTGAGTCTTCTATGGACAAAAAAAAGTTAAACTCAAATTAATTGTATTTGTTGATCATCATCAATAATTGTACAATCAAGTTGATTTTGCATCGATAGTAGTGAAATCAAGTTAATTTTGATTCATAGCAGAATTTGCTTGAAGAATTTATTGAGCAACTTAAATATCAATTTAATGACCAAATTAAATACAAATGATCCCATAGTACGTTATGTGGTGTACTATGCATATTATTTTAGCCATGCTCTATATATATATATTTGTTGGATGTTCATGTATTATTTGATCAATGTGTGTGCTTTTTCTTAAAATTCAGTATAATAAATTAATCTAAACATCAAATTCTTGGTAATTAATTAAGCCTTTCGTGTACATGTAATCAAGTACACGTGGCGGGATTAACACCCTTAAGCTAGTTATTATTTCTGGGGTATGACAGAAGGGATCGGAACATAACAGTTAAGACACGGCACGTTTAGGCACGCCGTGACTAAACGTGCTGTACCTAAACGTGCCGTATCTTAACTGTGTCGTGTCTAATCGTGACGTGTTTGTTCGTGCCGTGTTGCTTCGGCACGGCATGCCTTATTCGTGGTAATTGTGCCGAAAATATAAAAAAACTAAAAAATAGATAATTTTTCTACAAGAACATAAAAATCTGAAAAAAAAATTTGATGCTAATGTTGTCCTTGACAGTTGACACTACGTTAGAGGTTGAACGAATTTAGAACTCCCGCTGGAAATTTTCAAAAAAAATTGAACTTCTGTGCCTACCTGTGCCTACTCATGCCTACCAGTGTCGTCATGTCGTGCCAAAATGTGTCGTGTCTAGACGTGTTCTTGTGTCTTGTCATGTTTTCGTGCCGTGTCGTGTCGTGCCTCTCCTCGTAAACGTTTCGTGCCTTGCCCTACAGTAAGAAACCTAAGCACGACACGCTTAAGACACAGCACGTGAACAATATCGTTTCGTGTTCTTATCATGTCGTGCCGTTTTTAAACACACAAACACGATTTTGAGAACTACATGTGAGCTTCGTAAAAGATTTAAGAAATGCACCTACGAATATTATAATTTGACCTGTATGAACTTTGCTAGTTCAGAATGTATCCGGAAGCTTTGTTTCATTTCCCATTTTACACAGTACGATACGATCCACGGAGAAAGCGTCACAAAATATCGACCTCATCTTTCACAAGCATCTAGAAACAAAATCGCTGTCAAAACCGCCGTAATAAAAACCAGGGGCGCCCCTGGTTTTGTGCCAGAATCCATCCTCAGAAAGTTACGCATCTACGCATTCTCCTTATCATTAAAAAAAAAGAAAAAATCTTTCAAAAATGATGAAATCCAATCGCGCCTCCTCTCCCCACCAAATCACCATTACCTCCTAAATCCAGATCTGAGCTCCTCGCCTCTCGACTCCCCCCTTTTCGCTTCCTCCTCTTCGATCGGATTCAGATCTGATCGTAGCTTTGCTCCGGGATTCAGATTTGAAGGAAGGGCTCTGGAATCACAGTTTAGCGACCGATCCGACGAAGAGCGCCGCTTGGAGAAACGATTGTGGCGTAAGAGGCGTCGTGTTTGTTCTTTTCTTCTGAAATTGTTTACACTTGAGTAGAAGAGTTTAGGAACAAACGCATATAGTTGTAGATTCGTTTCCTTTGGCGGTTTGAAATTTGAGCGTGTTAGGTTTTTCGGCCGATAGATTTCACTCCAGGACAAAAATGGTAGGATCAGTAATTTTAGAATCTGGCATAAATTATTAACATCAGAAAAAGAAATATTTCTCTCACAAAATTTGCATATTATAAATTCGTACATGATATGTGTAGATACGAAGTAGTTTCGAGTCATGCCAAATTAAATGGCAGGGATCATGACATGCACATATGGACCACACTGCACTCGGTGTAAAATCTTCTGGTAATGCGCAAAACTGATGCGTGGGGTCCTTGCGTTTTCATTTTAGTGAATTAATTAATGGGCCACTTTGTCAGTATCACATGTTGTCGTGATATTTTAATTGGAGCAGTGAAGGTATTTCAAAAACTCAAAACACCAGTAGTTGCGCGGTAAATTCTGTTCAAAGGGAGAATTATTAAGTAGGGGATCTTTAGCTTCTGCACAAAAGAAAAATGCCAAATTGACATTGAATGCTTTGTTAGCAAGGAAAATTTGGCGTCATCAAATATATCACAGTTAATTAGAACCGGCAATTAGTTGCTCTTAAATATCAAACTTTTAAAGAAAAGTTTTTGGTAAAAAATAATTAAATTAAATTAAACCATCATCAGTGAGTCTTGATAATATTTTCACATATCATCGGTGTTTTGACTAACCAGACAAAGTTGATAAAAAAAAGAAGAAAAAATAGAAGCAAAGACGGCTACGGCACTGCTGTCCCAATCCCTTTCCCTTTCCCCAACCAACGCCAAAAATACAAGAGACCCGGAGCCGGAGGAGAGACACCCCACCAAACCAAAATTAGAAACCCACTCTTTCACAGGAGGCAATTTATGGTTAGATACATCCTTCCTTCCATCTATCAGGATTCAGGAGCAAAAGATCTCCGATCCTCAAATCTCTCCCACCAAAATTCAAAATTCCCTCATCGGTGGATCGATACCCTTCTATTTTGCCGTTTCACGCAAAGCTTGGCTGCAGCAATCTTTCCTTCAGTTCCCGCAAATTTACTCCGAATCACTATCCATGGTTTCCATTCCTTTCAAGCCTCTCCTTTTCTGCAACCATAGAAACACAAACATGTTATAATCTTGAAAGTTTGAAGCAAATTACTATCCATGTTTGCCACACAAATACTACGATGGAGATTAACTGACTTGGCCTAGTAGAAATGGGAAGTCTCTGGCTTAATACAGAATTGATCTACTAGAAGGTAAGAAATAAAAATTGGAGAAATAATAAAGGGTGTCAAGGGCTTCAGAGTAGCGAGGGAAGGAGGATAGAGCGAATTGATAACGTCCATCCATAACCTCACCCCTTATCACGGAGCAGTGGCCCACTTTTGAATAAAGGTCAACCTATTGCTTTCACTATTCTCGGAATTTTTACATAAAGGAACAGAATTTTTTTTTTAATATGTAGAATCAACAATTTTCTAAAAATATTAGATAGAATAAAAAACTCTACTAATAGGCTTCTAATTTTTTTATTTTGTTTCAAAAATATAAAATTATTACGGAAAACTTAAAAAAAATACACAATAGTTGAAAAAAAATTAAAAATATTTAGAGACGCAAGTATTTTGACTCTCAGTCTTTGACAAACACTGGAGAATTCCTAACTCTCCATTTGACAAACACTGGAGAATTCCTTTCTCTTTGCCACATTAACAGGAGTGAATCACAATTTTGAAGGTGTGAACCACAGCCGACTCCAGTTTTAGTTTAAAATGTACAGGAATCAAATAATATAATATACGGAAAAAAATTTATAGAGGACCACAAAACTTTTTCAATAAATAGAGATACTAAAAATGTTGAACATCTCTTAAAATTTTTTCAATAAACTTTCTCTAAAAATTTCACAAAAGACTAAGATTACTTTTGCTTCTAAATTTTTTTAAACTTTCGTGCATCTCTTAAAGTTGAACATCTCTTAAAGTTGAAGTACAAATTTTACAGTTTAGAGAAGCAAATATTACTTGTGTTTCTAAAAAAATTAGAGAGGCAATTAGTTCTTTGTGATATTTTTAGTAGAAATTTGATCCTATTCGTTAAAACTTAAAAATGTTATTTTCCTGATCCTTTTAAGTAAAAAATTCTAATATACACCAAATTTGAACGGAAATTTAATATAAAAGCTTGAAGGATATCTGTGGTCTGTGGACCAGATCTTCCGCATTTTTTGTGCTCCATTTTCATTTTGTTATTTGAACCGGTTAATTTTGACCGTCTAATTAAAAATAACGCTCGAACTTCGATAATCTGAGCAAGCGTCTAAGAGGATTTCGTTTTGGTTACGCATGAATAATGCATTTCAAATAATTAAAGAGGAAAAAGCTAAGATTGAACAAAGATATTATTATAATTACCTTCTTCACGCATTTCTTCTCCCTCACTTCATACCGTCCCTTGGTTAGATCGGACAGCCACATCCCAGGAAAAACATACTAAAACAGAAATAAAATTTGTCAGAATTACAACAACCAATTTTACACGAGAACAAATTTGGTATAGATTTGAGAAGTGTATATACCTGCAGGGTCTTATCAACATTTTTTGCTCTCTTCTTCGGCCGCTGCGGGAGCTTGGTACCTTTCATGGCAAGAAAATCATCCTCTTTTTCCTTCCGGGACAAAGAGATGTAGATCCGCGGCCACTCAAAGTGCTCCAACCCGGCCTTCTCTCCATCATTTCCATTGCTGGTGGCCATCAGATCGTGATCTGACGACTGGTGTTGCTTCGCGTCGGCCTGATTTGTGCCGCCCTCGGAGTAGTGGTGACCGTTTGACTTGTTGTGGTTCTTCTCGGATCTCTTCTCGGCCCGTGATCGGTGGTGGTCTTCAACGATCCTGATTATTTCAGATTGACACGTGGCAAATTAGAATTGGAAGTGGAGTGTTTGAGAGGAAGGAAAAAGGTAAAGCGTAGAGAGAACAATGACAAGGGACCCCAAGAGAGGCGAGATGGTAGTGGTGCTTGTACACACTAAAATAAAGAGAATTAAAGAGAAAGTGGTTTTACTTACAAAAAACCCACCACACTAGTACCATACAGCTATGTTATTATGCTAATTGCTAAAACAGGGGAAAAGAAGTGGTACAAAGATGGGTTGTGTATACATATCAAAACGGATAACGGGTTTGCCATGTCAAAGCCACTTGAAGAGTTTCCACCAGAAAATTTCCCTTTCCCGAAGAATATAATAATTGTTTTAAATATTGAAAATAAATAACGGAGTTGAAAATATTTGTGAATCTCTAGGTTAAATACAGATCTGAAAAATATAAAAATAATTATTGATATTCGGAGAATTCAAGAACTGAACAAAAGGAAAATTTTCTGCAATTGAATTCCATGCATAAGAATAATATAGCACCCCTTTCCGTTCAAAAAAGAGGAAATATCAACAATTGGAACAACTGGTAAATATTCATATCCGCGTGCATACAACAATCAACATTCAAATCTACACGACAGAGAAATCTAAAATCAGATATACCTGATTCTGACTACAATCCCACTACCAAAAATAACAACAGAATAAAATAGAAAAATATGAGCAAATAGAAAAATAAAAAAATACTAGTTGATATATATTTCGAGGGAAAGACTATTCAAACTAAATAGCACAATAACAAAAATAAAAGAGGGGAAGAGAGGATCTTATCTAACCCCATTGATTTCCACAAGGACAAACCACTGGCAGGGTGGCAGCTAACCAGAGAGAACCAAAAGGAAAAAAAATATAAAATATCAATACCTGTTCCCACCACCATCACGGCATCACCCCATCTAAACCAAATGGCCAAGGGTATAAAAGTCAAATCACTCTGTGACTAATAAACGATGTTCACATAATGCAAGGACTTCATAATAAATTGGAAATTACAGACTGGATTTAAAAAGAGCTTTTGAACCGTTTCAAACTGGGACGAATTTGGTTCGCTGTTTTAAAAGGTAAAGGCAAATGCCGGCATTTTTTTAATAAAGAAAAATAAAGAAACAGACTTGAGAACCTAAAAGGGACTGAAATAAAAATAGAAGAAAGTAGAATACTGAGGCCATCCAAACCCTCGAAAGAAAATAGGACCAAATCAATCTACCATCCCCAAATTCTAAACATACTCGGAGGAGAGATGAGCATCTCGCCCAAAATATAAAAAAAAAAATGCAAAAATAAAATTAAACGAAAATTAGAGATATTTACTTATGATGGTTAGGCAAAGAGACGGCGGATCTGAGATTGGCGCCTCTGGTATAGGATCCGGCAGGAAGCTGTGGCGGAGGCATCAGCTTCTCCGTAGCAGTAGTGGCCACAGAAGATCGCCGCTGGATCTTAGATGAACGCAAATGGGACGACGCCGAATCATCTCCGGCCGTTGCTGTGCGGGGCCCACGCGTCCGTTTGTTATGGCCCCACTGGAGCAGTAAATCACCACCGTTGATTTCCCCCTGATTCGCTGAGGTGGAAGTAGATGGAGTATCCGATGTGGATCTATTGCTCCGTTGAGACTTAGCCTCCGAGTTGGGAGATACCCGACCTGGGTTCACAGTCGTGGAGATTGATACAGGTGCCAGGTTCGGATTGGGAGTAAGGTCTGACTTTCTTACCGGGGTTGCGGCAGGAAGAGGAAGGCAATCCGGGCTTAGTCTCTGGTATCTGCGAGAAAACAAAAGAAAGCATAATGAGTGCAAAATTCAAGTTGATCGTGTTGAGTTTGAGGAGAAATTTGACATAGATGAAGTTGCATTTTGTGAAAATTTCAAGAAATGAATTCAGGCCTACAGCATTTAATCTACACAAAATTGTGACAGGACATACAGGTAACATAGGAAATCCATACAATTAATCTGTTGACTGAAAACATGAATTTTTTTGTTGATAAGTACCTCAAGGTTACAAAGAAACAAAGAGAAAATCAATCTGATAGAGGTTTAGCCAAACCAAAAACAAACGATAGATTAGATACAGTGGTTAAAAAGTTTATAAGAGATTTCCAAAATAAATGTAAAAATTACAAGATATCCAAAATAAACTTGAACAAAGCTTTCTCCATTACCAAATGAAATTTCAAAAAAAAAGTGGGTTGAATAACTAAAGTAGAGAATAGTTGTGTTATGCAGGCAATCGAAGGTCCACGAATAACACTTTTAAAAACACGATTGATTAAATACCAATTAGAATCGAAACTAGTAGGAAAATCTAGCACCTTTGGAGTAGGTGATCAATTATGTATTCATTTAAGTCCGATCAACAAAGTTCAAAATCAACTAAATCAACACTAAGATAAAATAAATAAACAATTGCAGCAGTTAAGATCAACAATGGAGAAAAGAAACTACAATATTTCGATCTGAGACAAATCAAAGAAATCCAGGTAAAAAACAACAACATCATAGTGCATAAAAGAGTGAGTCTAGAAGGGATCTGAAAGAAACCTCATCATATCAAATGCTGTGGCGATTGAAAAGGCCCTATCTTCAAATTGCAACCGTCAAACAAGCTCGCATCAATGGCGCCTTGGCGACTCCAACAGTGGAAGAACTGCGCTGTTCTTCGTCTTTCTCGCTATTACGGACTTATGGAAGGAACTTAATCGACTAATTTCTCAAGAATGTATAGAGAAATTGAATGAAATAGATAAAAGAAAGAAACAGAGAGAGAAGAGGCAGCAGCAGCAATGGCGATTGAAGCAGAAACGGAAGGAAGAGGGGGAGAGAGGAGAGGTCCTAATAAGCGCTTTATGCCTTTATGGCTTTATCACACGCGTTATTCTTATACAACCCTCACAATTCAGCGTTATTACGGAAAATACCTTGGCAATGCATTTTCCCAACTAGGCCCTCCGTCAGGGTCTTTTTGCAAAAAGTGCGTACATTTTGGGCCTTCTCCAAAATCGATCAGACCCAAGCCCAAGTGTCTTCACTCGTCCTGATTACCCTATTTGTCGATCAATGCAGGGGATGTTCTGCGCGGTAGGACAGTAGGAATGGACCGTTGACGATATGCAAGACGGTTGGGTTTTATAATTTTTGGTAGGTACGAATCTCAACGCAATGGGACGGCCCACAGTTGATTCGCTGTCCAGGCCGCAAGTTAGAAGATCTCGTTCCTCTAAACCGTCCATTGAATCTAACGGTTCCTATTGCATCTTATCGGATGCAGCGAGTCTTACGGCTGTATTCGTCCGATTTGATCCACGCGTCAGATGTTGCTAGATCTATCCAATTTCATCCGTTCATTTCCTTGATAAAAACTAATTTAATTAGATATACGAGTCACGCATATACAGAGCACAGGCTGCCTTCCGCTCCAAGCACATATTCCGGGCCCACAAGTCATGTTTGCTTCCGAGGTTACTTGAACAACACCGGGTGTATAATAATAACGAGTAATACCACCTAAGCACCAACACCACGGGCACGGCTCCATCTAACGAAGACATCCAGGACCTGGTCCACGAAGGCGCGTGGAACTCTTAGTACCATACCGACGGATCCAGATTCGCTGCCACATTAATGATTGCAGGGCTGCATGACAAATCTGCGGTCTGGATTAAATTAGGCTGCTGTAATTTGTAATCTGGGCTTCAAATCTGCTGCTCATCTTGAGGGCGAGTAGGAGCCTGCTCGTTCATATCGAACCGTCTAATTTAAACGGACGGTTGTGATTTGATGTAGGAGCAGATATTATGATATATTAAAGCATTAGATGAAATTTGAATGATTCAGATTTAAACGAAAAAATTGACAAAGAATTAGGCAAGCAACAAATTCATCCTTGGATTTTAACGCATGAGCTATATATTATAAGAAGAAAAATATAATATCTCTACTTTGTATGTATTTATGTACCTTCAAAATTCACATCATAATCATTCGCACTTTCTTATGCATCTAAAAGTAAATCATTCATTATTTTTTGTACGAATGTCATAGATTTAAAGACACAATAAAAATATAAAAAAATTAAAAACATTATACCTCTTTTCATATTATAATATTAACTTTATTAGATACACATATTGTAGATTTAATGACAGTTTGTTGTCATTACAAACAATGAATTTGAATATGAATCCTTTAAATGGATAAACCGAACGAGAACAAATGAATTTCTATTGCACGACGATGCCACGACCACGATGTGTCCTTAACGTTATTGTGGGGTCCTATCGGGTATTCGGATCTCGGACTCCGCTCAACGGATGTAATTTGATTGGAGAATTTCAACCGTGGATTTGAGTTTGGATTCGCCCAACCAAATGTACGGTTTAGTTGGTTATAACTTGCCTTACACGACTTCTCGAGCGGGAGATGTTTTTCTAATATTGATTTTATAGTTTTGGTGTAGCGACCAACTTATAAGACATGTCCATCAATTTTGCACTTAAGGCTACAACTCTTTCAACCAAAAAGTTCTGTTTCCATTGGCCGCAGTACCACACCGGAATCATATCTGCTGTTATTACGGGGAAAACAGGTCCTGTTATTCTTAGATCTGACCATCTATTTTTGATCTAATGATTAAAATATATAATATATCGAATTCCGTGCAGTTTATCTGAGCCGTCCGTTCATCTACGTGAAAATCTGAGTGGTCGGATCAGTGAATAACAGAGTTCTTTTATCCCAAGAATAACAGCAGATACGGACTCGTACCACACCTAGACGTTTGGGATTGGAGGAAGCCGGGAAAGCTTTTGTTTTTCCTATGTCAATTTCTTAGTGCATCTTCGTGTGGAAAATTGATGCATGACATGTTTCAACGGGATCGCATGTGGCAGAGCATCATGATTCATGCAACACAATAACTTTTGTCAAAAAAAAAAACTATAAATTCACACACACGTTTATGTAGGAGCGGCAGAAAAGCCGGAAGGCCCGACATCCCCCTCAAATTTGTCTGGCCCACAACTTTGCATGTCTGGTCCAAAATCATGACAGGCTGGATCAAGCCAGATCAGACATGAGTTTAAGGTAAAATCTATAAGACATCTGGTGGGCTGAGATTATTTACTGAGTAGTATTTTTATTAGGCTCAATATTCTTTTTTTACTGGGTTGAACACTTGAAACGCATAGAGCTGTATAACTCCAACCCCAATCGCCGCACTCACTCTCTACCTCTCTCATTCTCTCTCTCACGCTCGAACAGAAATCAGAGTGAACTCTCTGACAGCTCGACGTGAGGAAGCAACGATTGAAAGGAGGCATGATCGACGAGAGGTCTTTATCTCAAACCCATCTTCGAAATTCAAACAGTCGAACTCTCTGAGACTCTGACGACACGATCGACGAGAGTAGGCAGCGATCTACACTCTCTGACGGCTAATAGTGAGTGTCTTTTCTTTCTCTTTATGGATTTTGTTTCGATGCCTAGAAACCAGCAAAGATAGGACTTAAGTAAGAAGTATCTGAACTTTGAAGGTTCTCATAACTTTTTGGTAAGTGGTAAGTACCACGAAGACCTGATTAATATGTCTGCTGGATGTAAACAAGTACTCTATTTTCAGATCATGCGCTACCTGCTCTTTTCTTTGGTTGTTCCAGGCTTCCCATTCCAAATTTGAGTTTACTGGTGGAAGAAGTGAAATCATATCACTAAAAAAAAGGCTGAAAAACAAATATTATATGATGCTTAAGAGTAATGCCTACGAGCTTTAGTGGTCTAGTACTCTAGTACCAGCATCTGGTACTTAATTTGCAATATTTCTCATAATTTGCTATTAGCAGGATTTTCCGATTTGCTTACTGTTTTGTAGTGTTCCGATCATACTCTTCTGAACCAGCACCTATGCCTTGATTGCTAACATTGTTTTGGGGTAAGAAAATTTTCTGACATTGTTATGCATGATTATTGATTAGTAGCTTTGATTATCGAGATTTACTGACATTTGTATCATTATTTTTTTTGTAGAAATTAATGGAGGCAGAATAGACATTCAAAATCAACAAGTAATGTCACGCAAGCGTATTCTTAGCAGTAAGATTTTGTTTATCATAAGAAAGTAATAGAATTTGTAAAAAAGAGGGAAATTGAGAGAAATGAATTGTATTGATATTGTGTTTTGATTACAAATACAAGTATTTATTTATAACATTGATTCAACTATTATCCTAAACATCTCCAACTCTAATCTCCTCTAATATCTCCTATCCTCATTACATTGATAATCAACTACATATTTTGCACCTAACAATATCTCCAACCTATATTCCTAACAGAAAGTATTAACAGTTAGCTTATTCTGACAGTAAGCTTATTCTTAGCAGTAAGATCAACCCGTATATGATTTGTTATAGTTCTAATTTTCCTTATTATATGATGATTTTCCTGAATAATATTTCCGATTTGCTGCATAATTCATTTTCAACTTATTATATGATGATATTTACCTATTTACTTATAATATGCCAAGTATGAATAATAATTCTGACTTGTTATATTTCTGATTTTTCCTTACTGGTACAAGATGCCAATCGGCCATGTTCATATGCTTCACTAGATCCTATACAAATTTCAATTTTAAATCATTTCTTTTGAAATCAGTTATATTAAATTCTACTTAAATTTGTGGAATTTATGGAAATTCTACTGAAAGAGCAAAAGAGTAGTTTCAGAGTTGCTGATTGGAATAACGGATGTTGATAATATGATAATAACAATGATGATGATGATAATAATAAGAGCATGGCTAAAATAATATGCATAGTACATCCCATTTTGTACTATGCATATAGATATAGGTCATTAAATTGAGATTTAAGTTGCTCAATAAATTCTTCATATGAAAATATTGTAGGAAATCAAATTTCGTGATTTTTAGAGCTTTCTAGCTATTTTTTAAATATTTTTTAAAAACAGTCCAGATTTAATACTACAAAAGTGTCATTTCTGGGCTGTTTTTAAAAAATATTTAAAAAATAGCAAGAAAGCTCTAAAAATCATGAAATTTTATTTCCTACAAGATTTTGATATGAAAAATTTATTGAGCAATTTAAATATCAATTTAATGACAAATTAAATACAAATGGGCGCATAGTACGTTATGTGGTGTACTATGCATATTATTTTAGCCATGCTCTAATAATAATGATGGTGATGCTAATGAGTTATTTTCTAAAATAATAGAATAAAAATAATAATAATAATAATAATAATAATAATAATAATAATAATAATAAAGTATAATAAAATTTTGTTAATTATTAAATATAATACAACATAATTAAATAATATTTACTATCACACACAATTGACATACTGGTGTTTTATTGGTAGAATTGACTGGAACTCCAACATGGTGTAGTAAATTCCAGCAAAACCACAAATTTTCAATTTGACAATTTCCTTTGGAGAGCAGCCGAACTATGAAAACTGAAAGTCAACAATATGCAATTTGCAAGCCTTTGAAGAACTGATATGGCAAAAACCCAAAAGCAAAAGCAACACAGATTAGCCCAACTGGCACCAATTCCAACCTCCCCTTTCAAACAATGAAACAATTCTCCGGGGTGTTAAAAACAAGCGAATTCTATTCGGTATCTCGCAAAATCCTATTTTGGGCCATATTTGAGCCCGGATTCCATTCAGCAAAAAAAAAAAACACTCAAAGCAATTGTATTTCCAGATCTATAGATGCAACGCATACGCACTTCTTTATAAAACCACATGTCAGTGAAAAAGAAACAGCAAAGCCCAACGGCACGAGTGATTTTCAAGCTTTTTAAAAACTAAAAACGTTTACAGATCCTTAACAAGGATGAGGTGGTCGCTTAACAGTTTAATGTTAAAACGATGTTATACGAAAATTAAATTAAAAAACAACCACCCATTTGTTGTATATTATTTATGGGAAAAATTTTCTCATACCATTCAAAATTGAGGAAATTCTGATAATGCCACTCAAAAGAGCTTTCTCTCATATTTGCCCCCTTAGAATTTGATTTTGCTCTAAAAATGACACTTTGCCTATTATAATAGTTTATACCTTCATTAAAAAAACAAATTAAATTTCTTGACAAAAATATCCTCACCTCTTTCACCTGTTCGCATCTTCATCCCACGAAGAGCAGCCTTAATCAAATGAAATGTACCCATTAAAACACCTATCGTAAATTTGGCCTCCTCTAAATCTTGTTTCTCCAGTTCCATCGGCACAAAACCCTCTGGTTGCATACTAGCACATTCACTGGCCCCGCCTCCTCCAGTACATGTGCCACTGCTTGTGGGTCCCGCACGTCAGCTACCAAAACCCTCGCTGCGCATCCCGTCACACGCTCTATCTCTTCTCTCGCCTCCTCCAACCGCTTTAAATTTCGCGCTACGATTGACTCTCGCCTCCTCCAACCGCTTTAAATCCGCAGCGACCGCCTTGCCCAATGCCAAAATCGTTTTGACTCGATTCGCACGACTCAGAACCCTCATTTCTTGCCTAAATTGGTTCATACACGACCTATATATCTCTTCTTTGTTCTCATCGTTTCAATAATTTTATCCCACTCTCAGTCAGAAGTTCCATTGATCCCTTCTTCTTCTAAACAAATAGATGGCACTTCTATTTCTTCTATTTATGACGCAAAGACATAGGCAACTCTCTCAATATTAGAGTCGAATGGATTATGATTTGATTCGCGAGAGAGGAGGGTTTTGAGTCATGTGAATCGAGTCGAATCGATTTTGAGTCTGATTCACGAGTCTAAATCGACTCGTTCGAACTGGTGAAAGAGGAGAGGGGTATTTTTGTCAAGAAATTTAATTTTTTTTATTTAATTGGGGGTAGAAACTATTAAAATAAGCAAAGTGTCATTTTTTAGAGCAAAATCAAATTATAAGGGGCAAATATGGGAGAAAACTCTTTTGGATGGCATTATCAGAATTTTCTCAATTTTGAGTGGCATGAGAAAAAATTTCTCATTATTTATTTATTTTAGATCAAATTATGATACAAACATACATATTTTTTGTCATATATATGACTGTATGTAACTATGTATTATATAATATATTTAGCAATATTATCAACATTGCTGTTTTTCTTTTTATCATTTAAAAATATGCATGATGTGATCTGATATGTTTAATAATTATGATTTAGGATGATTTTATTTTGAGAATATGTTTCAATGTTTGTTTTTATAAGCTCCATTATCTAATCGTATAAGTCGCACTAGTATAACAATATCTCCTGTAAGCATCAATATAATACATAAGACCAGTATTTCCAAGCAATCAACACCTCATCATAACATTGGTAACTACTCGAATAAGTTAAATATGTTGATTCAGAAGTGTAAAAATTTGTTCTGAGGTATGTGATAGAATTCGTCGATTGATTTCTTATGTATAATTAATTAGAGTAGAGTAAATAGAATTATTTTGAAGGTTATGTGACTGAAAATGTGAATTTTTGCTCTTGTAAATTAAAAAAGGCGTTTTTAACAATTACCAAATAAAACAGATTTAAACATTTTAATTCAAGTTAAAACGGTTAAAACGTAGAAAATAAGATAAAACGGTTTTTTCTCAAAAACTTAACGTCAAATTTTTTTTTCAAGTTAAAACAGTTAAAACGAATTTTTTTAAAATTCTGGTGATTTCTGAGCAAAACAGATGCTCTTCTTGCCTTAACAGTTGATACAATGCAAAACCTAAAACTATAACGAGCTGTCTTTGTTTTTTGTAAAAACAAAATTGAGTTAGATTGGGCATGTTTTGTAACAAAATTAAGTGAAGGGCTGAGGAGCTGAAGAGGTTTCAAATCTGCCCCAAGCTGAGAGCTTTCAAGTATCTGTCCTGAGTCCTGACCTGATGAGCTTTTAAATATCCGTCCCTAGTGAATCAGCCGTCTGTATGACTCTGTGTTCCGGTCTGACTGACCCACTATCATTTCTAGAGATGGTAGAATCCGATCCGACTCGAGAATTTCGTCCGACCCGATCCGAGATGAATCCGATCCGATATGATATGATATTTTGATAAAGTCAAACTATTCGAACCCGATCCGATCCGAGATGATTCGTAACCCGAGACGAAACAACATATGAGTGACCTGAGCCCAACCCGACCCGAGACGACTTGTAATCCGAGATGGCACGACACATGAGGACCCTACCCGACACAACTTGATCTGATACAATTTGTAAATTGATCTAATCATATATTGCCCACATCATAATCTAATTGTACTAACAAATTAATTTCAGAAAAAGTCAAGTTTTACTAACACAATTCAATAACGCGATTCGATTTTATCTGATTGAACTTAAAACTCAAAATAATACTAGAAAGTGTCGGTGCAACCCGACCCGGTCTCGTCCGACCCGACTCAAGATCCGAAAGTTATTAATGCAGCCCGACCTGAAATCCGACCCGGTCTCGCCCGACTCGACTAGCCATCTGAAAAAGATCGACGTGACCCGACCTGACCTCGCCCGACCCGACCCATGCTCCGAAGTTGTCGACACATGACGACCCGAAACCCGATCCCAACCCGACTATTGTAGACAGTAAAACTAACCCGACCCGATCCGAACCCGCCCGACCAACCCGACTTGCCACCGCTAATCATTCCTGTCACTCATAACTTCCAGAGCTGCATTGGAGACGATATTATCAAATTTAAATGAAAATGTAATGTTCGAACACCACCAATGGATATCAGGAAATGAAAATGTAATGTTCGAACACCGCCGATGGATAGCATTCCTGATGAAAGTTACAAAAATAGAATAATGATTACAAAGTATAAAAGGTAGCATGTTTCCATAATGATAATAAATGGAATAATACAATCTAAATTCAAGTTACAGGTAATTATGCGTTACATTTACACCATACAACCTGTTTGATATAATGCTAAGAACAGAGTACTTTCTTCCACTCAACTTCGACAGTCAACCCATAGTTAACACACAGATTACACTTCATGCTTAAAAATTGCAAACTTTGGACATAACATGAGCATTTTATAGCAAATTTAAACAAGTGATATAGAAAAATCTGTTTGCATATTAAAACAGGTAATTTATTCACATGTACATTTAGATGACAAAACTATACCAACTTGTGTTGTATGGGCACATTTAAGAGCTACTACATTGCAAAAGATTCTGGTTATGTACTGTACCTTGACAGTTTTTGTTTTAACCTTTCTCTCAATGCATCATTAACAATGGTCCATTATTTCGTCCTCTTATCTCGGCAGAAGGATTTAAACATGCAGCTCATATTTGATATGTCAAAACAGAGCAAACCGTCGGATTATAAATTGAAGCTATCTGTATTGCATAGGACGAGTAATCTTACGTATATAAAGATTGAACATAGTTGCTACAGTGGCTATAAATAATATTTTCGCTGCAATGTGCTACAGTAATTTCACTATAGTATTTTTGCAACTTTTTCCGTTGTAACTTTTTTCACGCGAAACACGAACGTACATCTAGTTTTCATACAAACTGATGGTACAAAACCAAGGATTTTGGTAGGTACTCGAAGTCTTCGAACCTGACTTTTTTCTTAATTGTCCTGTTCGTAACGAATCAATATGATTTTTGCAACGTGTCCTCCGATGTGATGTGTATACAAATAGGGAATATGTTGTAAATTATTTCTTAATTCAATTTATTAAGAGCATTGACTAAATCTTGTCATTTTATGCTTGATTTGGATCCTTTAAAGGAAGCAACACACATTAGCCCAACTGGCACAACTTCCAACCTCCCTTTTCAAACAATTCTGTGTTGTCCAAAACAGACGAATTCAGGGAAAAATATACCACCAAGGAACTACAAAGAACGCAATTATATTTCCAAATCTATAGATGCAATGCACTCCTATAGAAAACCCATGTCAGAGAAAAAGAAAAAGAGAAGGCCAAGGGTACAAGTTTTCTGTGCAAAAACAGATGCTCCTCTTGCCTTGACAGTTGAGACGAGCAAAACCAAAAACTATACCTAGCTATTTTTTTTTTAAAATTGAGTTAGGTTGGTCAAGTTTGTAACAAAATTAATAGAAGAGCCGAGGAACTGATTTGGGTTTGAATGTCATTCCTTCAAGCTTCAGCCGTCTGTACGACTCTCTAATGTGACATGGTCTGATTGGCCCAGAATCATTCCTCTCAGTCATAACTACTCTAGCTGCATTGGAGATCACATTATCAAATTTTGAATTAAAATCCAAAAAATGTAACTATCAACATCTGTGACCTATAATCAAAATTTCAATGTAATTAGTGGGCTTAACCCGCTTTTAGGTCACAAAAAAAAAAAAAAAACTATCAACAATGGATAGCATTCCTGATGTAACTATCAACAATAAAATATTTCCATAATGATAATGTTCAAATGCAATAAATCAATAATAGAATCTAAAAGTTAAAATACATTTACACAATAACTATCTGTTGATTCTGTTCTACAAATGGCAAGAACAGAGTAATTTCTTCTGCTCAACTACCACAGTCAAACTTTAGTATATGACATAGAATGATAGAATGCACTTAACACTGAAAATTGCAAATGGAACAAGAGTGTTGGGAAAATTTAATTACATAGTAACATGTATAGCAAATGTACATTTAGATGACATAACTTAGCCGACTTTTCTAGTAGGATCACATTTAAGAGACACATTGCAAGGTTCTTCTTATGTGCTGTCACCAACTCGATGTTTATTTATATCTATATTGGTTTACTTTATCAAAGTTTAATTTTTAAATATTCAGGCAAACTAAAATATTTGCTAAAATAAATTTGTAATAGAGTACCTAGAGGGAAAAAATTGAAATAGATAAATTTGAACTTACCTTTCTCAACAAGGTCTCCAGTAAACATTTTAGCAAGTGCTGACACCACAATGATTACATTTTTTGATGCATCCTGCCCCACAACTTTCGTCACATCCTTTTCGAAAATTTTCGTCAACAGCTGTAATTTGTAAAGAAAATGAAAAAAAAATAAGGAGATAATTATGGAGTTAAATCTAAGTTAACACCCATTAAACAGTACCTGGTAATGTACCAGAAAAATATATTGACACTGTCATGATATTGATACTCTCTTGCACATTGCTTTTCATTTTCTTTTGGGTGGGTGTGTACTTCTTCCCGATGCAGAATTTAGTTCATAATACCAAAATCTAAAACCGTACAAAAGGTTGTTGAAGTGTTTACTCTGTTCATTGCACGTTTTCTTAATGCAGATCTCCTGAATGCTTCATAGCGTTTCATCTGTGCCTCAGTGAAAGTCGACAAAATTTTTCTGTCAAAATAAAAAAAGTTCGCAAGAAATACAAAATTATTGCTTGTTTTGTACTTGTGAGTAAAATGTATAAAAACTGAGGTATCAAGACTCCCAAAAAATCAGTACTAGAGAAATGTAGCATTGAAAAATGTGAACAAGAGCCAAATAAGGATGTTGGAGATTCACATCAGCATGCCCAAAATGACCCTTCTATGTAATAGAGAGAGCTTACAAAACCCTTCTTATTATGAAAAGCAGAATGATCCTCCTTTTTCCACAATTGCAAGACAGAAAAAAAAACATACTCAATTCTTAGAAAGTCCCAATAACTTATTTGCCTAAAATGCCATAAACAACATTTGAAACTAACTTGTGAGCGAAAGATAACTGTTCACTTTAGAAGTTAACCTAGCTCCCAATAAAAATAATATTTGCCAGTTATGCAAACCGTACTAGTTTTGCAATATTCCAGAAGTACCTATGGATAGTAAAATTCATCCTTTTTTGTTAACTTTTAGCACCAGTAAACAGATCCTACAGTACAACTAGTTTTTAATCCAAATCAAGAATTACAATTTGGCAAACCTCGCAATATTTGCCAATTCTTGAACGAAATACCAGCACACATGGTAAAATCCAACTTTTTTGTTGTTCAATGTGTTCAATTATATCTGTGCTAATGATTAAATAATACCAGAGTGCTTATTTGAGTTAAGTCAAATTAAGAATGAATCTCGCAATTGTTGACAAGATGAGGACCTTTTTGGAAATTCTTCACATGCAAACACTGCTATATTAAATTGAAAAATGTTGTTATAAAAGGAAAGTTTACGCTTCACACTGGATAGGGGAACATTCCCATCCATGAATGATGTAGACAATCGTGAAATCAAACAGTGCAAGTCGCAAGTATATATGCTTACTGCATCCTGGCCGCCTCCGCCTCCTTCAAACGTCGTCTAGTAGTAGCATCATCAGCAATCTGCACCTCCGTGTTTTTTTCCTTATCATCCTCCTCATCGTCATCTTCATCGCTTTCACTATCATCGCTGGAGTATGGAGGAGGTGGTACTTGGGGGTATAGAGGAGGGGGTAAGTCGGAGGGAATGGGAGGAGCGTAGTGAGGTTGCCGTGGAGAGGCCAGCGATGATGCTTCCGCCGCTTTCTCTGCTGCCTCCGCCTCCTCCTGCAGCCAGGACTCCTCGAAGGGATCCAATGGCGCCATTTTTAGATCAGAGATCGATCGATGGAGGTTTTATCGAGGTAGCGCGAGTTGAGATGTTGAGAAATGAGTTTGTCCTGTGTTGTTTTCGCAGGAGACAGGACGTCGAATGGCCAGTGAGATTTATCGTGACAAAGTCGCGGTGACATATTATGATATTAATTAATAGGAAAATGTTTAGCAGATTTTCGCATCGATATCATTACCGTTTTTTTACTGGACGCGTTCAATTGAGTTCTAACGAAAAATTATTTTACTTATGACGCATGTTGTTTTCGTGATTATGCATGTTGTTTTTGTTATTGTGCATCTAATAATATGCAAAACAGTTCAAATACTTATGATTTATATGTTATGTTTATTCTATTTTTTTGTTCTACATATGATTTATTATATTTTCGTTATTATACATATTGTTTTTATTATTATGCATGTTATATATATTATTTTGCATGTTAATTACATGCATAATAACAAAAACAACATGCATAATGACCAAAATAACATGAATCATAACAAGATCAATTTTCAAATAAATGCAACTGGATTCGTCCAGTCCGCATCAAAGAGCGTAGCGATCCGCATCGAAGAGCTAGCGATCCGCATCGATGAGCATAACAACCTTCGTTTTTAATGAAGAATCCAATCAATTATATGCATAATAACAAAAACAACATGCATAATACAAAAAATAACATGCATCATAACAAAATTAACATGCAAACTGAACTCAACTGGACCCGTCATATTGGAATCGATGAAGGAATCAATGAAAGAATCGATGTATCAGCTCCCTAAATTATAAGACATGCAACAAAGATGCATTGTTCTCTTTGATTTTTTTTTTTTTAAGATAGAAAAAATAATTTACAATCCTGTAATTATTATTTGGAAAAAAATTTAGTGTGTAAACAACGTAACATATTAGAGTTTATATAAGATAAATATTTGAATTTGTTTTTTCATAAATACATCCGGGAAATGCTTATAAAACAAATTTAAAAATATCTTTTTTGAAACCTCGAAATAATCTACTCAATATTGTAGAATACTGATTTTATTATTTTTTAAACTTTCTATAATTTTGCCAATTGCTAATTATTTAGACACTATCGAAGGATAGAACAATTTGACTAAGTATTTCAACGATGTCAAATATGACTCAAAATAATATAAAATACTAATATTTGTATGTCAAATAAAGTCATATTTCAAAGACCTTTAAAGTTACTTATAAAATTCTTAAATATTAAATTCAGTATTCTACAAGATCTTCAAGCAAATATTTGTTCAGTTACCTATTTTGACTTTTTCGATATGACATTTTAAATTTGAACCCTAAACATTTAGGTCAAAATGCTTATGAAGCATATTAGCCAAATTCTACTTATTTATTGAAATTCTATTGCCTTTAAATAAAAAGTAAAATATATGGAAATTCGAAGTTATGTTATTCCAATTAAAAAAATATTTTCATTAACATGCACATTTTCATCAATACTATCATTTTTTGTCTTAAATAAATGATAAAATAACTTTTCGAATATATGTTATGAACTATAAACCTAATCTAACTATTTTCTTGATTGTCCTTGAATTAATTTGAATTGTTCTTGATATTTTTATTGCAATCTTGAACTCATACAGGAGTCTGACTGTCACTACTGCAGAATTGTTGTGGATTCATTCTCTCCTTCACGAATTTGGTCATTTTTTCAAACTCCTGCTCTATGGCGGGGGCGGAGCTACATAAGTTCAGGGTGGGTCAGCTGATCCGTCCTGGAAAAAAATTCAAAATTGATCATGTAATTAGATAAAAAATTCTGAAAAATAAGTTTATAATTTGAATCTTTTTTAAAATATTCATGATTTTGAATCATCCTAGAAAAAAAAATCAAAATGTTGAACTACCATGAAAATTTTCCTGAATTCGTTCCTACTCTATGGTGTGATAATCTGGATGCTACTTTCTTAGCTGCAAATTCAGTATTTCATGCACGTATCAAACACATCAAATTTGATTTTCACTTCGTTAGAGAAAAACTGTCTGTCAAATTCATTTCTGAAAACTTTTTGTGTTCAGCTGATTAACTGGAAGATCTCTTCACCAAAAGCCTTCCAAAAGATCGATTTCATCTTCTACGATCCAAGCTTACCGTGTTGAACAATCCACTCAGCTTGAGGGGGAGTATAGAAACCACATCAGCAAAAATGGACACATCCAATATTGATGAAACAAATGAGACAACAAAAGATCTTGAGAGTTAGTTAGGATTGTTGTGCAGTCGTGATAATTAACATTAATTATAATATAACAACTTGACTAACTTCCCTGTTCTTTAAAAGAAAGCCTACATTTTCCTTTTTTTATATATCAAATGTAAAAGAAGGTTAGAGTTTGTAGGAAAGAATTATTGTTAAACCAAATTGATATATATATAAAGTATATCTCTTTTAATGAAAAGTTATGATTAAACGATTGAGAAGAAGTAACAGAAATTACAGAACTAAGCTCATTTATTAACTTGAGGAAGATGTCATGTTTCAATCAGTCAATAGTTTAACCAATACTATGAAGGGCATGAATCGTGGGAACAGCTTTGGTTCCTTCCTCTCTAGGCAACTGAAATAAATGACAGTTTATTCCGCTCCAGTTCCAAAAAACAGCGATCTAACTCCACTAATCACATGGATTCTACTTTATAATAATATATAATAATTTTATTTTTTCAATTTCTTAGATTCAATTCCACCAATCACCACTAACAAGAGTACACAAGTGTACCCAGCTAATGAAGCACCCAAGTTTTTTACTTAATAATAATATACATATAAGAGCATGCAAATTTAGTCGTCATTTCGTCATCATTCCTTGATCAAAATGATAATTAGCTTTCAAAAAATCTTGCTCAAATTTTGTTTATTAATTATTATAAAATTAATTCGTTTGCTTTTTAATATTATACAAAATGAAATTTAATATTTTTTTCGAGTTTGTAATATAGATGAAATTTAAGTTAAATTTATAAGTAATTAAAATTGTTCGTCCAAAAATGTATTATTAAATGTTTTAATGTTATAAATGAAATGAAAAGGGGAATTGACGAGTCACAAAAGTCTGGGAATAATTTTATTGATTGATTTAGAGAATTTCAGTTAGTTTATATATGAAATGATCATTTACTCGTGGATATAGTGGATCCACTCTTACGCATTGTTTGTCTTTTGTTTTTGTTTTCCAAAAGTAAAACAGGACGCCTTTCACTTACAAATTATAATAAAAATATCAACTGTATTTATATATGTTCTTTGTATACCTTATTTATACAAAGTACCTCTAGCTGGCTCTTGCATGCTCAAAGACTGGTAGAGCATCTCCATTCATTTATATATAAATAAATAAAAGTTTAGTAATCACATCACAATTTAATAATCTTGTGCATTTTAATTTCAGAATAACTTCATTTTTGCAGTTAATCGACTAACATAATCTTTTAGACACAACTTTCTAGTCTGTTATTATAGAAATAAAGATTTGAATGTCACTTGAAAAACTCTAGTAATAATTATATAGTGTTCTACATCAATTATTATTTTACAGTAGGAAGAAACACACAAAATTGTCCATGATGATGTTTTCAGAGGTTGGAGACCAGATACGATTTCTAGCGCGTCAAACATTGTCTTGAAGTGACACAATCATACTATTCTAGGATGAAAAAATAAAATAAAAACACATTCTATGAATTCTTTACACTCCACACATTCATTGGAGATACAGGGGTAACAGAGTCGACCCATATCACCCTGCTATGCATTATATACCATAAGAGGTGTCAGCATTTTCAGCGCTAAAGCATTGTTCATAGTCATAACACATTAATGCCTACTTACTGTCAAAACGCAGCAGAAGTTCTAGTATTCTTGGACTACTTGATTTTGAACAAACACTTCTAAAAGGACTAAAAGATGAACTACTTTACAATCCTACCAGGAGAAAATGAGTACATGCCTTACCAGCATGCAGGATGCAGCATTAAAAGGGGGAAAAATGATCTTGTTCTCATTTTTTGCCATGTCTAATCAACTTCTAAGCAGCAGCAAGTTGGTAATTATTAAATAACACAGGAAACCTCTCTGAATCTCAGAAACCTCCCTCAAACAAACAACTGGCTTCAATCATAACTACATAGAAGAACTCTCTGAACTCCGTCAAACAAGCCACTGGCTTCCGTCAAACAAGCCACTGGCTTCCGTCAAACAAGCCACTGGCTTCCATCATTACATAACAACACAAGTTAGTTTGAAGGAGCACAGGGTCTAAGAGTTTTATCATTTGCTTAGAGTAGCTGAAATATGTTTCAAACACTCAAAAGCAGCTCCTTCATATCAAACCTAGGTAAACAAGTTCAGGGAGGTTTTCACAGGTAGCTTGAGAGTGTGTACCAGAAGACCAGAGTTAGCTGCCTACATTTAGCCTCTTCAATTGACCAAAATACCACAATACTAGAAACATCAACTCTAATCTTCTGATTTGGCAATATCAAGGCCAACCATACATTTAGCAGCACCCCTAATCAGCTCTTCGTCAAGCCCTACAAAAGAAGGATACAATATTTCTTTCATTCCCTTGACGATCCACTATTTTAAATCCTCATACCCATACTGGTACAGATGTATTAAATAAACTGATATCGAACAAACTAGTATGGTGAAAGCATGCAAATAGAAAAAATGTGCAGCAATGGTACCACCCAGTTTTGGCCTGTTTTGTACTTCTAACAGTTAGATTTTACTTCACTTGAAATCCTCAAAATCAGCTAAGGAAATAGCTTCCATTTTGTACATTTTATTGATGAGTATGATTATCCCTCAGATAAATTATAAAAGGAGGTTTTGGAATTAACCATATTTAAGGCAAGGGTTAGTAATATGATATGAAGGCGGGTTAAAGATGAAAATATACCAGAAATGAAGTCTTCAACTTCATCCTCATTTGAAATTAATGGATATGGTGAAGAAATGACGGGTTGAATAACATCCTTCCATTTTTGGGGATCAGAGAGGATCACATCTCTATCCACAACCCAGTCGCCAACTGTACCTATATTGGCTACAGAAATCGGATCAAATCTTTCACTCTTCACTTGTTGCCTACATAAGCAAATACCACTAAACTCAATCTCTGATAGTGCGGTCAAAATAACTTTGCCACTGCAATAAACCTTACCCATGTCCTAAATTGCAGATGTAAAAATCTTACATTGAAATTTGCAAAAGCTAATTCTCTCTTGAATTAGGAAGGGATTTAGCTAGCATATAATTTATATTAGAGCAATTTAGGTACCTAGCTTAATTCTTGTAATTAAACAAATACAGAATCCAGCATACTAGGAAAGTACCAAATGGTACAATAGCCAGTCTATAAATACATATGCACTGCTATGTAAAAAGATCAGAACATAATCAATACAATTTCATTCTTCATTTCTTTATTGCAAAACTCAACAGGCCCTCAACGATCACAAACCAAATAAACCCTAAACCCTAAACTGCTTACTCGCACAGTTACGATAATCGCCCACTAGATTGAAGAAAGACGGTACTGAACCCGCCTTCAGATTCACTCTATCCTTCACTTTCCAATCCAGAGGTGGACTAACCAGAGGAAGATGCATTTTAATAGGCAGAAGAGAGAGATCAAACAGGAAGCAAGAAGCAAGTGGAAGAGAAAGAGAGAGCAGAAGTGGAAAAGAGAGTCAAAGGAACCCCCCCTCCCCCTGCGGGCCACCCGGGGTGACATTGTAAGGCCGTTTTATGTGTTTATATTTTTTTCTTGCTTCTATATTGAAGAAATCGAAACAGCTAACATTTGATAGGATATTATTTCGTAAAAGAAATCAGAATAGTACCATTGACAGTTCCACAAACAAACCCACCTATGTTGTAATTTCAGGTTATAATGGACAAATGTGAGATCGTCGAGCCGTTGATTCTCCAAGAGATTTATTGTTTCTTTGTGCATTTGTTCATAAGGAATGAAAGATTGATCGCATCCTTTAGCACTGCATGTTTGGCTGAGGATGCGGACAGCTAACTGCATCAGATTTGGACAAATTTGCCCATGTGTAAGCCACCAATTAGCTGATAACCACACAAGAAATAATTTCAGCATAAAATGAGAAAATTCAGGTACAGATACTGAAATACAAATGACCAGTTTTATATATACCAGACTTTTACTAATATGCTACAACAGGATCCTCCTGTATTTGCAGCTGATGGATGACCTTCTCATCTGTTCTCTATTTTAAGTTCTTCATTTTATTCCCTTGTTTTTGTTTCTGAATTATAGAAAAATGATGCTTAATTGAGTGTTAAACAGAACTAAAGCTAGACGTGGTTAATACCATACTATTGCTCAGGATCCATTACAATGATTTATGGTAAAAGGCAACAAGGAAATCCTTGGTTTTGTAGAACATCACTTACCAGGAATCAAAGTGCGCCTTGTTCTAACAGCCATTGGCCTACGAAAATTAGCAGCCGCCTCACTTCTATATATATTCAACTCCTCTTGTATTTTATCTTGTTTCTTCAGATCAGGCACAAGTCTTTCTATACAATCAAGCATTCCAGAGAAAATCTCATTCGACACATCTGTTTTAATTGCCTCAAAAAAGAGAGGATTAAGGAAAAAGCCAGCAGCATGGAGAGGCCGTGCCAATTCCTTATCCCACCTGCAGTTGATAATTTCCCAATATGGCATGTATTGATTCTTATCCACCAGCACCTTTCTCATAGTTTCCTTTGCTTGGTACAGACCCACATAGATATACCCCATAGCTGGCCTCTTTGCACTACAAACCAATTTATGAAGCCGTACAAGTGGCTCCACAGTTCGAATAACAAGAGCGCAACCAGACCAAAAGGTCAAGCTGTTTATGATATTACTAGCTGTGACGCCACCTGGGTTATTTGATAGGGAGGATCCCAACCACTCGTCAGAACGCACCATAGCACTCAGTTCCTCTTTAAAACCATATATGGTCTTCAAAGTAGCAAAATTCAGAGCATTAGGTGTCTCTGCACAAGCTATTAGATCCTTTCCTTGTGTAAATATTCTGACCAAGTTTAATGCAAATGCACTATTGTAAATGAACCTTGTGATGCTTTTTGCATTTTCTAGCACCTCACTTACGGCCTCGAGCTTCCCTATGTCCTCTAGCATGCCATCTATGCATTGAAAAGCGCATGGGGACCAAAACAGGGTAGGGAAAGCTTCAGCTAACTTCTGTCCAGCCAAGGAATGAATCTCTGAGTTCTTAGTAACCACTTGAACAACATTTCTGTGGCCGACTTCCTCCACCACATGCCTGAGCAGCTCATATAATGTGTCAGATGAGGTCACAATATTGGTTGCATTAACTGATTTCAAGAAAACAGTTCCCTTGGGGCAATACACCAAGAAATTGATCATGGTCCTACCATTTTCACCAACCCGTTCGTCAGCCAGCAGAGAACACCCAGTGTCACCCCATGATGACCGGTAGAAGGCAGCATGTGATTTTACTTCTTCTAAAGTTCTCTCCAAAACTCGGCTACGGAACTCGTGATATGAGAAATCGCCGAGGGATGCACCCCCAGCAGCTGTTGTGATTGCATCCAACATTGGCTGGAAATATACTGAGTTGACCGCCTCAGGGAGCCCGATATCGTACAAAAACCTCCCTATTGCCGCATAAACCTGGTCCTTGTCCATTGACATGCTCGAGCTAGGTCTAATTATAGCTATCGCGTCCTCAACAGGTGCAACAGCTAAGGAGATGTTATCCTGTTGCACTTCGTCCCCCAATTTTGGCCGCTTTCTTTTCCTCCCTCGCCGGCTTTTGGTCTTGTCATCTGAGATCTCCATCTGCACAAAAGCCATATCTCCTGTGGCAGTTCCTATTCCCACATCGTTCAAACGAGCTGCACCATCAAGCTCATGGGAATCCATGCTACTTATCTTTATCATCTCTTCAGCAATCTTGACTCGCCGCCTTTTCCTCGCCAGAGCTGATTCAAGGCTCTGCATCATTGCATTCTGGACCTCCTGCGGCACCTTAGCACAGCAAGAGGCATTGCCTTTCTGGCGCGCGAGGTGCTCCTTGATGCGATGGATGCCACCACCTAGGAATTGCTTCAGGCAGTACTTGCATTTCAGTAGTGTACGATCACCTGACCGGATCATCAGGCAGTGCTTCCATGCTGGGTCATGCTTTTGCGTCCCAATTGGAAGGATTATCTCGGATGGCGATGCCATAATTCTGTAGAATATTAATGTCATTTTGGAGCTAATTGCATAATTACTACAATATTCATCTGAAATCATGTTTAATACTGTCAGCTTTACCAGAATGACATCTTGTACTACACTGGCAATAGGCATTGTAATTCTTCCTGGTAATTTATTTATTTGAAATTTAGCTCCCATTGTTGTTGATGAAGCGTAGACTACAATTCCTTTATTTATTTCAGCTAGTAATTTTTTTATTTTAAGATGTTGTTGCAGTATCTGTTCAATAGGTCTATCAGATACCTACAACCTTTTTCTAAGAAATCAATAAGTGCAAAACCCCTCCTCGATTTTTACCCCAACCCTTCTACTTAAATTTTTTCAATTATTCCCAACTAAACCCTAGAGATTTGCACAAGAGAAACTCAATTTAATCTCTTTTAGACCGACTGGTTCAGAAAGCAACAGAAAATGAAGCTCAATAAAGCAACAGTTCGCACGATCTAAAGTAATTAAATCGAAAGAAAATCGAAATTCTGTGCTTACTCGTAAGTCGCGGCTCCTCTCGACCGCCCGTGAGACGATCAGATCAGACCAAAAGGGAAGAGCGGTCCGGTTTTGTATTTAACGAAGAGGAGGTTAGGTTTCGAGTGCGTGACCGGATGAACCGGTTAGCGGGTGGGGTTGTTTCCGTCGATTGGGCAGGCTCGAGTTAATAGACCGAAGTCAACCCATCGTTTTACCCGGTTCGTTTCGACCCAAACTTGAAAGCCGCGGTTGCTGACGTTTTAAATGCTCCCTGGTTCAACCAAGCTTAGGAAGGACCATTTATTTCTTATATTGTTTTTGGAAACAAATACTTGGTTAAGTGTCATACTAAATCTTTATATTGGCGTATTGTTCATATCGAACGTATAAAATTACAACTACAACTATTATAATTTTTTTTGAATAAAAGCAGGAAATACCTGCATGTTTCATTGAAACAACAAAGTCTTACATAAAGTCTCTAATATGTCTATAAGTTTTCGCAAGAAGCAAAAACAGAGTAGTGATCTAAAGTACTGAATGTTTATTCATCAAATTGTCAAATATGATTCATAGCATTAGTTTTCACCTTCTTCCAAAAAATAGCTATACATGTTTCAAGTCTAACAGAGACCATAACAAAATGTAACGAAGTTTCAACCAAAACCTATCCAAAGACATAACAATTAGTCATACAAACAACCAATATATTCAGAAAATTAAGTTCCTTCAAGTAGACCTAAGCCAGACAAAGGCTCCTCCATGATTATGAGGTCTGAAGCCATCGGACTCGTCACCATCAGGCTTTCTCTGCCTATGGTAGGTTCTTTCAAATCATGTACATCATGTGGTAAAATTAGATTAAGTTTTAAAAATGAAGAGTCAGAATTGTGCTTACACCAGTATTTCAGAATGTTGATTCCTTAGTAAACACTCTTTTCCTTCTAACTAACCACATGAACACTTTAATCTTTAAAGGTAGCTTAGATTTCCAAATTACATCAAAGAAAGGATTTTTGTATCCTCCAAACTCTAACCACTGGTACATGGCATGTACCGTAAACTTTTCATAACAGTCCCATCTCCAAATAATTGAGTCACTTTGGGAGGGAATAATTTTTACATCTTGAAGAATGACTTGTAGTTTTCCCCATTGACCTAACAAGCCAACCAACTATCTATTAAATTTTAATCCTATATCATGATTAGCAAAAACTTTACTAACTGTAATATGAGGATCTACACAAGCAAGAAATAGATTAGGAAAAAGGAGAGAGAATGAGAGCTCTCCCTTCCATTTGTCAGTCCAAAAAGCAATATTGAAACCATTCCCTAGTTTCTTATATGTCGTTCAAGCGGGTTTGCAGCCGTTGTTTAATCTCGCTACGTGCGATGCATTATGAATTACCAGTGTTTTGTGTGATCAAGCGAGAAAACATGCAGTATGGACTGCAAAGGAAGTAATGATAAGATATTTGTATAACAACTAATAGTATCATTCTGTTGTAACATGCTGATAAGAAAGCTGGTTAATTACAGCATTGTTTATAAGCTACAAACGAAGCTTGCGGAGGTGTTTTCATAGGACTAGTGCAGCGAATGGTACATAACATCCAAGAAAAGCGATAAAGGAGCATATATGAAAGTACCTAACAATAATCTGATAGCAAAATATCTGAGCACCAACAAAAGTTTATATTCTTGTCTTTCTAATGGTAGAACACATAGTATCTATCACATTGTCTTAACATTTAAAATAAAATAATTTCAATTTCATAATAGAGCAGCAAAACAGTTAGTTGCTATCAAATATTGATACCGACTATCGATACCGATGTTATTATGCACATTTAGTTGAGTTATTATGTACATTATTTGAGTTATTATGCATGTTATTTTTGTACTCAAATAGTTATGCATGTTATTCTTTTGTACTAAAATAGTTATGCATGCTATTTGAGTTATTATGTACATTATTTTGTTAACATGCATAATAATTTTTTCAGTATAAAAATAACATACATAATAACTCAAATAATGTACATAATAACTCAACTAAATGTGCATAATAACATCGATATCGATAGTCGGTATCAATAATGATATCTAAGAAACATTAGCCAAAAATAAATACTTGATAACAGCTTCCCTGAGCTGTTGAGCATATCAATAGCTTTACTAAGTGTCAGCATGTTGTTTTTTTGGACACTTGGACACGCCAAAAATTCAGAACTATTTAGTTGCATGCAGACACGCCATTTCTTGACACTCGGACACTCGGACACACCATTAATGCGCATTTATATCGGGCCACGCTTAATATGTTAATAGACCGTGTCTGCATCGGGTCTACCCAAATCCCAAATATTGTGTCGCTTTAATTTTCCCCTCCTTAGTGGCCTCTCTGAATAATTTTAGTGCACATTAATGAAGGGTTCAATTCAGCTCTTTCGTTCTCCAATTAGGGATGGCAACGAGCCTGGCCCATAGGCATAGTGTCAGACCCAAGTTTGATTCGTTATTTCAAAATTATACGCCTGCCCGCCTGAGCCTAATCAAATGGGTTCTAAATGTAATATCCGCCTGTCCAACGGGCCTTATCCTTAAGCCCGAGCTCGGCCCGAAAGGCCTGACTACATTAAGACTTGAGAAAAAAATAAAGGTCGTGACTCATGAAAATAGAGTTTGGCCAAAACTTTGCGAAAAATATCCTAAAAAATAAAGGCCTAATCATTTATCTCTCATGAGTTCATTTTTACAACTCTAAATGCTAAATTTTGTGGGAAAAACAAAGGTAGGATGAGAAGGGCAGCGCACATTTCAATATATAACATTTGGCCCACAAGACGCCTCATGGGCTGTACCTCAAGACCACGCCTGGCCCGGCTTTTGGCCTGGCCTGATCTAGCCCGTTGTGGTTTCGAGCCGGACAAGCAAAGGTTTGGGCCAGGCGGATTTGATCGGGCTTTCGGGCTGCCGGGATTTTCTACCCTCCCTATCTCCAATACTGTCGCTTCTGTATTGCTATATTTAATAGAGAATTTTACTGCTCCCCTTCTCTAATACGGAACAAGATCTTCTACCGCGCAACACCGTTACTGTGCGTGCTGCGCAACAAATCTCAGCCTTTAATTTGCATCAAGATTCGTGCAAGCTAAACTTTATAATATCAGATCCCCCTGAATCAAATCTGGGTCTTCCGTAGCTGACAGCGCAGTAAATCTGGGCCGTCTGTCGGTGCTGCGCGGTAGAAGAATCGAGTCCCTCTAATACTGGTGATTTCGATGCTCTCCTCATTCTGCTCTATAAATTTCATTTCTTTCCAATGTATCCAGTTGCAGCATATTCAACTCTTCGCTCGCCTCAACTCTTTCCCCAGCAACATTGACTAAACCAAGGTACTTCCCCTGGTAACTCGCAGAAGAAATAACTGATCTATAATCAAGAGCGAAGAAATCAGGGTTCTGTACATTCAATTTGAGTTTCAAGGTTAGAATAGTATACATTGAAATGCGATCTTTTCATGATGACATTCAAATCTGAGTGTATTGATCGTTATATTTTGTACACGTCGAAACGCGTAATCCGACAATGTATTTCGACCAATTTTCACGCTTTCTTTCCTTTTAGTAGTATAAAAGCACGCAAGTTCTCGTTGACTCTCCTATTGTTGATTTAACATGCAGGTACAAGAAATTGGAAGAGAAACAAACGCTAAATCTAGGCTCAGAACCCCGAGACGGATGAAACAGAGCACTTCAGCACTTCCTTGCGGTCGCAAGGATTTCCTTGCGTCCGCAAATATTCTATCCCAGCTTCCAGAGAAGACCCGAAGAAAATCCTTGCAAACACAAGAAGACGATTGCGTTCGCAAACCGGCCGCCCCAGGCGTCAGAGGAGCTTGCAGCCAACTTCTTGCAGGCGCAAGGAACTCCTTGCGTCCGCAAAACTTTTACCCCTGTTTCCAGAGAGTTGCAGCCAATTCTTTGCGGACGCAAGGAATTAGACGCTTTTTCAAAATTCAGGGTTTTAATTAGGAAAGGGGGGGAAACATACCAAGTCTGGTTTCACTTCTTCTTCACGATTGCTAGAGCGTTTCTTGGGCGATTTTGGAGGAGAAAACCTAGATCTAGACGGATTTGCACAAGGAAGAAGATCAAAGCTTGGAATTGAAGCTCGGTTTAGGGGTTTTATCAATTCTCTCTTCTCTAGCTTTTATTTTGATGTATTTGATTAAATCTCTTGTATTTGTAACAGCCATGAAGGACTAAACACCCCCCTAGGGTTAGGGAATTAATGTGAAACTCGCAAACTTGTTGAATGTTTTGATGAATGTTGTTTTATGAAATTGATTTTCCTTGTTTTAATTGAAATTTTGGCTTTGGATTGATTGATTGAGAAATAGTTAGTTCAAATTCCGATCTAGAAAAATCACTAGATCTATCTCGTATCCGAGGGGAATTAGATTAGATCTAAGGGTAGTTAGGCAAAAACTTGAATTGTGTACCTAGTGCGTAATTGCCGAGGTAGTATAACTCTAGTAACGCCTAAATAACGAGTCGCTTTAACCCTTAGCACGAGGGTGGACTCGACTAATCATCGGTTCACAATTGTGCTAGGTTTGGTACCGAGTCGAGAGATCGCCAACTCGGTGCCGACTATTATTCTTCGTGCCCATCATATAAACAACTTTAATCAATTGAGCATTCAACATAGTAAGTAAGTGGATCAATAAACCCGAAGCCCTAGGTCTAGATTAATCGATAAATTACCGCTAAATTACGTTTTCTTTTTACTTTTCAATTCGGTTACTGGATCAAACACACTTCACCAATTTTATCTCTTGCTTAGAATCAATTTCGTTCCGAACTATCCGTGAATCGACTTGTCCCTGTGTTCGATACCCAAATTTTCAACCTCAACGACAATCGTGCACTTGCGATACACAACGGTATTTGAGTTTAAAACTTGACATTTTAATCGCATAGAAAAACCCCATCACGTATCTTTCCCCTCCTTGCTTGGCAACTCTTTCTAAATACCGTCAGCAAAAATCAAAGAGACGAAGAAACACTGAAAGAGACATAGCAAAAAGGAGAATCAATCCTCTAATCGAAGAGAGCTCTTGATTTTTCCTCGCTTTTAATCGACGAGTAAGCTCTCTCTTTCTTCTGATCTATATCGTCATTTTCTAGATCTAGAAGGCTGCAATGAATTTATTTTATACAAAATCACAAATAGAAATTAGATAATTTTTAGCACCCCCGATTTGTGCATATCGGTGTAGTAGAATTAGAAGGGTAGTACACGTGCCACTGAATATGACATTATTTTAAAAAAGCAGGGTAGTAGAATTAGAAGGGCTTGATATGATGGATTATTATGACCATTTAAATTATAGTACACGTGCCACTGAATATGGCAATACTTTTTTTGAAAAAGAAGTAAGTTGTTTCTTCCGTAGAAGTGCTTTATGTTTTAATTTTCTGATTTCTATCACATTATTTTCATGACTATCATCTCAAGCATAAGCACCACAGTAATTTTTCAATGAGTTCTACTATTTGATTAAGTTGTAGAATATTTTTGCTAGGCGAGTAGGTGTGTGCATTTTCTTTTAAGAGAATGGGAATGAAGGAATTGTTCATCTAGGTTGTCAGACCTTGTTGTCAAAAGGGTGATTATAATACATAGTACCTTTTAAAAGTTATAATTAATCTACTTAAAAAAATTAAATAATATAGTAGTGACCAGAGGAATAAATACCAAGCAACACAAAAAACACAAACACCATTGATATCAACATACAAGAGAAAATTAAGTTAATTTGGTTAGTTTAAAGAGGGGACTTTGCAGTATCTTATTTTTCTGGACATGCAGAAGTCCTTGTGATTGTGGTGCTTTACCTTTGACAAATCATTAATTAATATTAAGATACTAAATGAAAATTTCACCAAAATAAAAGTTACAGTCAGTAGAATCTTGCAATATGGCATCAATTTATGGAAGAAAGTAAAATAACATTCACTTTTTCATCCTAATGTTACTAAATATCATCATACTTCTAATTTTTTTCCCGTATCTCCACATGTTAACATAAATAGGTATAACATGGAGAAATAGATGGCAAGTGCTATACAAAATGTGTTGGTACAATTGATATTCATGTGTGGCATCCTCTTCAAGGAGAGCTTAAAATCAGAATATTTAATATTAATTTTCATGATGCATGTATCGGCATTGTGGCTTAAGATAATACTCGTGTGATCTGATGATGAGCCCAATTAGATAGCATGGGCATCATTTCTAAACATGGTATGTATTTATTTTTCATAATGTTATTCTCTGAATTAGTAACGAATATTGCATTGGTTTTTTTTTTTTTTTCTATTTATGATTTTCAGTTTCATTCAACTTTGATTACTTTTGTTTGATTCTGTTTGTTTAATTTTTTTTGGTTATAGGAATGTGTTGACTGTGTATTTAATTTCAATTTAAATATATGATTATGGAGGAGCTTATTTGAGAAAGTCCTAAATCTTTTCAGATGATGAATTTTCTTCCATAGTCTTTATATTACATTGTGTGCCCACTATTATTTATATTACATTATTACCTCATGTACCCATATGATCATATCCTTGATCATATCTTAAATTTTCTCAATGCATCTGGTAGTAAATAATGGTAGCTTAATGTGTGTTATAATATAAATGTTTTTATCTAAAATGTAATCTATGAACAAATTTCGAGTATTTGGTTCAAATTTTAAACCAATTACTCAAATTTACTCAAATTTTAAACCAATATATTTAAAAAATTATAAACATGTTTTTAAACTTATGTATTGGATGCGCTTCAAATTTCGGGTAATTGAACTGTCTTGATATTCCATAAAAAGAGTGATTCTAGTACGAACAAATTTTTTAAAATACTAACCATATACAATCAATTATTGTCATCGATAATTTTTCAATCAAGTTGATTTTCCCAATCTATTGCGACCGCAAGAGATCTGATTTGCAGTTATAAAACCTCATCTCCTTTCTCTTTCTCTTCTCACAACCTAGCAAACAATTTTCTCTTGTTTTTTTCTGATTCTATTCTCTGCCATTTACTGAGCACTAGCAACAACCATCTCTCTTTCTCTTATACATCATCAAATCTTCTACACATCTCTTTTTTTCTTCCTCAAACCCGACTACAGTAGCCACCTTTCTGCAGATCATCTCCAACCGCAACCACCTTCATTGCAGTCGCAAGAGAAGTGATTACGGCCACAAGACACTTGCTGGATCACTGCTGGACTTGCTAATTTGCAAAACTTCTTCGCTGCTACTGTTGCTATTTTCGATTGGTTTGGCCAAATCAATCTCGGTTATTTCTATCCTCTTTTTCATAGTTTATTTTATTTAGGATTAGAGATATTTGGATTGGTTAAGTCTTGTCTTTTGATCTGTTGAGTCATGTTTGACTATACCTTCGGCAAAAATGGTTCAAACGCGCACCGACAAGCAGATTGTGACTCATGGCGACAACGAGGACCAACGTCAGCACAAGTTGCCACGTTACGAAATACTAGTAGAAATGTGAAATCTCATTAGCTACTGATAATAACGCCTCTAATGAAATATGATTTCTTCTCAAAAGTGGACCTCAGGATGTGCATAAATAGATGAAAAAAATAAATTACTGATGTAAACTTAGGGCCGCGAATAGCGCTCTCGACCCTTTATAAAAATTTTAAGACACGTTAGACTATTACATATATATCGGTTCATTATTGAACTCTTTATAAAAAATTTCCTTGACTAATGAGACGAAAGTAATTGAAAACAAACTTCTTATAATTCTCAATTAGGTTCTAATTGAGTTGTTAAGATGTCATCTTGGATTGTTATGTCACTTGTATTGCTTTCAAGATAATTGGAATTGTTTTATAACTCCTATTTTAATTATATTATGATTTTAGAGTAATGGTGAGAGATTGCAGGTTTGAAATTTAGTGAAAAAGTAAAATGCTATTGAAAGACTTTAAATCTACTTTAAAATATTTACAGACAAAAACTTTTATCTGTTATTAAAATTACTTATGATTTTGAACCAAAGTTTCAGGCATGAATTCTTCTCAACAAAATCTTTCGATAGTTATGTCATATATGTCCTCTTGTACCAATATCCAAATATCCAATAGTTCATTGTTATATTCTATACATTCGTAAGCCCATATTTCTCTAAATAATATTTAATATGAGTGTTTTCACCTAAAAAAGAAAAAAAAAAGTGTTTCACTTGCAAAAAAGAAAATACAAAGGAAAACAAAAAGAAAAAGGAAAAACCCATGTTTTTTTGACAAGAAAACCCATAATTTCTACTCTTTAGCTGAAAATGTTAGAGCGGATTGATAAACAATATAAAGATAAAGAAAGAAACAAAAAGAAGTTGCGTGATTGCGTTTACTTGCGACTTGCGAGGATGTTGTACTGATATATAAAATCGAGTTCTCTACAGAAAAAAAATTGTATTATCAACTTTAAGTTTAATCCTGGCCCATGCACAGACTTGGGTTTTAGAAAAGGTTCACCAAAATTGGCCCATGTTGTGAACTATTCGTTTAGTTAGAAGTCCTCTGGGCTAAAGTTTTATTTTGTAAATTGAAAACGGGATGGTTCCAAGTAGAAACATTACAGATTTACAGCATCCCTTGCAGGCTTGCACCATTTAAAATAGAAATCTATACCAGACCCGTTCGGCAGTTTGTAGGCGAACCGGATCTTCTAATCGTAAATCTCTACTTGCTTTCCTGCTTGTTTCGATTTGGATCGTTCAAAATTCATCTAACGGCCAAAGCATCTGCCCTTTGAATCAAATCACAGTCGTCTGTGGCGATGGAGCGGTCGGATCGAAGACAAGCAGGGATTTACGAGCAGCAGATTCAGACCCGTTTGTAGGGGGTCTGTTGGGAGCTGATCTGCACGAATCTCTGAGCAATCCGATGGATACAATTCACTGAGCATGCTGTTCTGTTGGTGATTAACTGATTACAATCCGTATTTGTGGGAGTAGTAGTTTTTTTTTCCTGGTTATGTGAACTTAACCTCACTGTATCATATTGTTCCGTTGACGGTGAGATCAGTGGTCCTGCAGATGGGTGTTTAGAAAAGAAAAGAGAGAAATTTGTTCAACTCTTATGGAGTTATGGATATTCGAGCTTTTGATTGAGTTAAACAAGTGTGACTAGCCGTTCCGAAAACAAATATATTAACCTGCGAATTCAATTAAGGAAAATGTTTTGGGGATGCCGTTTTTGATACGCAGTTGATACTGATTGGACATTTCCAGTCGGCTGGACGCTTCCATTAGCTCGTTTCATCTGCTGTACTGGACACCTCCATATTCTTTTCTATTAATATTGGACAACGAGATCCAGTCAACGATTAGCCTAGCATAACCTCCTCCTCCAATGGCGCTCCTCCCTCGCACCGCTATCCTGTCGACGCAACAAAGCGTCGCCACCACCATCGCCTTGCTCCCCTACTCCACCTCCACGTCATCATCCCCTGCGACCTACACGCGGGCTCCCTCTCCGTCAGCGTCTTCTCCGACGGGACTTCCCAAGGCGGTGGATTTTGTGATCTCTAAGGTCGACGACCTCTTGAACTAGGCCATGAGAGGCTCGATTTGGCCCATGACCTTCGGTTTAGCTTGTTGCGCTATCGAGATGATGCATGCTGGTGCTGCTAAGGTACGATTTCGATCGATTTGGCATGATCTTTCGTCCCAGCCAGCCCTCACCAGTCTGATTGCATGATCGTGGCTGGTACTCTCACAAACAAGATGGCTCCGGCTTTGCGCAAGTAAGGGTTTTAATTTTTGTTACATGATCTGAATTTATTGTCGACAATTGAGATCGATTTTTGAGGATTTTGTGAGAGTTGCCTTGAAACCAGATTAGTTAAGAAAAAAACTGTCAAATAGGTGAATTGATTTTCATGAACCAGAGATCATGCCAAATTTGATGATGTGGCGGAAGTCATGTTTGTTGCATGGGTGCTAGGCAAACGTCTGAGCTAGATTTAACCAACTTTCATCAAGTCATTTTTTTAGCAAAGTTTTATGTAAATCTGGTAATGTTGGACTAGTTTAGTATTATATATGTCTTCTATTACAGTGCATGCTCATTTCTTCTGAAAGCTCTATTACAGTGCATTGTAGTTTCTTCTTACTGCATGTTACTTTCTTCTGAAAGCATATTAATTACAAGCTCTATTACAGTCATATTAGCTCTATTATAGTGCATTGTAATTTCTTCTTACTGCATGCTACTTTCTTCTGAAAACATATTAATTACTTCTTCTTCTTGCAGGTTTGAAATTTGTTGGGAACAATATCCATATTTACAATGATTCTATGAATCAGGTACAAACAGGAGCCACACTCAATCGTTTGCATGTCAATTACTTCAAGGAAGTCATCATGTCAGTCTCGATACTTTGGAAGATTGTTTGAGGACTTTGGTTTTGGATCAAGAGAATAGAAGAGATTTTGTATCATTATTGATACTTCATTGATACTTCATATGTTCTCTATGTTTTTTTTCTAGCAACAAGTGGTGAGGTTAATGTATCCTTTATTCCATATGCTTCTTGTATTGATGATTTAAAGAATTATGCATGGACATTCTCGGTGTATGATAATATCATGGTATCTCTTGTCACGGTACACAACAAGTTGCAAGCAAATCCAAATGTGTCAGTAACCTTCGGTTGCAGGAAGGAGTTGATGGTTATTTACGTACAAGATGAGATGAATAAATGTAAATTTTGAATTAATTTATTACTGTAATTATACACATAATTTTTTGGTTATGAAGGTGAAGTGCAGCAAGCACGAAGAAGAAGAACAAGAGTTCGTCGTCAAGTTAATGAAATACCGAATGCATTGGAAAATAATTTAGGTAGCAGTGAGTCTGAAGGTACATGTTACTATATATAATGTAATACATTCTATTTGATTTATAATTCATGTTATTAATGTTATTTTGCATATAGGGAACCAATCTATAATCTTTCTATAATAGATTGTTATAATGCATGGTAATTTATTCTTTACACTTCTTGTTATTGCTATAATGCATATAAACATCATATTTGTTGTTATGGAACATGTAATGCACAATCAATATACAATGCACATGAGAAATTCCAACGTAGATCATATTGCAAAATTTTTGTTTTTTTGCGTGTTAGAATATCTGTTGTGCATTATAGTTTACTTATTATGCATATTTGAAACATCTGTTATCATGAATGTACATCACAGTTAAATTACTATGCATGTTGAAAATCTGTAAACTTGTAAGTTATTTATATATGCATATTTAATTTGTTATACATTCATCATATTTTATAATCTTTGGCAGATGGCACTGAGTCTGAAGAGGATCAAAACGATGAAAGAAATCAACAAAATGCTAACACTGACAATATAGATCAAGGTACCTGTTCCTTTTTATAATGTAATGCATTATACTTGTCTTTCTAATGCCTTTTACTATTGTTATTTTGCATTTAGTATAGTAATTGATAACCTTTATATATTATCATAGTAATCATTCATGGTAATTAATTTTTTTTATATTTTATTATTATTGTTATGCATACAAATTATTCATGTTATTTCAATTAATTGCCATGTGACACTGAGACTGAAGAGGAGGAAAATGATGTAATTGAAGAGGAGGAAAATGAACTACCAGACCAGCAAAGTACTCACACTGAGAATTTAGAGCAAGGTACCTATTCTTTTTATACATTATAATGCATACTATTTGTCTTGTAGTATGTATTATTTATGTTATTTTATATGTAGAAAACTAATTTTTAACCTTCATATATCATCATTGTTACCATGTGTGTTAATGTAGTTTTCACACACTGTAATTGTTGTAATGCAACAATTGTTCATTTGTAATGTAATAGTTAATGCACCACCGGAAAATCCAGCAATCGACAATCCACAAGACCAAATCCAAGGTAAATTTTGGTCTTTCCGATATGTGATGCATACTAAAATGTTATTATTATGTGATTCATATTGTCTTAATAAGATGACAGTGTTCCCCTTCAAATATTATGTTGATGATGTAAATATTGTTTTGTACAAGTATGACGACATCAGTGTCACAGTTGGGGAGATTTCGAAATTGAGAACTTGTTGGTTTGTGGTTATGTTTCTCAAAATGTAAGTGATTTTTATTTTATTTTTCTTACTTGCATTTTGTATATGTCCTACTAATTTTGAGGCTAAATCAATTACTTATGAAATATAACATAGGTCTTGGCTGCTATTCTATATATTCTGGATCGTGAAGTCGATTCTAAAATTAACTCTGTAATTGTTTCTTCAAAGGTGCTGGTAATTAAACTGAACTGCTTTATAGTGCATGTTATATCTTTGGTAGTATATGTTAATTTGATTATGATGCATCTTATGCACTGTAAAATTATATTTACAGTTTGATTAAGATCTTTATGCAAGCTAACTTATTTGCTATAGCTTTTATTTTATTTATTATGCATGTAAACTGTTATTTTATTTATATGCATGTAAATTGTTATTATTCTAATTATTTCTCCAAAGATGCTGGTAAGTAAACTGAACTGATTTATAGTGCATGTTATATCTTTGGTAGTATATGTTAATTTGGTTATGATGCATCTTATGCACTGTAAAATTATTTTTACAGTTTGATTAAGACCTTTATGCAAGCTAACTTATTTACTATAGCTTTTATTTTATTTATTATGCATGTAAACTGTTATTATTCTAATTAAATGTTTTTTTGTCAGGAATTACTCTGTGAGGGAAATCACTATAATTGTTATTTAAAAGTGTAGTTCCCTTTTCAATGAAAAACTTGAAGCATCAAAATTGGTTCTTTGCGTGACCCAGATAAATAAAAATTGGGTCTTGTATAGCATCAATTTTGATGCAGCGAACATTGGAGTTTATACTAGCAGACCAACGAAGCATGACTTGTCTGGAGAAATAAATAACCATATTCCATGGATTCGGCATTTTCTCTCTTGGAGATTGGATAACAAGAAAATTCTTAAGTACAAGTTAAATTGGGTTGAAAATCTACCAACAGAAAAAAAAAGCAAGAGGACTGTGGGGTTTTTTATCATTAGATTCATGCTCAGTCTGATGCTGAATCAGCCCACCAATATAGTTTTGGTAATTTTTAATGTTTTATTATTATTTTATCTTGTAATATTTATAAATATATGAACTCTTATAATAATATATCTTTTTTTGTTGATTTTTTCATTGTAGGAAACTACAGAGAAAGATAGGGCACTGCTATGATTTAATCTTCTTCGTGATAAGAGCAATGAAGTGAATGTCGAATTTTGAACTTTATGTAAGTTTTGTAATATTCTTCCAATCTAGTGTATATTTATGTTTTAGGTTTTCAAGCCTTTAAAACAATCTGCTTTGCATGTTGTTTCATTTTTTATGCATGTTAAGTACTCGTGCATATTCAGTTATTATGTTATTAGATTTTCATGCATTTACATCTATCTATTTTTGCATGATATTTCAGTTTGCATGCATGTTAAGTACTCATGCATATCCAGTTATAATGTTACTGGATTTTCATGTATGTAAAACAATTTGTTTTGCATGTTGTTTTAGTTTTTATGCATGTTAAGTATAAATTGATTTTCAGTTATTATGTGATTATGTTTTCATTCATTTAAAACTATCTGCTTTGACATATGTTTCAGTTATTGTGCATCTTCAAATTTGACACATTAAAATAGTTATAACATTCTGTTGTTTCATTTTTTTACGGCAGTTGCAAGACAGATTTGTGAAGTATGTGTTATGCTTGGCTGAAGATGAGAGATGCAGGTGTGTTATGTGCTCCAGTTATGTGTTCTGATGGAACAGTTCTGAATGTTTAGTACTTTAGATTTGTACAAATTTAAGCTTAGGTGGATTGAAAACTTGGCTATGTTTGTTATTTGAAACTTAGGTTCTATTACTTCCTGAATTGTTGCTTGTATGAATGTTTGGTTGACATGTTATGCATATTATTTCTGCTGTTATGCATATTATATTTGTTATTATGCAAGTTATTTTTTGTGTTATGGTTATTATTCTAGTTTTTGTGCAGCTTAAATTAATTTTGTTCTTTATTCATGTTATTTCTGCTTTTATGCATGTTAGTCAATTTAAAATGCATGCTTGCTGTAATAACATGCATAACAACTGAAAAAAAATTAATATGCATAACAACTGAGTAACTATGAATATGCACCAAAATATTAAAATGCATTATAAATAAATTAATATGCATTACAAATTCGCATAGACAATGAAAATCTATCATATATTAACATGCATTACAAATCGTTGAAAATCTATCATATATTAACATGCATTACAAATCGTTGCTCAAAACAATTAACATGCATTACAAATTAACTGGAGAGAACATTTTTGTCTAAAATGAAGATGATTTTTGGACGAAATGGACGAGCGTATCAATTGCGTATCAAATATGGTATCACTGTATCAGCTCCCTTCAATTAATTATGGCATATAGAGTATGTTATTGTCAGCTATGGAGCTAACAGAGAATTCGCCGTTAATAATTCTGAGGAGACTGTACTGCTGAGCCATTACCAAAGGAAGTGGGCCTTAATAACATAGGGTCCGTTTGGCAAATCAAGAAATAATGCTAAAAAAGTGATAGAAAAGAGATAAGAATAAAATAGTGTGATTTTGAAATAATGGTAGAATAAGATATTCTTGATTATTCGGAAGAGTGAAAATGTTGTTTGGCAAGAAGTTAGTTGGAATAGCAAATGAAATATTGTATTAAAAAACATAGATATGATGAAAAGTCCAAAATACCCTCATATATACACAATTGATTTTTATTTGTTTCTATCGTTATCTATCGTTACTGTTTTTTGTTTTTCCGTTTCTGTTCTTTTGTTTTGAAAAAAAGCTTGCAGTGATACTTGGCAATTTCTTTTTTTTAAGAGATATTTTTTGTTGTTTATTTATTTATTTTATTGCTTGGTCATGTAGAGATATATAATAGACAACAAAATCACAATCAAATGCCTTCATAAGAGAAAAATGAAAAAAACAAGTTGGACATTTTTTTTTTGAAATTCTTAGCCCGTGGGCATTGTATTAGAAATAAAAGGTTGTTCATATTACACAATTGGCAATTTTTGAAATTTTTTTTTTTAAGTTCGAATTGAGATGCTCCTTAAAATATGTTATTGCCCCGAGGAGAGCCAACGCCTCTGTCATGAATGTGTCAGCAGGTTCAATAAACTCTGTAGCGAACATCTTGAACAAACAACAAACCCTTTTCATAGGCTATCCATGAGATACCACCTCTACCATGATTATCCCAAGATCCATCCAGCAATACCATAAGGGCATCAGCTGAAATGTGAAATTTCAGGGACCAAATGACACAACACTAATCTTACTGTCCCTACTCTTAATGGGGCAAACGAATCAGCTCAACATGGTCATGCCCACATTTACCAGCATATTCGAAACAGACCCAGAACAAGTCAACACCACAGAAAATCAAGAAATTAGCTTGACAGTACTATAACACATACTAATAACACATGTCAGAACCTTTAAAATTCACAAGTTAAAACCTCATAATAAATGTTTTGAAATTTTTAAGACCCGACTCTCCATTTTTTACCAGAGAGGAAAAGGATCAGAAACAGTAACAATGCCAATTTAGTCTAATAACATTTCAGGCCAATACCAGTTCAGTTTTCTTTCTAGTACAACATACAAATTCAGAATCGCACAATATCAAATCCATAGTAAGATTACTCGAGTGAAGGAGAGAGAGCAATAGTGGTGACTATCTTTCCTCAGTCCCTACCTCATCTTCCTTGCATCCCACCTCGATGAGTACCAAGATGGTTCTGAGCCAGCCTTAGCAACAAAGCAAATAAATGGGTAAGATCGTATTAAATGAGGCCAGGGTAGCCTAGGCTCGTAGGCTTGGCGATCAAGCTAGTGACGGTGATCTTGGCGTGCAATAAGGTCGGTGCTCTTGTAACTAATCGGAGTTCTAACACAAACGTCGCTTCAATCGAATCTAAGTAGTCGAGCGTGGTCATCTCGGGTGTCAAACAAATTAGCAGGAGATGACGACACCAATTCTTAAGTCAATTTCTGGAGAGGTTGCCTCAGCTCGACGAAATCAACGGTGAAAGAAAATGGTGTTGGTTTAGTGGAGAAAGAAACTGTGCGTGAGAAGAGAGAGAAAGAACAGATAAAAAATGAGGCGCAAGGGTAAAATGATAATTGAACTGATGAGCATTTCGCACACGAAATAGTGTATTCCAACTATAAGCTGGTATACGGGAAGTGTCTATTCTGCTAACTATTCTAATTACAAATTCTGTGTTTGGCATCTCGTTTTGGATGGAATTAGCTATTATTCCGGTATTCTGGCCGAAAACTCACTTACCAAACGGACCCATAATGAAGACAATAACAACAGATGGGCTGATAGCGGGTTCACCGAAGACAACACCCGATTAGCTCTGCAATCACTACAGGTGGGATCCAAGGAGTTGGTTAGGAAGAAAAAGAGAGTTAGTTACACCGTTCTGATCGTTGCATTGTCAGAAGAAAGAATCTACCATTTTTCGTTTTTTCTTTGTTACTTTTACAAATTACCTTGATAACTAACTTGTAAATGCCTACTCTATAAAGGCATCTAGGATCAAAAGGGAGTTAGACTCTGCTGAAATTAATTCTCCTCTTATGTTTCGTTGTAATTTTTCTTTTGAGGTCAATAAAATTTATTAAAATTCGGTTTGTGTTTCAATTAAATTTCAATTGAGTTTAGTTCTCAGTGATTGATCTTCTTAGATTATTACAAGTGGTATCAGAGCCTCTCGACCACATCTGGGAGGCGACATATCCTTCTTCTCTTTTCTCCTTATCATGCATGACAAGAATTCGACATCAAACAACCATGGATGAATTACGTCAGGAGCTTCGTGAGACACGCGAAGAATTTGCCCGAACTCAAGATGCCTTAGCTCAGAGGATAGCTTCTGAGCTTCAGCTACATATAACCCAAATTACAGCCGTTATAGATGAAAAATAGATCAAGCTGACCTTCGCTGGGATGCTATTTTCCGAGGTCACACGACTCAGTATGTATATGAGGATGCTGAGCCTTCCTTTACACTTAACACTCAATGTGGTACTCATCAACGTCCCCCCAGGGATGATCTCCATATTGACACTCGATTGATATTGTCTCGATCTGACTGTCCTTCTTTCAATGATCTTAACCCCTTTGAGTGGATTAAAAAAATCAACTCATACGTTGATCTCTATGCTATTTCGGCTCACCATAAGGTCCAATTAGCTAGCCTTCATTTCAGAGATCGAGCCAGTAAGTGGTACGAGGGGTACCTCTTGGTACATGACCCACCAGATTCACAGATTGGCAGCAACTGGTACAATTGGTGGTAAGACGATTTCAGAAGGGGATTGTAAAGAGTGATTTAGAGGAATTGAAGGAGTTACATCAATCCTCTGATGTTAAAACCTACATGGATAGCTTTAAATGAGTTAAGTCCAAATTATTGCTTGAAAATAGAAATTTCTCTGACAGAGATTTTATTAATTCTTTTATTGCGAGATTAAAAGAGGAGATCAAACCTTTTGTCAAAGCAACCAAATTAGCCACATTGAAAGATGCATTTGACTATGCTTTACACATTGAAATGAGAGTAGAAAACCAGTTCAAAAGAATCAAATCCTTACAAAGAACCAATTACTCAACTACTTACAACTATTTCAAAACTATCCCTGACAAGCCCAAAGCACCAACTCTTCGATCCCCTCCTACTGCCACCCCTCCTAAATCTTCTGTTATGGATCAAAGAAGAGCTCTAGGTCTATGCTACAAATATGGTGAAAAATATTTTTCAGGCCATCAATGCAAGATCAGAATTCAGATGCTCATGGATGAAGGTGAAAATGAGTCAGATGACTTCACACCATTACTCCTTGATGATAGTCTTTCAGAATCTCCTCTTGAAATGCTTGAAGAAGCTATTGTCTCAATTCACACCACAATTGGGGGTAAATTCCTTAACACTATGAGGTTTAAAGGCACCACTGGCACAACTTATGTGTATGCTTTAGTGGATAGTGGAAGCACACACAATTTTATTGACCCGACTATTCCTGCTGATACAAATTCTATTGTGGTAAAAACAAACCCTATGATTGTAATGGTAGCTAATGGGGCTAAATTGGTCACTGATTCCAAATGTGTGTCTTTGGCATTTTCTATACAAGAGGTGAAATTCACCAGTGACCTCAGGATTCTCCCAATCAAAGGATATGATGTGATTTTGAGTATTGATTGGCTGTCTGAACTTAGCCCTATCAAAATTGATTAGGGGGCCAAATGGATTGAATTTGAGAAGGAAGATAAAACAGTCAGGCTCCAAGTACAACTAGAAATAGCTAAGGTTTCCATGTGTCAAGATCTCAATATGAGAAAGGAACCCAAAGATAATAGTGAGATCCTCTTGGATCACATTTGGCTTTTACTGATCTATAAACTAATTAGAGAGTTTGCCCCTATTTTTTGTTTTGTTTTACATCATGCACGTAGGCTACATCAATTCAAATCCTACATGAGCTCTATTTGCCTGATCTACCCTATCTATTCCTCTACAATTATGATCTTGTAATCTCAAATAATATTTCTATTATGCATCTCTATCTATCATATATGATTTGTAACTGAGATGTATCTACCATGGGTAATCCTTGAAATTCCCGAAAAGGGGAAATGCATGTTTAGTTACCAGCCATGCTTCTCTTCTTCCTTTGTTAGCTACGTAGTGCGCAATTTTAATTCCATGGTTTTTCTTACACTGGTACACACACTGTATTTGGTCATGTTGTGCATGTGAGATAGATGTCCAAGCCTGAAACACCTCTATGTGGTTTGTCCAATCGAGTAGCTTGGGTACCTGATTTTCCTTAACTTGTTCGATAACCTCCATTGCATCCAATATTATGAATCCTGAGCACCCATTGCTTTGCAGCCAAGTGATCGCCTCCATTGAATTTTTGACCCTCCATATTGTCCACATTACTTGCACACACATCAGAAATTGATCGTCTGTTGTTTGTGCTTGCAACTATCTAATAATTTCCTTGAAACTCCCTTGCATTTCTTGTGATCGGAGACCTATTGGTGAGCTCAGCCATGCCCCTCGTGCAAATTGGCAATGGAAAATGGCATGGAATACAAATTCTTCTTCCAGCAAGAAGATTTTACATGTTGGTGATGTTGTTGAATTTCTGCGAGCTATAACTTGTTCTACTAGTACAACCTGTTAAGAGCATCTCCACAGTCATGTTGCCAGTTTGGGTAGCAGATTGGAGGTGCACCAGATGATCTACCACTATTGCTGTTCAGCTTGCAAGTGTTGTGGAGAACTACTGTGGCAACTGCTATCCCATTCTGACCCTGTAGTTATCCTGTTTACTTGGAGTGAATACCAGTTTATCCTGCCTGTCAACTGGAGCTGGATTCCACTGCACATCAGAGATGATTCTTACTGCTGTCAGGTAGCCAAATCTAGATTGGAGTTCATTAAAATTCCAGGTTCTGCTGTGGTGATCCATGAGTGAGGCCACCTTAGCTGTCCTTTGTGCCTGATTTGCTGTCCTGAAATTGAGCCAGTACGGAAACCATGGATGAGAGTAAATTGCACAGGTATTCTCATTCCCAATTACCCACCAGGATGTTGTTTCAGAGGGTGGGTCTAATGTCCAAAAGTGCATGTCATAGTTTTGAGCATTCGGTAGACCTATGTGTCTGCCAGAATGATTCTTTTGGAAAGTACTTTGCATGCAGAATTGGACCATGTTGCATTTTGTCTTAGAGAATTAATTGTATTGAGTACTAACGATGGAAAATTCAATTAAGTTTGATTAAAATTTATCTTTGAAAGATATGAAATTGTCAACTTTTTTTAGATAGAAATGAGGGATTTTGTTATTCAAATCTAATTCAAATTTCACTTTAAATTTCTCGTACATTTTTCTTCCATCTGATTTCAGATCATTTCTCTTATAACTAGACTACTACAAATTCTCAAATTACTTTTGATCAATATTTTTGGTATAGATTTTAGATTTTGATTGTACCAGCTTTTGTACAGTAGAGAAGATGCTAGCTTAGCTTTGAATGATTTATGATTATCTGAATTAAACAATTAATATGAATTATTTGTACTGACTTTTTAGAATAATTATTTGATTTTATTGCAAATTAGGATTTTTGCTATGGTAGTACCTATGTAATTTTTGTTAGGTGTACCCACTACCGGATCTTAATAGATTTTGCATATTCGAAATTTGAGGAAATAATTGATAAAGAAAAAATAGATATTATTAAATGCTAATTCAATTCTATATTTGTTAGAAAATAAATCTTGTTACAATTAAAATGAGAAAAAATAACACTATAGCAGAAATGTCTCTCAATATTTGTTGTTTCAATCACATTTGGCATGTCTAATCTCTGTGTTACGTTTCTTACATTTCATTATTTCAATAATTTTCAACCAATTCAACAAGCAAATCCACAACTTTTTTCTTACGTGTTTTTGTCTAAATTAGTTGATATTCAAATTGGCTGATCATTTGGCTCATTAATCTGTACTAACATGGCAACAAATTAATTTCTCCTGTCATTTTTTTCTCACATAATTGGTGAGACCTTCATTTTACATTTAATAATCAATCCATAAAATGGCTAGAATTAATGTTGTGGTAATATAAATTCTGAATTAATATTCTTGATATAATTAATTGTGTAGGAAAGCAGAGGCCAGAACTATTAATTTTACTAAACATGTCTCTACATATCTATTAAATTCTTGTATAATCGAGAACAATACATAATCGGATCCATTTATTTCTTTGTTCTTTGATCTGAACCATTCGTTATTAATTTCGTTATTTCCAGAACATTGAACAAACCAAATCATGTGATAGAGAAATGCATAAATAGTTAGTTTCTTTCTCCGAATCTACTGTTCGTGACTATTTTTATATTTATTGTCAATTTTTCTTCCAAGTTTGAACCTTACATTTATGAACTCTGCTTCCCTTCCAAATCGCTTTGTTAAAATTTTCTCATGTAGTTTCAAAAAAAAAAAAAAAAATCTCATGTAAGAACCGGCGCTCTTAAGCCAACGTTTGTAACTTTGTCATGTCGAAATGCGAGTTTAAAATTCCGTGAAAACAAAACTATTATGGATAACTTCATTGAGTTATATTTGAGTAGCAAAAATCTTCATTTCTATCTAAAAAGGAATTTTCATTTCTTTTAGATACTTACAAATATGTTATTCTAAAAAAATTACTGTTATGTTCTTCGTTTCGTAGTTTGTTTACTTTTCCTTGGAACAATTTTACTAATTCTGAGCGATCCAAATCCAGTCCTTCAAAAAGTTATTTGTCTTTCCATCAGTAAGACATAACGGCATGAATGATCAAGAATGCAAATTTAACCAATATGCAGGCCTATCCAAGATGAGCTCAACATTACTGCATAATAGACATTTTTTTTATTTAAATTAAATAATAGAGAAATTATTTTAGTACCCGGAGTCACGTACTCCATATCCGTACTCCGCATAAGATAAAAAGTTTTCATTTTTTAATTTCAGATCTACGTTAGACGTATGTGATTCAAAGTGATAAGAACCAAGTTTCAAGCTCATGAGACTCAAGTCTATTCAAAACAAAACAAAATAGATCGAAAGATTGTCTCATTAAATCTTACAGATGGAACCCATAATTAACATCAATAGCAAGAGAAAATGAATTAGTATCAACACAGAGTTTCTAGTATCACTATTTGATGCAACGATATCAACAAAAAAAATGTATTAGTATCAACACCAAAGGATGTAGTATCACCACTTGAGGCAGCAGCATCAACACCAAAGGAATTAGTATCAACAACAAAATCTGGTAGTATCACCACTTGATGCATCTATATTTACAGCAAAGAAATTAATATCAACATCAAAGGTGCTAGTATCACCACTTGAGGCACTGATATCAACACACATGAATTAGTATCAACACCAAAGGTGTTAGTATGACCATCAGAGAAGTTAGTATGACCATAACCTTAGTCATTACGCACATCATTTCTGTACAAAAAACCATTTCTGTACAAATTTTTTTGAAAAAGTGCAAAAAAAGGAGACTTGAAACGACTAATCTGAACACCTATTTTATTAGTCTGAACATCTTTCTTATTTAGTATGAACACCTTTTTATTTAGTCTGTGCCTCATTTTTGTGCAGAACTGACTTGAAGCAATGCATAAAACAGACCTGAAATAACTAGTATGAACACCTGTTTTATTTAGTCGGAACACCTATTGTATTTAGTCTGAACACATGTTGTATTTAGTCTAAACACATGTTGTATTTAGTCTAGACACATATTTTATTTAGTCTGAAACATGTTTTAGTTAGTTTGAACTCCTGTTGTATTTAGTCTGAACTAGTATGACCATATCTTAGTTAGTACGAGCACAAAATAACGTTTGATCTTCGAACAGACGTAACTTTTGACTCGTAATTCCAATTCGCGCGTATGAGCACTTTTCGAAAATAACACGACACGAAAAATGACGCTTTTTTACCTCAAACAATGCCTCTAAAGCTTGCAAATCACATTTTTTTTTTGTTTTTCTCCCTCTTTTTTGCACAAATTTTCTCTAAAAACTGCTTGTAACAGTGTAAAAACATATTTGAAATTGCAAGTATGAAAACATGTTATATTTAGTCTGAACACTTGTTTTATTTAGTTTGCACCTCATGAATTTTATGCAAAACATACATGAAACAATACAAAAAAGACTTGAAATAGCTAGTATGAACACCTCTTTCAACTAGTTTGAACACCTATTTTATTTAGTCCGAACACATGTTTTATTTAGTATGAACGCATGTTTTGTTTAGTTTGTGCCTCATTTTGTGCAAAACATACTTGAAACAACTAGTATGAACACCTATTTTATTTAGTCTGAACACTTGTTTTATTTAGTCTGTGTCACAATTTTTTGCGGAACTGACTTGAAGAAGTGAAAAAACAGACTTAAAAAATTAGTGTAAACACCTTTTTTATTTAGTATAAATATATGTTTTATTTAATCTGAATACCTGTTTTAGTTAGTCTACACTCATGCATTCTATAGCGGAAAAAATAGGTCTCCGAAGTTACTTTTTTCTCAAACACATTAGTTTTGTTACTCATCAAATCGGAGTGTAATTTTTTTTTTCTTCCATTCCTGTCTTTTTTCTTTTGTGCCTCAAGAGAAATACTATCTTTCTTTGTATAGTTAACATGTTTATCAATATACACAAATTAAATTGTGCAACATAATTTAGGAACTAACAACGTTGAAACAAAAAAAATAATAAATTAAAGCGACCTGATATCATTTTTTAAAGTGAGTAAAATTATAATGTGTCTCTCGTGCTCTTAACTAAAAAATATACTTATTTATTTTCATTTCGATTTATTATTCTCAATAATTTCTTTATATGAAAACTTTATGGAATCATAAAATTTTCTATTTTAAGAGATCACAAAGTACTTATTTTGGATTTTTTTAAGATTACTTCAAAATACTAATAAAATAATCAATGTCACTTTGAAAATCCAAAACAAGTACGTAAAAATTCTAAAAATAGAAAAATTTTGTATACCACAATTTGTTTATATAATTTTTTTATACAAGTAAATTATTGAGCATGAGAAATAAAAATTTGGTGATAATTAAACTTGTGTTTGAGTTAAGAGTACTAAAAGTCTTGATGCTCTTAAAAATACATTAGTTTCACTCTATTAAACTTTAATGACCATAATCAAACAAAAACATACACTATCAAATTTTCTAAACTGTTTGTTGATTGTCAGTCGATATATAATTAAATAGTTGAGGATGTCAAATTCAACATGCAACGATATTAAAATAAATCGTGCCATCAGTTTTACCCTGCAAAATAATTTTCTAATTTCGTCACTGATCCATGATAATCTATGCGTACCTAAATATGCTTAGTCCCTCAACTGGGTCTAAATTATATATAAAAAAATGAGCATATACGGAGGCACGGAGCAACTCTCTAGAAATACATAACAGGAGCCAGTGCAACTTTAGTCAACTGTACAGTAAATCAATCAAGGAATTAAATAATAAACCGTTTAAATAATAAAAAAAAAACAAAGGCAAAAAAGTTTGAAAACTACAGTAATTTTACTGTTCATTCGTACTGTGGAAATAAACAATGACGCAATGTTGCGGCATGAGTATATTAGATTAGAAAGCTTAGAAATTAGATCTTAACCAACTGGTGTCATTGAATAAAAGTGTACTAGCTAGTCCAGTGATAATTCTTGAGCTTATGCATTAATTCACCACCGCTGCTCATGCCGGAAGCAAAGGGCATCTCATTTCTAAGTATAGAAGTGATAAAAAAAACTCGTTAGAAAAAAATATTTTCCATCCAACTAGTTAATTTTCTTATTATAAATATCAGTTGACCATTATTTAAGCACATGATTGATTGTCATGAATCATATGATATGTAATTCCATAGGTACGAAAATCAGTAGAGAATTGAATTTTGTAAGAACCTTTTATTTTATAATAACAACGTGAAATTAAAAAAAATTATAAAATCACTTTACATATATATGTGCTCCTCTAACCAGAGGCGGACATACGTATTTTTGGACCGCCTGGACACACGTACAATGCAAGTTGAATAGCAAAATAAAATGTCGGAGTATTAGAAAAATTAAACACGTCGATACTTAACAAGATTTATATATAGTATTGATATCATGACAATTAAGCTGAGTCTAGTGATTGTATACCGATATATTTGATATATTGAAAAGTTGATGGGTAACATGAAATATAGAGTTGTGCTATTTCTCATTTTATTCCTATTTTATTTTTTTTAAATCCCACAAATAAGTTTGTGAGATCCTATACTCACGAAATAGTTATGAGAATCTTTAGAAATACATGATTGTTTGGTTTGTACAGTAGAAAATTTCTTTTGAAATGACTGCCATCTTTAATAATTTATTACTATTATATAAATTAAATAACTATTTTAAAATAGTAAAAAATATAAAGAGAATAATTAAAAGAAACGGTGAAACGTAATTAGAAGAATTTAATAAAGAAAAACAATAATTTTTAAAAATTCTATGAAAAAAAATAAAAAGTGATAGCAAAACATATAGCTTTTATATGCTATTATCATTTTTAGCAAATCCCAACTAGCAATAAATTCGACAATATAAATGGAGAACTCAAAAGCTTTTTTCATAGTTTTGATACTAACTAGGAATAGCAGCGCGGCTATGCCGCGTCTCGATTTTGAATTCTCGATTTTAATGAAAACATTCTTTATTGTAAAAAGATCACATATATTATATGTTGAGAAAGAGCAGCATCATGTGATGACAACAAAGTAACTTGCAGCATGCTTCAGGCCATGGTAGCACGCAGTCCGTGCATATTATACAACAATAATTTCAATACAATGTTGTATCAAATAAAGGTTGTTATTAAGAACCGACTGAAACCAAAAATTAACTTGAGCAATAAAACATTGAGACTGGAAGAGTAGCAATTCAAGGGATCAGTATAATAAAGCTTTTAGTACCATCAATAGAATCTAAAACTCACACATAATCAGCCGATCCGAATTTACATATCCACAATCTCTTCTCCATATACCTAAATAAAGTTAATAGAGAGAAAATTAAGAGCAATGTACACTGTGGATAAAATAACATGCAACAAATTAAAGCAGGGAGGGATTTTTTATGAGGTTTAAGTTATGTATCAGTATTCCAGCGTAAACAATTGTTATGTTGATACTCAAAACACTTTCAAAGATGATTTACAAACACAAAAGAGGAAAAGAAAAATCAAAATAACATTGTAAGCATATTAAGTATAAATAAAGTCTTGATCAACATAAAATTTCTTTTTTTATGTGCGAGACTTATCAATTCTGTATTAGCATCTTTTATAATTAGGAAAAGGAATACCAGGGACAGATTGGGAAAATAAATGAAAATCGTCATCGGCTCAGCTCGAGGATTGGCCTATATACATGAAGATTGTATAATAATTTATTCTTGAAACTTTCTAATTATGACAATTTAGGAATAGAAAAATCAGTAACTATTTATCAAGTTGTCTTTTTTCTCAATAATTTTGATGTATTAGGCAGGGGCTTTGAATCAAAAAGTGAAGGAAGTCATGAAGAGATGGATACACCAAGAGCTAGCTGGGTTTGGAGAAGGATCCCTAATGGAACTGACTGGAAGCACTATACTGGAAATGAATGGAGCTGCAACCATCTTGGAATGAGAGGCATCACAAGGTCTAGAAGTACTGGCATGATACAACTATTTTATACATACTGATGGTCTTTTTGTGATATGGTGTTTGATGAGTCATGAGATGGTGAACATAGTATATTGGAGTATATTTTTCTATTCTAATGCAGACATTGATATAGGGTATATATATTTGATATTGAGATATTGGGAACATAGATAATAAAAGTGCATCGGTACCATAGATAGTGGTACCGATGCAGCCTCTTTGGAACAGGATAGGGGATTAGTTACCCATAGTTTGATGTTAAATTTTGGGAGGTCTCTCTTTTTTATTTTTGTTGAATCGTTTTATGTACTAACAGGTTATAAATGAAGAGATTTTAAAATTATAATTGAAAGCAACAGGTTGCAGATTTTGATCTATTTTCAAGTCTTTTTCTATGAGTAGTATTTATTCACCTAAAACTATAAATCAGCTAAATATTGACATTATCAATCAGTGCCAGAAAAACCGGTTGGTCCACCATTCACTGAACAACTCAGTACTACTGAGATGGAGCGCATGATAAAACTTTAAGAGGGGATATGTAACTTTCTTGACTGTTTTAAGATGTGAAAAGCAAAATTCAATAATATAAGCTACTGACACAATATCAATAAATTAAAATTCCTTTTAAACTTTGTAACTATTACTACATAAATACAAATGAAAATTGTACTAATTTAGTTATTTATATCTCTGTGAAGCAATACATAATAAACATACACTTCTAAAAGAATGCAATATAATAAGCCTTGGACCTTATATGCATTATGATGTGTCAAGAGATGTTTGGATACAAATATACAATTACACTCCTCTCCGATCAGTTTATCTCTGCAAACATGAGGGGGAAAATGATCCCCTTTGGGTATATTCGAGAAAAAAAGGAATAGGTTGTTGGAGGTAATATTTTTGTCCTAGGAGTGTGCAGTATGGTTCCTATTTCACAGGCATACACAATAATATGATGTCTTGTAGAAACAACCGTGAAATTATTATGTTAAGGGTAAGAGAAGGCCATTGGTTCTATTACAGATTTCCAATGTGAATATGATTCTCTTTTTCTTTTTTAAATTAACTCAAATTCTTGTTTCCAAGACTAACACTATTTTAAACCAAAAAAACTAATTAGGTCTAAGCTCTAAAATACAAAATAAAATTTCCTAACAAAAGCTACAGTGCAAGTAATTAGGCCCCAAACCACAAATAAGTGTTTGTAACCTGGAAATTATATAGTATGAGAAAAGTCCCCTTTGTTCAAATACTCATATGCTGATACAGCACTGTTGAATTTCGTTTTTCAAATACTGACTACACAAATTTATTCCCAGCAAAACTAATGATGCAAAATCTAATGGAGGAACTAATGCATTTAGTAGCATGATAAACTATCATTTCTCAAATCGAAAACTGAACTCATGCAATTCTGAAAACTGAACTCCTCTTCAATTCTGGTGGATTTTCAGTGAAAAACAGAAAAAATAGAAGATCAAAGATTGATTTTCAATTTAGTTCCAATTAATCACAATTTGTGTCTCAATTCAAATGAAAAACAATTAAAGTGAAGCCTCAACTGGAAATTTTCAACATGCAACAATGAAATTCACTAATGAAATTAAACAGAAATGTACAAACGAAATGAAATTGCCAGTACCTAAAAATGAGGAGCGAGCTAGATGATATCTTGCAACAGAAACATAATGGATAAATGGAAGTCAAATATATACACAACAACATTTAAGAATGGGTATTTGTATATATATTATTATATAGTATTGACAACCTTATTTCATAAAATAGGTATAAGTGATTTTACCTCCAAGAAGCAATTAAATAGTACCCATAGAACTCTTGATTAACTCCCTCATGGCTGTGCACCACGCTCCGCGCCTACATCAGAAATTAAGTGAAAAGTAAAGCTGTTCTATTTCAGTAACCCCCAAAAAACAAAGCAAGGAGCTGTGAGAAATAGATAGAATTTGAATATATTATAAGATAGTAACATCTTCATTCTATAAGTAATCCCAAAAAAGCTCTCACTGTGCCAAAAAGCAACCTCAGTTGAGCCTTTTACAAAGCAATTAGATCGCATAGTTGACCACCTCCCGAAGTTCCAGATGGATGCCTTGATTGAAAGGTGTGAAGCATTGAACCCTAGATCGACATTTGGAGAACTTATGGAGAGCGATAGAGTATTTACAAATTTTTTTGATTTTAAATCAAGAGAACGAAATTCAGCAAGATTTTGAAGCAATTCAGATTTGGTCTCCAAAAGAGATGAGGCAATAACTAGGAAGCAAGAGCGGAAGGCTTAAAGGTACGGAGGGCAAGGGTTAATCGGAAGAGATGAGTTATGAGAGAGCAATCGATGTAGACGGTACCTATGATGTGGCCATGTTGTGGCGAAGAGATGAATGTGGCAACGGGTTGTGAAGAGAAGTAGGAAAAATGATTCTCTACACGATAGATACAACTTGTGAAGCGACGAGATATAGTAGACGGCTAAGATCGAAGAAGTGGCGGGCCAGCAAGGGTTACGATGCCGTGTCGCGGAAACGCAGACGGACACGGAGGCGGATTTATCGTTTTGCGATGACAATAAAATTTTCTTATTAGTGTATTTTTACAAAGGAAAATGTCTCGCCGATACCACTATCAACAGTGGCAGATTTACTTTAGGACAAGTCTTGGCAAGTGTTTGGGCTTGATTTTCAAAAAATGAGAGATTTAGTATATTTAATTTTTGTTATTTTGTAGTGAAAAAGTCTTTTAATGATATTTTAGTGGATATTAGTGTATTTGTGTCCGAACTTAATCTCAAGCTCAGTGCCCTGACTTAGTTGTGCCCGGGCTTAACTGGGCCTCTAGATCCGCCACTGAGTCCATCGATACGGACTGGACGCGTCAAGTTGGATTCACTTTGAAAATTGTTGTAGTTATTATGTATGTTATTTTAGTTATTATGCATATTATTTTTGTTATTATAAATCTAATAACATGCACATCAGTTCAAATAATGTGCATAATAACTTAATTAATTTGGTTTATGCATGTTAATTGTGTTATTATGCATGTTATTTGTATTATTATGCATTTAACATTGTTTATTTTCAGATTGTTATTATGCATGTTATTTAGAATGAGTTGTATGTTAATTATATTAGATAAATGTGTTATATATTATGCATGTTATTCATATTATTTTGTATGTTAATTACATGCAAAATAACAAAAAAATATGCATAATAATCAAAATAACATGCATAATAACTATAATAATTTCAAAGTGAATGCGACTGAATTCGTCCAGTCCGCATCGACTGAATTCCGTTTTAAGTCGAGCGTCCAGTCAATTAAATGCATAATAACAAAAAAAAAACATGCATAAATAATCAAAATAACATGCATAATAACTACAACAACGTTCAAATTGAACTCAGCTGGACACGCCATGTCCTTATTGATGAACGCTGATCTCCGTATCGCTGTATCCCTTTTACAAAATAAATTAAGCGAGTTTTAACGAACACCAACTTTCAAAAGAACATTAAATATCGATTTATAAAAAAATTCAATGAAATAGAAAGTACGATAGAAACAAAATCGAATCCCGTTAAAGAAATAAAGACGGAATACAAACTCTTAGTTATGGAAAAATTCCCCATTGAGATGAAAATCTCAACCCTTAATTTACAGAAACGGATACAAACTAAAAGAAGCATAACTATACCCTTTCAATAAATATAACTTACATTTACCTGATTCATTTCTTCAATTTAACTAAACTTACTAACATAAAGTGCCATATTTTGTAAGAAATACACTTCAAGTGGCATAATTTGTGGACCGCATTGGAAGACTTAATTAATCATTTAACAAATTTAGATAATTAATCTAAAATATAAATGAAGACAGCATGTGAAATTAAATTAAATAAATTTCTCAAGGATAACTAGGAGAGATCTTGGAAGGCTTCACCCTATTTGTCAAATTGAAGTACTCCAGAGTCTTAACCCACTTGAAATTCTCCTTTAGTTGATGCACGGCTACTGTCTCCGGTATAAAATCATGCCCGTAGGTACCTTTGTAATCGTAGAAAGCAGGCTGACCGTTGTACCGGTTCTTCCCCTTTCCCTCGAAATTAAGCCATTTGGCCAATTGCAAATCTTCCAACCCGGTTTTGTTATTCTTTGCAATATCAGACACTGCGATCCATTCCACGAGATCCCATGATAACACGTATCCAAAACCAGCCATAAAGGTTTTATGACGGCCACAAATGGCTTTTAAATAGTCGCAACGCAACTCCATGCCATAGTAAAGATCCTTCCGTGGTTTGTCTTTCAAAAACAAAGCCAGATTATCTAACCGAAAGAATGCATCATCATCTGCCTTTACAACATAATCATATGGTGGGTTGTTTTCTGTATTGAGCAGGGATGGCAAGCTAGAGAAGTAGGTATAGGTCTTGCCGTTGTTAAGGTTCTCTACACAATCGAGAATGACGATGTCATCGTATAACATGATTTCCAATGAAAGGAACATACTCTCCACGTCCCCTATTGTGTTGCACACGACGAAGCGCACGTCCACTTTTGCAGTAGTGAGGTTGCACGTTTGAATGGCATAAACAGAGCGGATTAGGTGGCGACGCTCATGGAGTTTTGGCATTGTGATGATGCCAAAGAATATGTTGAGCTTAGCATGATGGCTTGGTGTAGGCGTCGACTCACTAGCATTATTAGCTTTCGAAAATGCACTGAACGAGGTAGTGAAAAAGGAGATGATGTGGAAGTTGCTAGGGTAGAAAATATAGCCTAGGGTTATAAGTGCAAGAGGGAGGAGGAGGAGAACACTTGTCGAAGGAGAGTGAAGGGTGTTTGCTGCTGACATGATTTGCTGGCTTTTAGGTTTAAGAGCACCTTTGCAAGTGATGATACATTAACGTGTGAATTGTGAATTTAAGTTACATTGCTCGACATGGCTCTTGCTAAGTGTCAACGGCGTGCTAGTTAAAATATAAATCATAAATGAGTAATGTGTATAGTATGCCCTCTTGCGGTTTATAAAATAGTTGTTCAACGAAAAAAGTATAATGGGGAGAGGAACCCAAAGCGTTTACTCATCGTTGGGTCAATTTTATTCTTTTTTATCCGTTGGGATCCCACAAGAAGTACATCAAGAACCAATTATAATGGACAAGTCAGGTGCACGTAGAAGTAGTTTCATTATAACAGAGAATAGATTTAGTAATTTTATAAAACAATATTTAAGAAGAATTTATTAAACACCGTTGACAGAAGTGTAAAAAAAAATTTATGCAGTTAAGGCAATAATTATTTAAAATAGTTGTTGTTATAGGGAAGACTACAACAACAGTTATTAATAAAAACAATCATTATCGTATCTTTTCGTAATTATCTTTTTTCAAAAATCCTAAGGCAATGGTTTCTCAAATTAAATAACTGTTGTCGTAGCTAGACCAATAGCAACATTTATTTAAAATAATCATTGCCTTAATCCTAACCCTAAAAATAAATGTCCCACCTCTTCTCTCTCCCCTGTGTTGTCTCATCTTTATCTGTCTCTATCTTCTCACTAGTCGTCTATTTTTTACGAGCAGATCTCTTACCTCTCTTTCCCATGCCTAACCACCTCTCTTCCACACCTCTCTGTTGATCTGTATCACATACACACACAAAATTGGTTGCTATTTTTTCTTCCGTGACTAGCCGCTCCATTGATCTTGTGCTTTTGTCCTCTCCCCTCCTCTCCTCATCCTTCCTCCGTTTAAGGTAATTTTTTTGTAGCGAAATAATTGTGATGTTTGCTATTCTTGTCTTAGGTTAAGAAAAATTAAATATTATTGGAAATAAAGTGTTGTTTAAAGGATCTTATATTAACAATCATATCATATGTAATGAATTGTTTGTTGTTTGTTGTTTGATGTTTGTTGTGAATAATTAAATATTATGTTGTTGTTTGGATTGTAATGAAGTGTTGTTTGGATCATAAATATTATTGGTATATTGAGTTGGTGAATGAGAGGTCATTTTTGTGTTTTTTCCTCGCCAACGACTTCAACCGGAGTGTAGGAATGATCTACTCTGCAGATGTTGTATTTTTGTGCTCTCACCGGCGACCGTTGTCGTATTTTTCTTCTATCGTTGCGCCTTCTCCTCTCACTGCTTCGTTCGATAACATCTAAACTCTAACTATAACTAAGTTGTCGTGTGATGAAATCGATATATATATATATATATATATATATATATATATATATATATATCAAAACTTAGGGTTTGGAATGCGAAATTTACCAATACTTTTATTATTAGGGCTTAATTAGCATCAAAAGCATGAAAGTTCATGGTACTTCTCAATTTGTCTATGTTGAATATAGGTACAAGAAAATCAGAGCAAGACGAGCCTAAAACGGAGCCCACGACACCAAGCAAAGCAATTCAAGCCAAGTTGCATATTCTTGCGGGCAAAGAATCTCTGCGAGTCACAAGGATACCATAGAGAGCCCACTTGTATGGGCATTAGTCTTCAGTTGTACTTCTCTACTAATTCTTGCGGTCACAAAAAATTCCCTGCGGGTCGCAAGATAACGCAAGTTGGTACTAGAAAAAGACAGAGAAAAATGTTACGGCCGCAAGAAAATCTTTGCGGACCACAATGGAACTGCACAACTCAAGTTCTGACAAGCTGTCAGAGGACATATTCTCTACAGATTCTTGCGACCGCAAGGAAATCTTTGCGGGTTGTAAGAAATTGGGCGGAATTTCAAAATGCTCAATTTCAAAAGAGGAAAGTCTGTATCTCATGTATTATTCTTGATTGCTCTTCTCTTGGACAACTTTCCCTCTCTTTCCTGATGGCTCTTTCCATGAAAGGGGATCTAAGGTTTGGAAGAAGGCAAGAGATGGGGCTCCATTGATCGAGAGAGTTTATTTATTCTATTCTCTCTCTTTGTCTCTCTCTCTCTCTCTCTCTTTGCTATGGATCTGTCTTTCATGCTTAGTCTAGTTATGAAAGACTAATCTCTTCTCTTGAGTTTTAGGTGTAACCATGAAACTTGCTTACTAGCAAATGGGTCTTTGAATGATTGTTGATTGAGTATTGTTTTTTTTATCTCTTGTTTTATAATCTAGGGTTTGAGTTTGATGATTGAGAAATTGATAACTCATATTCTGAACCAAAAGAACACTTGATTGCTAATCGTATCTGAGAAGGACATTAGTTGATCAAGATATTTTTTTAGATTTCGCTTAAGTCACTTTACCAATTGTGCAACTGCCCGATACTTCGATTTAGGAATCTCTAATCGTGGTGCGTTTGTTAATTCTAGTATAATTCGGAGCTTGACTAACCATCAGTTTTGGTTATACTAAATATGGTATTAAATTGAGAAATCATCCTTTAATACCTAAATTCGGTCATCACTTTGTTAACCTAAGTAAGTGAATGGTGAACCTAAGACCCAAGGTCCTTAATCTCTAGCAAGACCAACTTTTATTACTTTCTTTTTTACAAATTCATTGCTACCAAACAACATTCTATCCAATTGATTTTTTCTGGCTTAGGCCTTAATTGTTGAGTTTGTGATAAGGATTGACTTGTCCCTTTATTCAATACCTAAAAATACCTAACGACGGTTGTATACTTGCAATCTTATTCTGATATTTTAGTTTTAAAACATAGCATTGAACAAACCATAAATAGTCCATCATCGTGTTAAGTGATGCTTGAAGTATAAGTTCTCGTGTTAATTCACTCTTATTAATTGTACACTAATAAGGTTGTATCAAGAGATTGAACTTCTTTTTTGTTATTTTCGGCAGACCTAACTTCGATCTCAGTTATGTCATTTGTATTGCATCAAAGAATAAGCATCCATCTTGTTACAATATCTCTTGCATTTAAGTTACATGAATGACTTCACCTAGTCTTATAGAGTAGGTCCATCTAACATGTTGGCGAGCTTTTGCTTGAAAACTAAATAGGAACAAAAAATAAATAACAATGTAATTATGTACAATTGTCGGTCTTGAATTTGTAAGATTTTCTGAACAAATCGTACTTCTTTTCTAGAATTGATTTCATTTGCATTCATTTATCTGATTAGCTAGAGATAAAACACAAGTTGCATGTATGCTTTCTATGTACTTTAAAGGATCCTTAGACTACAAAACACACATATAATAAACAAGTTAGTACAATATTTGATGTAGCTAAAGCATGGTGAAAATCCAACAATAGAAATTAGAAAATCTGATTTTATCCTAAAGAGCACTTGTGTTTCACCCTGAAAAATAATTATTTAATATATTTGTTTTCTTTAAATAGTAGATTCTTCTTCATATGTGAAGATTTTTATTCCTTGAAGGCTTTTAGAAACTAAATATTTACATCAATACAAATGTGTCATCTCATGTTAGGATTCTTTCCCTTGAAATTGATCCCTCTATTTGGTGACACTACATGTTCCGCGAGAAGAGTTGTTTAATTTCTTAGTAAATACTCTAATAGGAGATCACACTTTTTGTATCATTGTAAATCTATTATTTTTAAGGCTCTTACAGGAACATAAATCTCTACTTATGAAGATAAATCTACTATCTAATGAAAAATAGATCAAGTAACCTCTTCTTTAGGGTGAAACACAAGAGGTCTTTATGGAGAAATCAGATTTTGTAATTTCTATTGCTAGATTTTCATCATGCTTCACCTACATCAGGTATTATACCAACTTGTTTGTATAACTGTGAGTTTTGTAGTTTATGGATCATTTAAAGTACTTAGAAAGCATACAAGCCACTTGTGTTTCACCTATAGCTAATCAGAAAAATTAATGAAAATGAAACCAATTTTAGAGTGGATGCACAATTTGCTTAGAAAACTTCACAAATTTAAAGCCCACAATTGTACGTAATTACTTTGTTACTTATTTTTAGCAAGCAAAATCGCGATAAGTTGTTACATGAATCTATGACTAGGTCAACTCCTTCGTTATCGTGGGATGTGAGAGAGATTGCAAGAAGTATAGCAAATGCATGCTACTTTTTGATGCAATTGAAAGTGCATATCATGTTAGGTTTTTTACTAGAAAATTGAACTCCTATACATTTACATAACTGAGTTCGAAGTTTGGTCTGTCGTAAATTGCAAAAGAGTGGTTCAATTTCTTGGTACAAACTCTTTTATGAGTTTTCGATTTTTTCGTATCATTGTAAAATCTTTTGTTTGTATATATGTGTTTTTGTATGTAGCATCTCGCGAGAGCTATTGGATGGCATGTTACTTGAGTTTCAAAGATGCATTGCTCAATGAATGCATTTGATGTCTTAACTAACTACAAACACGAACCAAAGTCGGATCTTTTGTTAGGTTTTAGCAGGAATTTTCTTGTAAAAAACCTAATAAGAGAACACATATTTGTATCATTATAAATTTTTTGTTTTCTAAGTTAGAAAATGCATGTATTTGAGCTACTTCCTTATTTGAAATTCCGAGTGGCGAGTAATATGTTATTCCCCATCAAGTTGTCTCAATTCTCCTCTCTGTGCAAATAAACCAACTCAAGACAGGAATGCTCGAGAGAGGTATGAAGATGGATGCTTCTTATTTGATGGAACAAATTACAAAAATTATGTTATCTTTTTGTCTTGTTATAGCTCTTTATTTCGTTTTTTCTACTTAGGTGCTTTATTTTTATTTTATTTCCTTTTTTCTTCCTTGTGTATTGAAAACATTGTAATGAGATACTTTTTATGTTCTATGTTTATATTTTTAATATGAAATTATTTTGTGATGGTATAATCAGTTTAATGGTATATTATTGATTAGTAATTTTGGGTCTAGCAACAATTTATTTTTTTATAAAAAAATAAAGACATATAACAACGATTATTTATTTAAAAATCGTTGTCTTAGTCAATCTATGACAACAGTTATTTAGTAATAACTGTTGTCTAATTTTGATATTAAATTACTAAATTCTCTTCGACAACACTCATTTGCCAACTAATTTATTAAACAATTCAGCAACATCCTAGATAGCAACGGTTGCATAACCGTTGGCGAAGACGATTTTTAATCGTTGCTAAATCATTTTTTGTGGTAGTGTCCGAAAAAGATCAGACCATTTTGAAATCTTTGTATGCTTTTTTTTTTTTGCATTTCCGTAAGAAATGGTTTCCACGACTCTGAATGGTGACCAATAATCATGAATCTTGTGAATTCTATATTGAATACAACAATCGACTGAATACGTTATGTATATATTTTTTTCGTCGTCGAAACCAGTACTTTCTCATAGTTAAAGTTGGAACATGGTTTTTACACTGGCCAATGACATCACGTCAACCAAAAAAGAAAAGGAAAAATATATGATGCCTCATGTAATTAAAAATGAAAAATATCATCACGCGCTGCACCCGCTTGACTTGAATTAAAAATGCTCAAGTGGTAGAAAATAAGGCAATCTCATTTTGACACCGGGATTTTCATAGCCTAAGTAGCCTAAACTAACATTTTATGTAGACCCAACTCATAATGTCTATTAAGAAAAAGGACCTTGGATCCAATCCATGATAAATTACACCTATACTGTCATACTGATACTTAGTCCCCAAAACAAGGCCCAAAATTATCAAAGCATAGTCTTGAAATAATCAGCTGAGCAAAGCAATTCCTTACAAGTTGCAACATGTAAAGTCGGTAGCAGATCCAATACAATATGGGTTATAATATGGGCTGAAGTAGCACATCAATAGACTTTATGTGCTACCCCATCAATAGACGATTACCAGTTTGATTTTTGTTCAGCGTTGCAACGAACAGCGCCATTGTATCTTTCAAATGGTTGACTTGCTGAAGCCAGGCCACACTATCACAGATTCAATTTATAAAAGCGGACTAAAACTTTTTTTAACAGCGGATTACACTTCGCCGTAAAAGAAAGCGCTTTTAAAAATCTTCAGAGTCGGCTTTTAACATAAGCCCATGTGATGCTCTCACACTGCTCGTGCCAAAGAAGGACGAGAAGTTTCAATTGTGTGTAGACAGCCATGTCATCAACCGCATCACTATTAAGTATGGATTTTCCATTTCGAGGCTGGAAGTTATGCTAGATCAATTAAGTGGAGCAACTGTCTTCCTGAAACCTTATTTGAAAAGCGGGTATCACCAAATTCGCATAAAGTCAGATGACGAATGAAAAACATCTTTTAAAACGAAGGATGATCTTTTCGAATGGATCGTGATGTCTTTCAACTTTTCAAATGCCCCGGATACCATCATGCAAGTCATGAATCAAGTACTTCAACTCTATCTCAACAAATTTGTGGTAGTCTACTTCGATGACATTCTCATTTACAACCGAAACAAGATTGATCATCTTTACCATATGTGTGAAGTATTCGAGACACTCTAAGTGAACCAACTATTTGTGAATTCGAAGAAGTGCTCATGGATGGTCCCGGTCCTGATATTCTTGGATTTTATTGTCTCGGGTCAAGGCATTAGTTCCGATGAAGATAAGGTGCGTGCAGTCTGAAGTTGGCCATGTCCGGCCAGCATTGCCAAAGTTCGCTCTTTCCTCGGCCTAGCCGACTTATATCAAAATTTCAACAAAAGATACAGCACAATTACTGCGTCAATCACTGGCTTACTCAAAGACAAGAACTCTGCTTGGACCGAAGTTGCTTGGAAGGCATTCAAGAAGCTCAAAAGACTACTCACGGATGCACTAGTGTTGTCATTACCAGATTTTGACCAGGTGTTTGAAGTTGAGCGTGATGCTTCATTGATGAGATTGGAGTTGTCTTGTCTCAAGAGAAGAAACCGGTGGCTTCAACAAAAAAACTTTGGTGGTCTACTCACAAACTACTCGGTGTATGATGTTAAACTTTATGTCATTGCTTAAGCTCTCCAACACTAGCGTCATTACCTCTTCTAAAGAGTTCCTTCTCTACCGACCATCAAGTCTTGAAGTTTGTGCAAAATCAAAACAAGCTGAGCTGACATGCAAATTGGTTTATAATGATGCAAGAATATACCTTAACAATTGTGCACAAATATTGAGCAAGCAACAAAGCGACATATGCCTTAAGTCACGAAATCAATTTGATGTCAGTAATTAAAATTGTGGTTTTCGAATTTAAAGAACTTCCCCCGAGAACTACAAAAAGATGCTGAGTTTGAACCAATAATTGAAGACGTGGAGTCGAAAATCCGACACGACTATCTTCTTCAGGATGTTTAAAGGAGCACACTATTTTGTTTTACAAATTATTAGTTTTGATATATTTTTATATGATAAATTAACGTATTATTTTTAAACTATGATATACTATATTTGAATCACGAAATTTATATTTCATCTAATTATTTCAAATCACAAATTATCATTCTGAATCATCAATGCATCAGTTTGATAACAAGAAGAATGGGGAATAAAATACTAAAGCTATTATTTTCTTGGTTGTCAAAATAAAATAAAACAAAAAGAATAGAAGAAAGCAGAAGAGAAGGGTGCTACTTGGACATTCCAGTCAAGGATCAGAATCTGCCATCTTTTTTAGAAGAAAGGAGGGTCCTATTATCATGATCTACACCGTCGGATTAAAAATAGACGGTCCGATCGGCACTACTTTTTTTGAGAAATAGATGAGTAGTTTTTGTTCTCAAATATTATTCAAAGTGATTTAGAGTCTTTCAGTGGCATTTGACTTTCACTGAATTTAGAACTCGGAACCTCCACTTGGAGCCCGTTGCTCTTTTGTCACTAAGCTAAGAGCAGTTCTTCCGATCGGCACTACTTGAAACATAGGAGTCTTTTCTGAAATAAATATGGTTCATTCGATTAAATCCAACGATTCATATTAAAATTATAGGGTCCTATTTTGTTATTTTAAAAAGTAGGTGATTTGAATCCTCCAATTAAAGACGTCAAAACGTGAATTGTAGAAGAGTAGAGAGAGAACAAAACCCTTCTAATCAATAATTATTTAATTATCAAACAATATTCTCACTCGAACGCAAAATACACTCTTCTACCATCTTTTTTAAAACAGTATTTTTCTATCACTATTTACTTTCTTTATTTTTTTTTACTATTTTGACACAACCTTCTAATTATCTTAATTTTGCTGAAAGGATCAATTATATGAAATGAATCAGCTCTGAAGAACTTCACATGTACAAATGAATTGGCACATAGAATCAGAGTGTCCTGTTGCTCCTGAAGCCATATTGACAGCGGCAACTTCCACATGTCTTACGACTGGATTTATACTTCAATTTCTCACTCCTTTTTTCCCTTAAAAAATGATCCCATCTTGTTCAGAAAAGGAATGTTATCAAAACTAAGCTTTCTATCAGATCATGTTCTCTATAAACCGCACACCTCAGTGGCTCAGTGGTGATTAAGCACAAATGCACAATCAAACTTCAGTAACTTTGACATAACTTTCTAATGTAGGTATTAGGTTATCTTTTAATAAAGAAAAGTAAGGATAGGCAGGTAGTATATATATATTCGCTTTTCAAATTTTCATGACCATTGTCCAAAGCCAACCAAACAATGCCAACTCATTCCAGCAGTGAAGCATTACGAATCAGCGGAATTTTTAAATAAAGAATTAGAGAAACAATTTTTTTAACATATAAGACCAACTTTTCATTAAAAATATTACAGAAAGTCAATGACGTAATTAATACTTGCGTTCTTAAAGTGTAAAATTTACAATCTTAAGAGAAATGCACGGTAGTTGAAGAAAATTTAAAAAAAATTTAGGAGCGCAAGTAATACTTACGCTTTTGACTTTCTATGAAATTTTTATAGTCTTTAATCCTATCTATTGAAAAAGTTTGTTCTGTGAGCTTGTATGAAAATTTTCCCGAATCAACCTCTTCATCCATTTCCTCTCAATTTTATAACATTAGAGTTGTCTTTTTAATTTCGACGTGTACTGTAGAACTAATTTACAGAAAATAATATGTATTTTCACCTGAAACTTGATCAATTTCACAATATGACAAATGATAAGTTTTCTCTTTGGCTAAACATCAGAGAGGTCTATTAATTAGTTACGTATGAAGAGTATGGAAGTTAACAAATATAGTTCATTTTTAGTTATCCTCAAGTATTTAACAAAATATTGACTATCCAAAAGAAATCAAAATGAGAGAGAAGTGAAAGGATAAACAATATAGAGTTATTTATGTGAACATAACAATATGCTCGTCATATAGAGGAAAAAAAGAATATAACAAATATCACTTTATTAAACTTGTAAATATAGAATTGTTTTTCTCTATTGTAAGTGTATGGACATAAATACTTAAAATTGTGTTATTAGTATATAACCTAGAATGTGTTTAATGTTAATTATTACTAATAAATGTGTTCTGATTAGGTGTTTACTTCTGATTTTTCTTTTCTTTTTTGCCATGTGTATTGCTTGGTACGGGAGCAAGAATTTTTTTCTTGTATTAGTAGTGTCAATTTAAAACAGTTCCAAAAAATGAACTTATTAACAAATCTTATATGTCAACTTTGAGAAGTTTAATGGAATTGCATGATCACCTATCAATTTTACTTTAACACTAATACTCAGAATATTTTGTGAAGATATATGTGAAGATATTAAAACAGTCAAAAAATACCTATAGAGAGTGATACTTCTATGCGGTTTATTTTCGTAGTTGTGGGTTGGGTCCATCCATCTCACCCCGTACGGCATATCACCCGACAAATTCTTCGCTCTCGGATGCCCAATCGGGAGTCTAGTCCACACATACATTTGCAGTAACATCAAAGGCCCCCTCGATTTGCTTTTCCCTTGTCCGATGCATCGCATAAAGCACGATACAAACGTGCTAGCACCGTCGAGCCCCAACTATCGATGTTCCTTAAGAACCGAACGAACATCGTCTGTATGTAACCGAACTGGTCCGAAAACATAACGGTAGAGAGGAGGTCCAACATGTATGCTCGGGCATACATTGATCTCCTCGGGTGGGGCATTAGGTGGTAATCTCGCCTTGAAATGTCGTCTATCATCAGGGCCTTCTCTTTGTGGCTGACATGGTTCACGCAACCAATCTTGTCGCATGTGGAAATGACCCGACGGCCTCCGAAAGGTTTGCCACTCAACTCGCCCAAACACGTACAGCACGTCTTCCTCCCAATCTTGGTCCACATCCCCAATGACCGGTAGTCCGTCCAACGGTAAAACCCATAACATCAATACATCTTCCATTGTAATGGTCATCTCACCCGTTGGAAAATGGAAAGAATGTGTTTCCCATCTCCATCTCTCAGCAACCGCAGTTATTAGGTCACGGCCTACCTTAATGTTTTCCAACCGAGCGAGATGGTTAAGATGGAATCGCTCAAGAATTGGGGCAATTTGGTCGTCGTAAATGAACGACATTGACTCGGCCTTGGTCTCCATAACAAAGGTTGGCTACATTGGTATTAAAAAAATGTGTTATTTATTAAATGAAATTAAAATTGCGAAATTGAATAAATTAACAATATAGCTATACTTTTACCTCGCCATAAGCCTGATTGGATTAATGTGTCGGATTGATACCTCGAAGTAGAGACCCAACATATGAAATGTCACGTGGAGGCGACAAATCGTCTTCACCTCGACCACCCCTTCCGGCTCGGCCTTGACCTCTACCACCTCTACCCGATTCTCTTGCCATTACTATATGAATACATATATGAACATATATTCAATTAATAACTAATTTATTCGTCAAAATTGGTACGATACTTTTGTACATATATTAACACATATATGAACATGTAATACACAATAATCAACAACAATCACAATTAATCAACAATAACCACCAATAATCAACAATAATGAACAATAATCACAATTAATCATCAATAATTCATATAAATGTATAATAAATGATAAAGTTAAAACTAAAGCAATAATAACCTACCACAATCAATAATAATCAACAAATACTACTAAAAATCTAAATTAATAGCCATGCAACTAATATGACCCAATTTTACAAAAAAAAATCCAAAAATTACCTTTAATTGAAGAGGAAGATCTAGTAGAGGAGATGGAGAGCAAGAAATGGCAAGGAGAGCAAGGAGAGGAGAGGGAGAGAAAGCTTGGGCAAAAACCTTGAAGGAGAAGGAGATGGAGAGGTAGGGAGCAGAGGGGGCGAATTGGAAGAAAAAATAGGTTTGGGGCGGGTTTGGAGAAGAAAGAAGGAAGGAATGAAATTTTTTGGGTTTTATAGCAGTAGAGACTAGGGGCGCAACTATTACTTGCGCCCCTATGTGCTGAACACAATGAAAGCTCTCTGGATGCGAGAGCAATTATTTCAGCACTTAGGGGCGCAAGTAATAGTTGTGCCCATGATTTAATTCCAAAAAATGTTAGGGAGGGGGTTCGAACTCATGCCCTTTCTCAAACTCAGTGCCTCTAATCAAACCTCCTGTCACTAGACCATTTGTATTTCTCAGAATGTTTGCAACATGTTTAATAGTAATACTATTTATTAATATGTAAAGTTAAGACTATTTATTCAATAATTTTTTTACATGTTTAATAATTATAGTAATACTATTTATTAATTATAGTTGAGGCTATTAATCATATTTTAATAAATAAAAATACTATTTTATTTATATAATAGTACTATATTAGTAACTAATATTTATTAATAAATAATATTAAGATAATTATTACTGTCATAATTTGTAATACTATTTATTAGTAATTATTAACATATTAATATATAAATAGTATTTTGTAATACTAAATTAACTCTAAACCCTAAAATACTAGTATAAAAATATTAAATATAAACATACTAATATAAAAATACTATTTTTTAATACTAAAATAATTTATAATAGTATTTTAGTAATTAAAATACTTAATATAAAAATACTATTTTAATAGTAATTATTAAAATGTGTATAAATACAAAAAACTAAGAAAAAAATGTACAGCATGTTAGGGGCGCAACTATTACTTGCGCCCCTATCATGTAGGGCCCACATCTGAAAAGCACCTGCAAACTGTTTTGAATTCAGCAAAAATAACGAATCTCTCTAGGGGCGCAACTAATAGTTGTGCCATTGATTCTCTGTGCAATTTTTAGAGTGACTCTGATTCTATCTGTTGAAATTTTTTGAACTTTGACCCTCTATGAAAATTTTCCCTTTGACAGTCAGGCCACTACGGCACCAGTCTCTTATATCACCACCCCACTACAGCAACCTCACTACACTACACTGCACATAAAAAAAGAAACAACAAAAAATGGCCATCTCTTACCATGCCTCTCTGATCTCCTTCTCACTCATACTCTTATTTCTCAGTTCTTCCAATGCACAACCAGCTGCACCGGCACCGGGCCCTGCCGGTCCCCCGAACGTCACTGCAATCCTTGAGAAAGGCGGTCAATACACTTCCTTCATTCGCCTTTTGAAGGAAACCCAACTTGACAAGCAGATCAACAGTCAATTGAACAATTCCTTTAATGGCCTCACCGTGCTCGCACCTACTGACAATGCATTCAACAACCTGAAAGCCGGCACGCTCAACTCGCTGTCACAACAGGAACAAGTTGCGCTCACGCTGTACCATGTTTTGCCACAGTATTACACCACAGATATGTTCCAGACAGTGAGCAACCCGGTGCGTACACAGGCTTCTGGTAGCAACGGTGTGTATACTGTTAACATCACAAGTGCTACCAACCAGGTACTAATTAATTAATTAACTGCAACTTTTTTTTCTTACAATATCCATGTTGTGGATCTATTCCTTTTGGTTTGAGTGGTGTTGTTCTTTTTTGTCTTAACAAAATGCAGAGCAGCTGACAGAAGCTCAAATTCTCAAATATTGATAAAATAAAAAAGATAAGTCAATAGAAAGATTTGAATTGCCAGGCTTGAGGAATTGTCTTTCCACAAGCCGCAATTTTTTTCTTGAGTTGTTTAAACAGTTATTGTCTTTCTTAAAGAATTTTAAATAATTAACAGGGGTAGTAAGTTGATTAAATTATACCAAAACACTAGAAACGGAGCACTGTTCTGTAAAAGACCCGATCACGCAGGAAAAAGGATCATCAGAAGTATAATTACTGGAATTCAAACTTTAAAGTGAAAATGATCTGTTCTTTTACTCCGACAGGTCAATATTTCAACCGGTGTAAACGACGCAACGATCACAAACACTCTCACTGCAAGCTTTCCATTAGCAGTTTACTCAGTTGAAAAGGTGCTAGAGCCGAACGATTTGTTCGGCGCCAAGCCACCCGCATCAGCCCCACCACCAGCTGCAACAGGTAAGACCCCAAAATCTGCCTCAGAGCCTAGTGAAGCCGGAACTGCAAGCACCAATGAAAATGCGGCCGCTGGGTTAAAGTGGAGCTCCTTAGCAGGGCTTGGTTTGGTGGGTGCAACTTTGGGTGCTCTGTTGTGAGAAATCAGTACTCTTATAATTTATTTGTTTCTTTTTTTTTCTTTTGTCTTGTTTATTTCTTTTTACGGGTATTAATTTCAATTGGATTGGATCATGAGGGCCGTCGGGAAGCTGTTTTTCAATCGCGCATCACAGTATCACGTGTCGTTTCGATTATTCAGATGACAATCAGAGAGATATAGATCTGAAATACGAATCACGAAAAAATCAGACGATCTTCCTCACGTGCAGTGCGGTACTGCGCGTCTCGTTCCGGAATGTCGGTGGGGTTAAGTGTACTTGCTTGTGGTAGGTGGAGTTGCATATGCGGATGTACATGATTGTTGTGAAAACATTATTCTTTTAATTTGTTTCTTTTATGTTTCATGTTCTTTTTGAGGCGTTAGGAAAATAAATTGTTTAGGGACTATAAGGCCTCAGTAGTTCATCATAGGCCTAGAATAAAATAAGAAAGTAGTCATACCCTTAAGTGTGAAAGGGAGTTACAAGTCTTATCATAAGGAACGTTAGGGACTGTATAACGGTAAAGTTAAAATTACCGAGTAGAAGCCTATAAACGCAGTGACAAACTCTTGTATAGATAAGATAAATGAAATATACTTTTCTCATCATTAATCCCCTCAAATTTCACATGGTATCAGAGCTCTGATCCAACAAACCTTCCGCAACTCAGTATTTCAGGATGGCTGATAATCCAACAAATCTAGAAAATCAGCCATTACAACCAATTCCACAAATACAGCAAGTCATAAGGGCACAGCCCGACTTCAATGCTGCACAAAAACTCACAAATGCCCCATTAAATGGTAGAAATTACTTGCCTTGGGTCAAAGCCGCAAAAAGAACTCTTAAAGGAAAAGGGTTACTTGGCTACACTGATGGCAGCAAAATCCGACCCGAAAATACAGATGCAGCAGAAGCATGGGACATGGCTGATAATCAAGCCATGACCCTCATCTCAAACTCCCTTGACCCACAAATCAGTGACATGTTCTGCTGGTGTGAAACAACAGCAGAATTATGGAAAGGCATCGAAAACCAATATGGCAACCTCAAAAGCCATTCTCAGATCTACCACCTCAAAAAGGAAATTGCAAAAATCACACAAGAAACAAGGGAAATACCCGAGTTAATCGGGCTTGTCAGAGCCAAATACGAAGAACTGAAAATATACAGACCACCAACCACTGACCTTAGTGTGATTCAAGAAAGGGAGGAAACCGACCAAGTCTACACCTTTCTAGCAGCCCTCGATCCAAGCTATGAGGCAATCAGGGCACAAATCCTCCTATCCACCGATCGGTTGCACTTTGCAACTGTCACAAACCTAGTGCAGCAAGAGGCGACACGACGAGTAGCTATGGGAACCTCTGACTCGAACCCAAAGCCAGAAGCCCATGCCTTCTCAGCCGTGAACACCGCAGGTGCAGGGGCAAGTGACCGGGGCGTCGAGAAATGCAGTCACTGCAAAAGGGATGGCCACAGCAACGCACGGTGCTGGGTGCTACATCCTCACCTCCGACCAAATCGGAGTCAGGGGGAGGCAAAGCGACGAGGTGACAACAGAAATCACAATCGCGAACCAAGAAAGGGATTTGTGGCGGCGAGAGACGATCGGAACGAGGGAGAGAGGCTTAGTAGGCTGGAGACTCAATTAAGCAGACTCACAGAGATGCTGGGCCAACGCATAGGCCAAAATCCAGCCCAAGGTCTATCTATTCTTTCCTTTTTTGATCAAAAAACAAATTCAGCCCAGAAAAATAAATGCTTGACTGCTGGATTCTCTGTTACAAACGGTCCAAAAAATTGTACCAAGTGGGTTTTGGATTCCGGTGCAACTGACCACATAACTGGAAATAAAAATCTGCTAAGGGGTCTTAAACCCTTAAATAATGACCAATATTTTACCATTGCCAATAATGATAAATTAGAAATAATTGGTTGGGGAATAGTTAGTATCTTCCAAAAAAAAATTTTACAAGACGTATTTTATGTTAATAATTGTTCGGTTAATTTACTCTCAATTAGCAAACTTGCTAGGGATCTGAACTGTGAGATAGTATTTAAAACAACTAGTGTCGTATTTCAGGATTCAATAACCAAGGAGAAGATTGGTGAAGGATTCCTTGAAAATGGCCTATATATTTTGAGTAACAACCAAACTATCTTGAGTACTAAAAAAAATGAAGATTTGTACAACCTTTGGCACAAACGAGTCGGTCATTCTTCCGACAAAATTCTCAAAAAATTATTTGATTTTAAGGAAATAGATTGTAGTAGTTGTGAAGCATGTAAGCTAGCCAAGCACACACGACTCCCATTTTGTAATTCTAATACCAAAAGCAATGAACCTTTGATCTCGTTCATTCAGATGTTTGGGGACCCGCCCCATTGGTGTCTTATGACGGTTACAAATATTTTGTTATCTTTATCGATAATTATTCAAGAACAACATGGATGTATTTAATGAAAAATAAGAGTGAAGTTTTTCAACATTTTAAAACCTTCACAAATTATGTTGAAACCCAATTCAATAAAAAAATTAAGATTTTTAGAACAGATAATGGAACGGAATTTGTCAATCAAAACATGTCAAGTTTTTTGAAAGAAAAAGGAGTTATACATCAAACTTCTTGTGTATATACCCCTTAACAAAACGGTATTTCCGAAAGAAAAAATCGTCACCTTTTGGAAGCAACAAGATCTCTTTTATTTCAAACTAATATTCCAAAAAAAATTTGGTCAGAAGCCGTGCTAACCGCAACATACTTAATAAATAGATTACCTAGTATTGTATTAGATTTCAAAAGCCCATTAGAAACACTTCACAAGCGAAAAATCAATCTTGACCACTTAAGAGTATTCGGTTGTGTTTGTTATGTTCATAAAAACAAAATTGACAAACTAGACGCTACCTCAACAAAAACTATTTTTCTTGGATACTCTATTCAAAAAAAGGGATATAAATGTTATGACCCCAAAGATAAAAAAATGCACATATCAAGAAACGTAACTTTTATTGAAAATGATCCCTTCTTTAAAGATGAAAAAGAATCTTCCCATGATGAGGTAAGTTGGGACGATTTTGAAGCCATATGCATTACTAACCCAAGTTCAAAAGAACTTATTTTGGAAACTAACCATGAAACAGATACACAAGAAGAACAAGGAGCCGAATATTTGGGAGAAGATATTAGAAATGAGAATCATGAAGATGAAGATGAGGAGGAGGTCGTACCTTTAAGGAGGTCAACACGATAGACCCGACCACCTCCCAAACTACAGGATTATGTAACATATTCGGTACAATACCCTATTCAAGATTATGTTTCATATGAAAATATTTCAAAAGAACATTACATGTTTTTAAGTACACTAACAAAGGAAGAAGAACCAAATACATATCAAGAAGCAAAAAATAACCCCAAGTGGTGTAAAGCAATGAGCGAAGAACTACATGCATTAGAAAAAAACCAAACATGGGAAATTTGTCATTTACCAAAAAATAAAAAACCTGTAGGTTGTAAATGGGTTTACAAAATTAAGTATCATAGTAATGGTACAATAGAACGGTACAAAGCTAGATTAGTTGCCAAGGGGTACACTCAAACCTACGGTATTGACTACTATGAAACCTTTGCACCGGTAGCAAAAATGAACACAGTAAGAATACTCCTCTCACTAGCTGTAAATATGAATTGGACACTACACCAAATGGATGTTAAAAATGTCTTCCTTCAAGGTACACTTGAAGAAGAGGTATATATGACCATACCACCGGGTCACAAGAAAGAAAATGTACCTAACCTTGTTTGTAGGTTAAGAAAGTCAATCTATGGGCTGAAGCAATCTCCAAGGGTATGGTATGGCAATCTCAACCATTTTTTAACCTCTCATAATTTTAAAGTTAGTGATGCCGACTCATCATTGTTTACTAAACACTGCTCTAATAGTGTAACTGTGATCTTAATTTATGTTGATGATATAATTATCACCGAAAATGATCAAATTGAAATTGATAACATTAAAAAAGTATTAAAAGAAAACTTTGAGATTAAGGATCTTGGAAAATTAAAATATTTTTTAGGAATAGAAATAGCACACTCCTCCAAGGGACTATTTTTATCTCAAAGAAAATATGTACTTGATTTGCTAAAAGAAACCGGTAAGGTTAATTGTAAACCGGTCACCACTCCAATAGATAGTAATATGAAACTCAATTCTGAAGAAGGTGAACCAATAAGTGATATAAGAAAATTTCAAAGACTGGTAGGCAAACTTATTTATCTCACCATGACTAGACCGGACTTATCCTTTTCTGTAAGCCAAATCAGTAAATTTATGCATTCGCCAAGAACACCACATTTAGATGCAATAAATAGAATACTAAGATATTTGAAGGGATGTCCCGGAAAGGGGATATGGATGAGGAAAAATGGTAGTAACTCAATATGTGGCTATTCCGATGCAGATTGGGCCGGGAGTTTCGATCGAAAATCAACAACCGGCTATTGCACATTTGTAGGCGGAAACATAGTCCCTTGGAAAAGCAAGAAGCAAAATGTTGTGGCACGATCAAGCGCAGAAGCAGAATATCGAGCCATGGCATCAACCGCAAGCGAACTAACTTGGATCAAACAAATACTAGCTGACTTGGGAATTAGAACAGACGAACCAATAAAGATGTTTTGTGATAACCAAGCAGCAAGACATATAGCATCTAATCTTGTTTTTCATGAACGAACTAAGCACATCGAAGTGGATTGTCACTTTGTGAGACAAAAGGTGAAAAACAAGGAAATAGAAATGTCATATGTCAGAAGCCAAGATCAACTAGCAGATATATTCACAAAAGGGTTAAGCATCAAAGGATTCAACGATATCACAAGCAAGCTAGGACTTATAGATATTTACAATCCTAGCTTGAGGGGGAGTGTTAGGAAAATAAATTGTTTAGGGACTATAAGGCCTCAGTAGTTCATCATAGGTCTAGAATAAAATAAGAAAGTAGTCATACCCTTAAGTGTGAAAGGGGGTTACAAGTCTTATCATAAGGAACGTTAGGGACTGTATAACGGTAAAGTTAAAATTACCGAGTAGAAGCCTATAAAGACAGTGACAAACTCTTGTACAGATAAGATAAATGAAATATACTTTTCTCATCATTAATCCCCTCAAATTTCACATGAGGGTTGGTATTATTATCCATGTGATTTGGTTTGCTCCTTTTTTTGTCCGATAATAAGATGCTTCAGTTTATGTGCATAATTCATACATAATAAATATGCAACATGGTTCAAAGTTTCAAACTACAACTTCACTAGAAAGAACAAAATTAAGAATGAAAACCAATATTTAATCTAGTGATAAATACAAGAGTTTTGATATGAAAACTTGTAGTTCCAAACTTGATTAGAACTTTTTATTAGTATTTCTAAACTTAAAAAGCTTAATTTAATATTTATCTTGAAGAAAAGCAAATTAACAACATGCTTGGCACTTGGACTTATTCGTAAATATTTTCAGAAGCATTGGTTTATGATCTACACCAAAATGATTGTTTTTTAGGATTCATGGAAATATTAAAAAAATGACGGAAAATACCTTTCAAGCAGTGGTTGTAACGTATCTTGGGATGAATTTCTTATGTATTTTTGGATAATCAGATTTCTTATGAATTTCTTACGTGCATGCCGAACAGGTCTCAAATTTAGTTGAGTTGTTGTTCTTTAGATGATCATAAATTATACTTTTTAATTAACATAAACCTATTTTCATTTATACGAAGCATAGAATAGTTTTTTTAACAGAAAAAAACGAAAAAGAAAAACAATTTCCTTTACGAATAGTTAAATTTTGCCTCGCGGAATTCTTTATTGCAACCGCATTTCTCTAATTGAAAGGAGCGTAATAGCTAACACAACAACTTCTCGGACCAAGTAATCCACATGAATCAATATTCCTTCTTTAACCGTCTCTCTCTGATTTGCTTTCTCCGAAAAACATATACAAAAATTAATGGATAATGTTTCGTAGATACTACATTTGATATCAACTATCGATATCGATATTATTATGCATTTTAGTTGAGTTATCGTGCACATTATTTGAGTTATAATGCATGTTATACAATAACTATTTCAGTACAAAAAAATAACATGTATAACTATTTCATTACAAAAAATAACATTCATAATAACTCAAATAATGTGCACGATAACTCAACTAAAGGTACATAATAATTTAAATAATGTGCACGATAACTCAACTAAAAATGTATAATAAAATTGATCCCAATAATCGATATCAAATATGATATCTAAGTATCACTTAAAATAAAAAGTTCTTAACAAAAGAAAACGATAACCACTACAGATGATGACTGTATTTATACATTTTTCTAACCTAACCTAAAGTCATTTGTAATTGACATGCTAACCGACACCGTCATGCTCTGATCATCATATTTCCACTGTAGTCCTATATATAATTCTTTGCAACATGATTATGCTGGTCAATGTACATCCACATTTTATTTTAGTTCCAGACCTTAAGTTTTAATACCGGATTTTCAGAGGCTTTAATACCGGTTATTATACTGATGTAGTAGGAGCACTCGAAGTTTTATCAACCGACGTTAATAAATAACGGATGTTAAAATTAAAAAAATTGTATATTGTGTAATCTGTAGTTGATTGCCGAACGTACAGTGACAGAAAAAACTACTGTCAAATTCAAATGGGTCACATTCTCAATTCAAACAATCATGGTTCCTTTTTGGACAGCTGATGAATTTTAAATTCAAATTTCAAATTCAATTTAAAAGCAAGAATATAGAAGATTAATTAAAACTAAAAAGTACAATAGAACAAAAAATTGAGATGACTAAAATTAAAGAATAAGATCTAACAAATAAAAAGAATGAACAATAGAAATAAAAAATAGAAGATAATTAAAAATAAAAATTAAAACATAACTTAAAAACAAAGATAAATAAATAATTAGAACAATATCTAACAAATAAAAAGATGAACAACAGAGAAGAAATCTACAACACGATTCAAAAAATAAATTAGAAGATTAAATGGACAACAAAGAAGAAACTGGTGTTTGCATCTGATATAGAGAGAAGAACAATAGCGGCTCGTCGCTTCTCCAAATCTCCTCTTCAAATATCACCATTTTTTACGAAGAAGAACAATGACGGCTAGGTGAGAGTTTTGCATCTAATATATATAGAGAGATACAGAGAAATAGAGAGGAGAGAGAGACATAAAAATGCGTTGGAGACCGCGAGTTTTCTAAATACGAATAATTAATACCAATTTATTACAAATCCAGTGTTAAAACCTTTTAACACCATATGGTATTAAAAATTTGGTGATGAAAGTTAACTTTTAACACCATATATTAAGAAACAACATGCGATAAAGGTTTTAATACTAGTTGCTTGTTAAAATCCGACACTAAATTAAAAACAATTTTTCGAAATTGTAGTATTTTAATACCAATTTTTTAGTAAATATCCGGAATTAATATCAGTGACCGTATTTAATTTCGAATATCACTATAATTCGGTGATAAATAGATGGTACTAAAGCCTTTTTTAATTAGATGGTAGTGAGAATGTACCGAATAATGCCTTCAAATAAAAGAATTTTTTGTGTATAAAGGTTTTTGTGGACAATTTTTTCTTTTCTTTTTTGTTCGTCATATCCTTGTCCGCTTAAAAAAAAAGTTGAAATGTATACATTTATATGTAATGTAGTACAACTTTATTTGTAGAAAAGAAAGGTAAGTTTTTCAACGAGTGCTGAATTATTCACAAAACAACAATTATTGAAAAAAATGTTAAATATTGTTGGCAAAAGAGGAAAAAAAACTCTGAAGATAAGACAACGGTTATTTCAAAACTATATGGAGCTCTGACAATGATTATTTAAAATAATCGTTGCTTTTGGTTTCATAAATTAAAAAAAAATCTAAAGCAACATTTTTTTAAAACAACCGTTGTCATGGCTTCACCAACGCCAACAGTTATTTTAAATAGTCGTTATCCTATCATCAACACTAGCTCTTAAATAACACTCTCTCTTCTTCTCTCTCTCTTTTATGCCTGACCGCCTCCACAACTCTAGCAGATCTGATCTGCTAGAGGTGTGGAGGTCCAACTCGATCTCGATCTATCACACACACATAAACTAGCCGCCTCCGCAAATATCTCTCTCTCGCTTTGATGCCTCATTTGATCTTTAACAGATCTCGTGTTTTCTCCTCTTGTAGACGATTCAATCTGCTCGATCTTGAGTAGGTGAGGACTCTGCCATATCCTTCTCGTGTTTTTTATTTTGTTAAACATTGAGCCAATGACACTTGTCATAACGTTTCTTGGAGTTGATCCTGTTAGGATTATGTAGTTGGAGCTCTTGCATGGTAATAGTTGGGTCAGCTCTAAGAATTGACTCTTGCACCCTATTGCTTGGTATTGATGTTGTTGTTTATTATTTTTCTATTGTTGTTAGGGTTTAGGGTTAGTTTGTTATTTATTATTGAGCTAGCTACATTTTTGTAGGTGAAGGTTGTTGTTAGAATTTAGGGTTAGATTAGTGTTGCTCCAACAAGCTTTCTTCTCTTTGAGTCTGACTATGCTAATTAAAATTATTTTACAATACTTTTGTAGGTAAAGCACGACTGATATGGTGATAATCCAACAATAAAAATTCAAAAAGTTGATTCCATTTTCCATCAGTTTTGTAGATGCATGAAAGGTCAATGTTATTTGTGATTCTGGTTACTGTTTGCTTGCAATAAAGATGTCATTTTGGAGGGAATAAAATATCTTAAAGGAAAAATCTCCACCTATAAATAGGAATATGTTATCTAATAAAATCCAAAAGTTTAACTACCAAGGCCGGTGCTAGTTATATACTTATAGCGAGTGTGGCCTTGATTGCTGAACTTCTGAATTTCATTGCGGAGATCTGCTAAGATAACAATTGGTTAACTATCTATTTTGTGTTAGTTTAGTTCTTCTAGTCTTTTTTTCATGTTAGGTACTTTATTGGCATTATGTTTCTTTTTCATTCTTTATTTTGACATAGATTGTAAATGAGACATGTTATATGTATATATATTTACTTTGCTATCTATTTTGTCTATAATTTGAAATATGTCTGTAACATTTTAATGGTATATTGACTGGCAAATCTGAAACTAGCCACCATTTATAAAACATTTAAGAAATAAAGACCTATCGTTGCCTTAGGTCTCTATGATAGCAGTTATTTACTAATAATCGTTGCATTATTCCATATATTAAATTATTATTTGGCAACACTCCATATGCCAATGATTTTTATACTATTTACTAACTTCGGTTGTGTTTGGATCATGCCATAGCTAGTGCAAACATAGTGCTATCTAAATTAGTGGTTGAAATAGTAGTTATTTTTACTATATAGGTTAGTTCAAAAATAGTGCTAATTTTGTGCTATCTATGTTAGTGAAAATATTATTTGGATTGCATATTGTAGTAGTAATAGTGAGAATTAGTGCAATAATAAATAATAATAATAATACAATAATAAAATATTGATATCAATTTATAATAAAATAATAATAATACAATAAAAAAAAGATAATAATAATATAATAATAACACAAATGACAATAATATAAAAATAAGAAAGTAATAATAATAATAATAATAATAATGACAACAACAACAATAATAATAATAGTAACAATAACAATGATAACAATAAAATAATGACAACTACAATAATAATAATAACAATAATAAAAAAATAATGATAATTAAGATAATATTAATAACAACAACAACAATAATAATAATAATAACAATAATAATAAAATAGCAATGACAATTAGAATAATAATAATAATAATAACAATAATAAAATAATAATTTTGCTAACCATGACATGTGTTAATTTGCTAATTCTATCATTTTATTAGGTTAGCAAAATAGCACTAACCAACACTACTCGCAGCTTACTAATTTATGTTTTGATCACATTTTTGTGTGAATAGCAACACTAACCCATGGTTAGTACCATTTTTGATGATCCTAACACACCAAGACACAAACGGTTGCATAATCGTTGTGCAAGATGAATTGTAATTGTTGGTAGATCTTTTCTTGTGGTAGTGATTAGTCTATAAGTTCAAGAACATAATTATAAACTTTTTTATTTTTAAGATTTTTTATTGATTAATTTCAAATATCATTGTCAAAATTATCAAAATAATTATATTCACGTGATCCCTCCTCATTACAAAATAAGATGTATAATAAAATTAGTAATTTGAAACTTTACGTATTTAACATGATAATAAAGTCAGGATATATGACGATATCAATGGCTATATCATCGTCATATTTTTCATACACAAACAAGTGCTCTTTGTTGTTAGCAATCCCTTTGATTTGTTAAAGAAATATTTCACTTGTTCTATATTAAAACTAGACGGTTCGTCAAGGTTTTTTCAAATAATCTCAGTCCAGAGTTTTTATTTTTATATTTGCATTTGCATTTTTTTTTCTCAGAAAATAATTTTGTAGTCAACTTTATGACCTGTAATTAAACTAAAATTGTTCACCATTATCAAAAGTATTAAATGCACGATCAATATAAGAGCGCTATAAAATATATATTTCTGAGACGTGAACTGAATACCTGATCAAAGGCAAGAAAAACGAGTGGATGTCATAAACAAAAAAAAATGATTAAAAAAATGATTCCACAAATCGTTCATATTTGAAATTGAAACCAGACAGCCTAAGAAAATTTTCTCCAGAGAAGCGATGTTTCACCAACCAACATTTTTCATATTATTATTATTATTATTTTATATATAAAAGGCTAGTTTTTCATATTATGAAAAACTATCTATTTCATTTATGAAACAGATAGTTCAATATTTTGGAAATATTTCGATCAAACTGACTAGAATTCTAGTGAATTAGAATTCATTTATTTGATAAATCTCCTTAAACTTTTTTTAAATAATTTTCTCAATAGAGGGGAATTACTATATTATCAGATAAGGTCTATCTATTTGATAAATTAAGATATATCTGATAAAATTTATGTGATTAATAATATTCTAAAAATAAAAAATCTATCATTTTTATAGCTGATCTTTAAAAAATCCTTCGTACATATGGAATAAAACTTATATTTTTTTTAGTAATGACAAATTGATAATGACTTATTATCAAACAAGAAATAAAACAAACAATCTAGCTATATACTTATAAGTTATACTAATATTCAAACTAATGTTTTTAATTGAATAATTTTTATGAAAAAAATAGAGAAAACTTTATTTATTTTATTTTGACCTCTCTGATTGGATAATAATATTTGAAACCCTTTGGTTAAAGTCAAGCAGCTGACAGTAGCTTCATCAACAAACCAATTAGGAAAAAACATGTTACTTTCTCCACCGACAGATCAGTTTGGGGATTTTTTTTTTAATAATCTGGTGAAATTTTATTTATAATTTTTCTGATTAATCTCTCCGTTAATAAGCTTCCGCATTATGAAATTAAGCCAAGTTGTCACCAATTTATATTTGACTTGCAATTTTCCAATTCTATTTTCTCTTCCATTTGAGAATTCATACGCGCTCATGACAGCTCATCCGGATCTTAGGTCGGATTCTCTCCATTTTTCATAGAAAAAGAGGCCCTCCGGAGCATTTTAATTTTGTTTTTTTTCCCCGCATCTTGATCACTTTAAGGATCTGTTCAGTTTCATCCCACGTCTACGAGAAATGCACTGTTTATGTGAGAATTTTACTATTTACTTTGAACGAATAGTGAAATTTCCACGTGAACAGTATATTTCCCGTGGACGCTCGTGCCCTAAAAAAAATTGAGCTTTGTACAAATATTGCCGTCCATAATGTTGTAGGTACGGATTATATTATTCATATAAATGAATGAAGTTTTATATTAATTATTTTATTATGTAATTTATTTTGTATATTTAAGTATTCAAATTAATTTATTATTTTTCATGTTAGTGGTATTTAAGCTGAATAATTAAGTACTATATAAGATAAATTGCCTAACAAAGTTATTAATATGAAAATTTTCATATTTAACATGAATAACAAAATTAGCATCGGTTATTATATGATAAGCAATATCTTTGTGATATTTTTTCTTAAAAAAAATTGATGAGTATAATATACATATTAAAGAGCCACTTGCTTTAAATATCACATACCGCTTACATGTACCGATGTACGTATTGTGTAGAACCCATCAAAAGAAAATTTCTTCCTTAAAAAATATATAAAAAATATATATACAGAGGAAAAACAATATTCCTATAGTTAGCACGATTTCGGTCGGAGTCCCTTATTTTTAGTTGATTAGTTTCATACTTCCGTGCTTTCTATATTTGAAGAAAAAAATTGATAAAAAAATTCAGTACAAGTGCTCACATATATAATTCATTAAAATTAGTACAACCCATTTGTGCTATATATTGAATTAATAAATCAATTCATCACCCCCGAAAAAAATTTAACCTAAAAATTATCGAGTTAGAGGGTTTCCTCCCATTGTTTCCCACCAGCTGGAGAATTGAATTCTAAAATAAATACATTATTATTTTCTTTATTTTATTCTTTTTAGTAAAATTAATACATTACTCGCCTCCCACTTCACACTGCTTATATCAACACATTCCCTTCTCCTCAGTTCTGCACAAATCAGAAACAAATTAATACATTCTCTTCTTCTCAGTTCTCACATCCTGCACAAAACACAACACCCAACACAATTACTGCACACAATGGCCTCATTGTTAAACATCTCCCTTTTGATCCCCTTATGCCTCTTCTTCATCACTGTACCATCTCTGGCTCAGCCGGCTGCACCGGCTCCTAGCTCAGCCCCGAACAACGTAACCGAGGTTTTGGAGAAAGGCGGTCAATACACACAATTCATTCGCCTCTTGACTACAACCCGTGTTGACGTGCAACTCAATAGCCAACTCAACAACTCGTACAATGGCCTCACGGTCATTGCTCCGACCGACAATGCATTCAACAACCTGCCAGCGGGCACGCTCAACAAGTTGACCCAACAGGAGCAGATTGAACTCTGTTTGTACCACGTGCTACCCCGGTTTTACACCAAGGCCTTGTTTGGTACTGTAAGTAACCCTGTCAACACACAAGCATCTGGCAGCGAAGGTGCCGATACCCTCAACATAACTAGCTCTAATAGCCAGGTAACATTTTTTTAGCTAATTACTTCACTATACGTCTTTAGTGCACTTAATTCTCTTTTTTAGTTTGTTCTTAGAATTCTAGTACTAATCTAACTTTGATTCTGTCACGTCTATTTCATTTACTTTTTTTTTTGTTTCAACATCCAATTATGAAACATGTAGATCTGTTTTAGTGCACTTAATTCTCTTTTTTAGTTTGTTCTTAGAACACATCGCATTGAAAATTTGAAATGTTACTATGTTAGTACTGTCATAACACACAACAATATCACAACAATAATATATATCGATGAAATAAGGAATTCTGAATATTTCAATTGCAACGTACGTAGGTAAATATCTCAACTGGTGTCATCGAAACGCCGATCACCAATACACTGAGCTCTGAATTTCCATTGGCCGTGTACTCTGTCGAGAAGGTCCTACTTCCATACAGTTTATTCGGTGCAAAGCCACCGGCTGCTCCTCCGGCACCAAAGAAAGCCAAGTCACCACCTGCTGAGGGGCCTTCTTCCTCTGATACAGTTGGAGATAGTCCCCCGGGCAAAAGCTCGGGGATTAGAAGCAAATCCATGCAATGGAATTCCATTGTGGGGTTGATATTGATGAGTTCTATTTGGGGGATGTTTTAATTTGTGGAGAGATTGAGGTCGTTCTGCAAATTCTTCTCTCTTTATTTTTCTTTTCTTGTATTGAATTATTCATTTCTGCATTGCATTGTAATGCTGGTTGCTGAGTTTTCTCATCAATTCAGTATTATATTCTTTACATGTCGGCCTTTTTTTGTTTTATCAGTATTTGTGAGCTTATAATTACGTGCTAAATAATTCTCTTTTTCTAGTTTTGGGCTACCGCTTGCTGCAACGAAATTTCCTTCGTTTAGTTTGCCTTATTACAACTCTGGCACTTGTTTCATATCTAAAGTTTAATATCTTGATCATTGTGTGAAAGAAGATAGAGATGAAAGCATCTCCATCTCTAAAATTCTTGAAGTTTCTAAATTATTGTTATATCAATTTTATAAATATATATTTTTTAGTTTGTAAAATCTCCATCACTAAAACTGAAAAATTAGAGTTTTTAAATTGTCACGTCAGTAAATATTATCAATATTATTAAAGACAGATCAATTTTAACCAATGATTAAGTCACATCATAGTTTATAAATTCTAAGACATAGTTGCTAAATAAGAAACTCTTGAGCAAAATTTCTAAATAAGAAACTCATCTACATTCCTAAAACTCATTTAAAAACTACCACGTCAGATTAGAAACTTCAAGAATTTCAGAAATGAAGATACTTTAACATTGAAATAAAATGCAGTTGCCATATTGAATAATTTTAAGGGATAATTTGAATTAAATATATGTATACAATTATATATAAAAATGAATAATGTTTAAGAGGGGAGCTAGTCACAAACTTAAAACCAAAAGCGAGACTTTATATGTTGCAAAAAATATTTGCTATTTAAGGGCAAAAGGCAAGCTAATATCTGATATTTACGGAATGAGATTTTCTGTCGCGCAGCAAAAACACTGTAAATGCTGCGCAACAAATTTTAACTTTTAATTTACATCGAAATTCGCTCGCAGTCTACAACGCAGAAATCTGAGCCGCTTCATCCCTCCTGGGAGAAGAATTGCTCCCGATATTTACAGGAGGCGCAAGCAAAATTCTTCACTATTAAATTTTTTTTAAATGCTCACTACCTGGGATCTACTGATTTCTACCTGATGATTGGGGTAAAGATTCTCAGGATAATTGATTAAGAATTATAAGTTAAAGTCAAAACACAATGGATTCATATACATTTCCACTGCATGTGATGTGATGTGATGTGATTATATATATATATGGGGAATTAGGGAGGACGCCAAATCACATGAAACACTTGAAAGGAAGTAAGAACCTCCATACCAATTGTTATGTGTGCATCAGTGCATGTGATGTGCTCTTTATTGAATTCAATTTTTGAGCGCTGATCTGAGAAATCTGACCACTAGTTGGATACTTGGATTCTATTTCTCTGAAAGAAAAAAACACATTTCTTAATAATACAACATAATTAAATATATTATTGTCTTTAAACATTAATTCATGTTTTTCAAGAAGCTTTTCTTTAACTATATATAGTCCCAATTTTGATTGCAGAGTGATATTTGTATTCTTGCATATCTGCATCCCTCAATGGCACTTTAATTATGCTAATATATTATTATTCTGAAAATTGTTTATATTTGATGATATATAATTATGTTACTGGAAATAGGAATTTAAATTTGTATTTTAGTTTTTTTTTTTACTTATTTGACAAGTAATATTTTTTTTTAATTGTAGGCAAACTACATGGTTTTTCTATTGATAAATAGTAGTTTACATTTGACATAGTATTAACATGAGCTTTCTTGTGATAATTTGTTAACATACAAATTAATGACGGACACTTTGAATACTGCATATAACAAACACTTATAAAATGAAATATTAGCAATTTGTCTGTTAAGTATAAATAATTTTGAAGGACAGTAGTGAATGCCAAATAATTTGACATAAATAGATATGCAAGTATCCATAGGCTTAATTGGTTTTGATTGTTGAACTCATATTTAATTGGTGCCACCACAGAAAAGATGTCTGTCAAACTATTAAAAATACTTTTTCCAATAGTTATGAAACAGTTGGTGTTCAAGAGATTGGCGAATCATATGAATAACGGTTGGTAAATAGATGTTGTCGAATAGAAAATAATAATTTAATATTCAAGATAAACGGTTATTTAGTAAATAACTTTTGTTATAGAGGATCTAAGACAACAATTACTTATTAAATAAACGTCGCCTTAGGTCTCTATGTTAAAAAATATTTTATAAATGGCTAGTTTCAGATTTAATAGTCAATACCATTTAAACAGTCATAGACATTTCAAATTATAGACAAAATATATATCACATGTATATTGCATACACATTACAATCTATGGTCATAATAAAGAAGAAGAAGAAGAAGAAGAAGAAGAAGAAGAAGAAGAAGAAGAAGAAAATGCAAATAAGCACCTAACTAGAAAAAATACAAAAAGATACAATTGTTGTCTTAGCAACACAATGATACAAATATGAGATTTCATGTTCGATTCTTTACAAAGAAATTGAACTTCTCTTTTGCAATATCCGACAGACCTAACTTTGGGTTCAGTTATGTGTAAGGATTCAGTTTACTGATAAAAAACTAACAAAATATGTCATTTAAATTGCATTTTTTTAACTAAGGCATCAATTGCATCAAAGAAGAAGCATACATCTTCTTGCAAAAATAAACTTTGGCTTGTCCAGATGAGACCACTATAAATGTTTATCTCATTTGTTATACTTCTTGCAATATCTCTCACATTAAATTTCATGAATGAGTTGACCTAGTCATAGAATTGCGAGCCTATAATTTATGAAACTTTCTAGACAAAATATGCATTTTTCTCTCGAGTTGGTTCCATTTGCACTCATTTTCTGATCACAAGTGTTCCTTACATCCAATACCTTTTGCAAGGAATCCCTACGGTAACACAGAAATAAAAACTCTTAGATAAATAACAAACAATTAGTACATTCACAGTAAATATCAAAGAAAAAATAGATTAAATAACATCTTTTTTTAGAATAAAAAACAGATATCTCTCTTTAGAATGAAACACCTGAGTTTCATCAAGTACCTTGATAGGAGTGAAATCAACATTTATATTGTTGGATTTGCATCCTATCAGTCGTGCTTCACCTACATATATAAGTGTTGTAAAATAATTTTGATTAGCATATATCACAATTTCATGCTATAATAGAATAACAAAATACTCATGCATACTTTTTTCAAACCATAAACCCTAAATAACTATTTTTAACTATTTCTAACTATTATTAACAGTTTAACTTATTTCTTAATAATTTAACTATTTGTTATCAAACCAAATCCTAAGCATCAATTTCTTATCGAACCCTAAACCTTGAACTCTAACAGTTTAACTATTTATTAACAATTTAATAATTTAACAACTTAGCATCAATTTTGATCATTGTATTCTTTTTTTTTTGTCAAGCAATCCATGGTATATGATCTGGTTTGTATGTACAAAAAGCTGATACATCTGTCACATACTTGCAGCAATATCTATTTTGCATAATGATAATTTTTTGCATAATGATATCGGATCTAGTTTGATCCTTGTATTCTTTTTCATTTCTTGCAGTAATAATCTAACTATTATAAGATCTATCAAAATAATAAAATAAAAAATTACCTTAAAGAAACACGAGGTAGAGTCAATCAGTGGTGGACATGGATAATCTGATAGAGTCGATCATTCTCATGCCCAAGATCTCGGGTAGAGGCAAACACGAGGTGTGTGTGATAGATCGTTGATAACATCCACACCTCTCGCAGATCAAATCAGCTAGAGGTGTGGAGGCAGCCAGGTGGGTAAGAGAGGGCACAGAAGTTTGTGAAGTTGTGGAAGCGGCTAGATGGGGAAGAAAGATGGCAAAGAAGATTGAGAAGTTGTGAAGGCGGTCAGGGGGAAGAGAGTGAGAGAGAAGAGTTGAGAAACACCCATTTTTAAGCTAGGATTAGAAATAAGACAATGATTATTTTAAATAACTGTTGGCATAGGCGGAGCTGCGACAACGGTTATATTAAATTCATCGCCCTAAAGTTTTGAAAAATATCCTGAAAAGAAAAGGCAACGGTTATTTTAAATAACTGTTAGCGTAACTCCACCTACACTAACGATTATTTAAAATAATTGTTTCCTTATTCTCAGATTTTTTTTTTCACTTCTGCCATTGGTGTTTATCAATTTTTTCAATAACCGTTGTTTTATGAGGACGCTAAATCTCATTTTTGTAGCAGTAAGGTTTGATTGTTGAACTTTCATTTTTGTCGGAATGAATTTGACCATCAAGTACATTTTAAATTTAATTTACACAAAGTTTTCAATAAATTATTAGTTTCTAAACTGAAATTTTCTCATAAAAATTGCATTAGAAACGGGTAGTTTCAAAATTGCTTTGTTTGGCTTGTGAGAAATAAAGTGTAGGAAAATTTTAAAATCTATATAGATCTATACGAAATATTTGAAATTGCAAAACTATCATAATATATTAATAGATTTGAACTGCAGAGATCAACATTAATTGACAAAAGAGAAATATCGAAATAATATATTGAATGGTGACTTCCCAATATTCACACCCAAAATTTAAAATTGGCCACTATATATTTGTTGGGAGTGATAGGTAGATACTAATATTGATACCGACTATCGATGTCGATGTTATTATGCACATCTAGTTGAGTTATTATGCACATTATTTGATAATGAATTATTATGCTTGTTATTTTTTGTATTGAAATAGTTATGCATATTATTTTTTGTACTGAATAGTTATGCATGTTATTTAAGTTATTATGCATATTATTTTGTTAACATGCATAATATTTTTTCAGTACAAAAATAAAATGAAATAATATGTATAATAACTTAAATAATGTATATAATAACTCGACTAAATATGAATAATAATATCAGTATCCATAGTCGATATCAAATATGGTATCTACGGAACATTATCCATATTTATTTTCTAAACAACTTTGAGAAATGGGTTTCAAATTTAATTTCTTTAGTTATTAGAAGCAATATTTTTGGCAGCACCATTACGATCTCAACAATATTTGGCATTGACTTCTCTATCTAGATATACATCTCGGTTAAGAAAATGAGTACTACACATGAGATGGTGGTGTGACACTGTCAATCAAAATTCAAATTTATCCTCAAGTATTATATATTCTGGGTAGGTATTGCCTGTTCCTCACCTTCAACTTCAAAAATATAAATATTTGATTTTCCGAAGTTCTAAACTGCTTTCTTTTTTTTAATACGTGGGAGCATCCCACCACTATCTTTTCATAAAAGAATGTACCTAGTCTGTAACACAACCGAAAAAAACTGCAAAAAACATGCAAAACACCTATTTTTTTTGTCAGAATTCTATCCCTCTATAACGACACTCACTACAATAAAAAAACTGATATCAACGATTCAAAAGCACATTGGTGCTAATCGTTGTTGCATAATGAGTTATGCAACTGCTGGCACAGTGTTTTGTTACAGAAAAAATGAAAATTTAATATTCGACTAAGACAACGATTATCTACTATTAACCGTTGCTTTCGGTACGGCTAAGACACTGATTATTTACTATTAATCGTTGTCTTATGTGACTATTTTAAAAAAACATTCTATAATTGACTAGCCTCAGATTTTACTAGTCAATATATATACCATTTATAAAATTGTCACAGATAAAATAAATAACACAATAAAACATTTATATATTATAAATATGTCACAAATTACAATCTGATCACAATAAAAATGAATCTTAAACCCTAAATAACTTTAAGAACTTGTCTTCTATTATCTAAACTCTAAGAATTTATTGCTAGCTAGTTCAAAAAGTGAAGGTTGCTCGAGAAGACACGCTTATGAAGTTGGCTGCTTATTTACCTCTACATGTATCTTCTGTAATCTCATAACTTATCTCTAACTAGTTCTAAAGCTAAGGTTCTCGATATTTCAAAAATGAACATAATCCAAAAAAAAACGCAATCAGAATACTAAGTCTAACTCGATCAATTGCATCTTTTTAGCCTATGGTTTCTTTGAAACTCTAAGAATTGTTGCAGATTTTCTCCTCTCGTACGAAACCCCCTGCAAAAACAAAAAAATACAAATAACAAACAACTAGTACTCTAAAATGCACAGTAAAATGCCAAAGAAAAAACATATTAAATAACATACTCTTCTGTTAGGAAAGAAATATATATCTCTTTAAGTTGAAACACTTGATTTTCATCCAATGTCCTGATAGGTGTAATCAACCTATCAATCGTGCTTCACCTACACAAGTGTTGTAAAATAATTTTGATTATCTCACTATGTCATGCTATACTACAATAGTAAAATACTTTAAAGGTATGTACATATCATAAATGGACTATTGCAGGAACCTCATATCCACATGTTATTGTGACGACAAATTGTCCCTGCAACCTCACATCCACTAGACATGTTATTGTTGATTCATATCAACATGTTAATACTTGTTTCACCAAGTCTGCAAAACTCTGCATCCCTATCTCCATCTCTTGGCCTTCATTTGAAATCACACCTGACACTCGACTATCGGTTACCATTTTCAATAGCACAACCTCGTAACTATACTCATCAACTTTCGATGTTATCGGTAGACTTGGCGCTCATTCAGGGGCCATGTAACCATTGGCAGATCCAATGTGTTATAGTGGTAGGCAAGTGCCTACCTCTAAATTTTAAAATTTTACAAAAAATATACTGACAACTATATGGTGCCCAACTCTGAAATGAAATTGTGTCTACCCCTAGCTGGCTTTGACCCGTTCTGGGCCAAATCGATATTTCTCTTCGCTCAATTCGTGAATCGCAATGTGCCTCCGCATCTCTTGATTCCCGATCGTTCCCTCTCTCGCCCAGACGTGATTCATGATTCCCATTCGCTCCAAACCCCTCTCCTTACCTCAAAGCCCAGAGTCAGACACAATCACTAGTGCCCTCGCCGAACCCTCTTTGTAGTAATGTCTGTCGTTGTCCATGCGAAACCCTCAATAGTCTACCGCTAGTGTAGACTCGTAGTACTCTCACACTCGACTCTCTCTCTCTGTTGATCTAGCTTTCATGAGCCTCTGATCTCTTCACCATCTTTGTGCGATGATGCTTAATGATATCTCACTTTGTCTCACCTATAAGAGGTAAACTTTGTTCTCTTCCAAATTTCAGTCGTTCTTTACTTCTTCTCAATTGTTCTTAGTTCATTAGTTGTATAAATTAAGCTAGTTTTTTTTTATTTTTTCTTTTGATTTTTTTTAATTTGTTTCTTCTGAATATTTAATAGAATATTATAGTGAATTTGTTCTTAGTTTTAAAAGAAGACTATAAATTTTCTAAGTGCAATTTTACTATTTTGCATAATATAATTTCATATACGAAAATCTTACTTGGCCAAGAAGATTATCACCAACTAACAAGTGATTGTGAAAATTTAATTTCATATATATAAGAAAATCTTCTAAACAATAAGAGCAATCTTACATTTTAATGCAATTTTATAATTTAGTTCAAATAAATTTGAGTGTTGTAATCAACTATTATTTTCATAGAAAAATTAATGTGTCAGAAAAGAAAAAAGGTGTTTTTACCATATGAACATTTTCTTGCAATCACAAATGGGAATGTTATTGCAGTTTATTCAAATTATTATCAACTGGCAAGTGATTGTAATATTTGTTCACAAGTAATTGTACTCTGAAATCCAGAAATGCTCATGGGTGTACAATTTTAATTTTGTCAGGTTGCTCTCTCCAGCTCGCGACTCGCCTTCAAGGTCTCACCCGTCATTCTTTTATGAGATAAATTTAATCATTTTGGTCTTTAGTTAAGAATTTTGTGAATGATTTAGGATTAATTAAAGTCTTAACTTTGTATTTCTAATATGATAATTTGAATCAATAACTAGAGTTTATAATCTTGATCTTAGAATTTGATATTTTAGAATATTAAAAATAAACAAACAATCTGTGCTCACTCCTGATTATAATTCTGAATCCGTTCCTGCATGTAATCCAATGTACCTCTGATGTGTGAGGAGCTGAAACCTGTCCTCTCTCGTTTCAACAGTTTTGCAAGTCCGAAATCCGCAATCTTCGGATCAAAATTCCTTGTTAAGAGAATGTTCTCCGGCTTTACATCAATGTATGATCCATTCTAGGCACTCGTGGTGGAGAGAGGCGAGTCCCTTGGCTGTACCTAATGCAATATTGAACCTCTCTCTCCATTGAAGTGTTGTATTGTCATGGAAAAGATGCTTGTCAAGCGATTGGTTATCTATGTGTTCATATACCAGAAGATGGTGTTGGCTTTCGGAGCAAAAACCGAACATTCTGACCAAATTCGTGATAGTTCTACCAATCACACACACCTCAGCCAAAAATTATCTTCACCTTACGTGACATCAGTTAACTTTTTTTATTGCCACAACTCTCTTCTCATCCAAAAACCCCCCTATACACAACCTCAGAAGAACCCCTTCTGATTTCTTCCTTGAATTTCCCTGTCAGCTCTTTCAATTCTCTATATGTAAATCGCCTAAATTGGCTTGATATCATCTTATACCCTTGTTGAACTGATTTTGGTATATCAGTGTCATTGAAGAGGTACCACCATCCTATCACCATGAAAAGTTTCTCCAATGCACCCAAAACAGCTGCAAATACAAATAGATATGTCCATTTTGGGTCGTTTCGACTTGTCTGAAATACGCTTGGTGAATGGTGATGCTATGAAGGCACAATTAAGACTAGAATGAGTGTCTAATATTGAGTTATTGGAATCAGTTGGAAGTCTAAGATAGAAATTTCCAAAAGAACTTGGTGTCTTGTATCCATTAAAAAGTATTCCTTTTGGAAAACAAGCTCCCTCACCATTTGACCGGTAAACAAATCCCGTGCAGGTGCAATTTCGCAAGCAAAGATGCTTGCAATCTTCGAATGAAATTTCAGGGGAATACCACAGATCAAATCCAAAGAAGTAGACCTTAGGGACCTCAATAAACTGAGATTATGTTTGGTTGCAACTAAAATTATATTTAGGCCTACAACCTCTATTCCTATTGGTTTGGTCGTTCATCTTGTGGCCGGGTAGGCACGAACACGTCATCCCTGGCAAATACAGAAATACTCGGCTATAGCATTTTCTCCACATAACTCGTGCACATTATATAGCCTCTGCCTAGCCTCCCAGGTCACCAGCCAGCTACCATCTAAATTGTTTAAACTGTACATTCTTAGGTTACCATCATAGTCAATAGTTAATCTCAGTCTTATACCAGACCCAAAATCACTAGCCAGTACAGATAAGCCATCACTAGAAATAAAATTTCCTGTTTTGTTTAGTACTGCTAACCTTGTGCTATTATAGTTGATACGACCAATGTCGAAACGAGATTTCAGACCTGTGTCCATTAACCGGTGAGTCTCGGTTTGCAGTCCACGCGATGGTTTTATTGATTGACTTGGTGAACCAAATGGAGAAGGAAAAGGCATTTGTACCTATAGGGTAGAAACCACAGGAGAACTAGATAAGGTTTGATCTGGTGAGACAAGAAAGGGTTTGTCATGGTCTTCTACTCGCTGGTAAAAATGTTTTGTAAGACTGGCCGGATTACAGAACGAGGAACAATATTAAAAATGAATTTGCCATTGATTGTTAGAAAAATATGTATGTCTTTGTGTGTGTGAGAGAGAGAGAGAGAGAGAGAGATGCACATGTGTAATAATTGGAGATATATATATAGAGAGAGAGAGAGAAAGACTAGGGTGTTTCATGGAGCGCCAAATCGCTCGTGCTCCACATTTGTTATATCCAATTTGAAAATTCCAACGATCGATCCGAACCGTTGAACATGATCTACACATTGAAATCTACTTGGAGATTGAATTTTACAATTTTTTAAATTTTTTTGCTATTTTTTTAAAGAGGTAGAAAGTTGCTAATCAAACGATTTCTGGACCAACAAAGTTGCAATTTTTCTACCTCTCTAAAAAATAGCAAAAAAATTTCAAAAAATGTAAAATTCAATCTCCAAGTAAATTCCAATATGTAGATCATGTTCAACGGTTCGAATCAGTCGTTGAAAATTTTAAATTAGAGATACGATGTGGAGCATTAGGGGTTTGGTGCTCCATAAAGCACCCTAGCCTATCTCATATATATATACTATTAAAATTCGATTTTAATTGAAGATATATATAGTACATCGTTGTGCAGAGAAGAGGTGTTGACGTAGACGTACTTAAAATCGTCCAAATACCCCATTCCACAGGTAATCCAATTTCCTAAGGGAGCCAATACGTAGATACCATATTTGATATCAACTATTAATACCGATTTTATTATGCATCTTTAGTTGAGTTATCATGCACATTATTTGAGTTATTATGCATGTTATTTTTTGTAATGAAATAGTTATATGCGTTGTTGATTTTATTATGCACCTTTAGTTGAGTTATCGTGCATATTATTTGAGTTATTATGCATGTTATTTTCTGTAATGAAATAGTTATACATGTTATTTTTTTTTTACTGAAATAGTTATGGTATAATATGCATAATAACTCAAATAATGTGCATTATAACTCAACTAAATGTGCATAATAAAATCGATATCAATAGTTAGTATCAAATGTGATATCTACGCAACATTATCCATTTCGTAATCCTTTGTCACAGATTTTGTGCAACAATAATCTGTCATGCTTTACTGACAAATGGGCACTCAAACTGGGTGTGCCCATCTTTGGATATTGGCACACCATGTCTCAAACACGTCTTAACCTCGCATAAAAAAAACGATATTAAATGACTATAATTTTTTGGAAAAAAAATTAATTTAGTACCGATCCGATGTTAAATGGCTGACTTAACACCGAATTTTTAATACTATCTGGTGTTAAATTTTTTATCACTAGTTGTTACTATTTGGTGTTAAATGGCTATTTCAACGCCAGATTTTTTATACCATCCGGTCTTAAAAGTTTTATAACCGATTTTTTTATCAAACCGTTATTAAATACTCGCATTTAGAAAACTCGCATCCCAATGCATTTTCTCTCTCTCTATATATATATATATAGAGAGAGAGAGAAATGCTATTATGCATTGCAAAGCACGTTGCGATTGTGGATCATTGGATCACGCTTTGTGATTTGTGCCAACATGATGATTGAACATTCAATGGTCCACAATTGCAAAGCACGTGCTTTTTACTCTCTCTCTCTCTCTCTCTCTCTTACTATATTTGCACTTTATTGTTTGATTTGCTCAATTGTTATTAGTACTTGCTTGCTTGTGATTTTAGCTAGGTAATTAAGGTTCGAAAGTTTGAATTGTTATCGTTAAAAACGCTTCTGCACTAACACTTGACCTTAGAACACCATTCTAACAGAATCAAGATAGAGGATCATGCTCGAGGACTCGAGGCATCCGGGAGCTTGGGTAGTAAAGTGAAGAGTTAAGCTTTTACAGTCATCCTAACTATAAAAGCTCGAGGGTTGATTTAGGGCATCATTGCAATCGGCATGTACAAGTTCAAATGTGTCAATAAACTTATAGATGACCCACTTAAAGAACAAGATTTGTTTCTGTCAGACTTATTGTTTATTGGACTTATAAATACTAGACTCCTTCCATCAAAAGGAGAAGGATTCATTCTGAATTTTAGACTAGTCACTCTTTAAGTCTTTATTTTTCCTCTTTCATCTCATCCTCTTGTACTTTCTTTATCCTCTCGATTCGATTTCATAGAGTCAGGATCAGCTTCTTTCAAGAACAAAATTCAATATGCTCAATACAATACAAAATATTTTTTATTGGTCAGAATTTTTACAGATTTATAAGTTGTGTGATTGACATATTCCATTATATGATAAGCTGATCACTATACCATTAAAATGGATTGTCATATATTGGTAAATTTGTACTAAATAATCTACCAATATATCTCTATTCTTGGCGATGTTGCTACCCAATTAATTAGCGTATGTTTTCATTATCGTAAACAATTCAATAAATGTGCGTATGTTTTCTTCTTTGTTTTTTCGTTGTCATATATGGATTCATATCTGCTAGAATAATAGAATTCTGTTATTTTTTGATCTGATCGTTCATTTTCAATCTAACGAATAAAATATATAATATATTGGATTTCGTACAATCCATCTGTACCGTTCATTTATCTACGTCGAAATTCGACAGTCGGATCAAAGAATAACACAGACCGGACTCTGTTATCCCAAAAAATAACAGCAGATACGGACTCTGTCATATATACCTTTTTCATGAGTGTTCTTTTTTCCTGTTTTTAAACAGTAAGACAAATGAAGGTATCATTGCTCTTTAATCAGCATTTGGAGGGGCCGGAGTGTACGTATGTGTTGTATTCGGTGCTGGCACAAATCGGAATTCAGTTGTTTTGCAATTTAATAGAGAAAATTGCTACATTAAATATTTTATATAGTTTTTTGCTATCAGAAAGGTAAGGCCTAAGCAGATGTCGTAGTGTAGGGGTAAATATTTAAATGTCTATAGTTATTAGTTATCAACTTCATTTTGTATTAATGTATTGATAGCTTCAATTTTATTGTCATCTATTTAAAATTATGTTCTCGGGGCAACTAATTATCTTATGCAGTAGTAATATCTTGTTGTGATAACATATATTATATTTTCACAACAACGCGTGAGCCACTTACTATCACATATATTAAAGATTGTTTCTAGATGATTAATTAAGGATATAAAAACACAACCCTCAATAGAGCCGAGTCTATTCACACGCGAGTCGTACCTATATGAGATCATCAGGTGAAAAATTAGCTGCACAAGAAGTCGTAACTAATAAATGAGAGCATCAGGTGGAAAGTTAGAGGAAAAAGAAGGTGCAAATATGCAATGCTGGTCCCCACAAAAGACGTGGTCATGGTAATAAGCTTTTCTTACGTCGCATTTCTCGCTCTCTGTTTTTTTTTTTTTTTAGAGTACTCGCTTTCTGTTTTTTTTTTTGAGAGTAAGTACTCGCTTTCTGTTTCTGCCTGTAAAAGTTTCATTAAATAATTGAACAGATCTTTAGACTTGAATAATTTGTGCAATTGCAAGTTCGCAACCATAAATGATAAATCTCCCATCATTTTCACAAGACCCCAGGTTTTAGAAGTTACTGTTTTTTTTTTCTTTATTCTTTTTGGAATTGACCCCGCAGATCGCGTTAATATCACTCAAATTGTAGATCGCGTCGCATGTTAAATTACTGGGTTGGTCAATGGCCATGCATGTGAGATCATGTGACCGAGTCAAGGGATTCGTTTAGGAGATATTTATGAATGCAATATAATATAAGGCCAATCAAGATAGAATTTAGTTTCACGGAATATTATGTGTTTATTACCACTAGGATTGCAGACGCGCTACGCGCGTATCGTGGTACATAGATTGAAATTAGGTGTTATTTGCATCAGGCCTCATGCAGTAGACGGCATGTTTTTTTTTTCAATGCAGGCGTCATGTGGTATGTTGCGTGGTGTCTGTGCCGAATGTAAGTGTTATGCAGCACGAGTCATGTGTTTTGCATCATATGGAATGCGTCATGATTCATGTGTTGTTTCGCCTGCGTTGCATATTTTGTGTTTTGTGCTATGTAGCATGCGTCATTCTTTATGCATCTTTTGTTATGCGTCATGTGTCTTGAAACGTGCGATCTGCGTCGTACTTTTTTATGCTTTATACATCAGGTGGCATGCATTTTTTGTTGAATGCAAGCGGCACGCGGTATGCGACATGCGTTTTGTGTAGTGCGGAATTTATTGCAGGTGATTTGTCATCTTGTTTGCATTATGCATCATGCGTCCTGTGCTTTTTGGCAGCGTCTTGTTTGCATTATGCGTCATGCATGTTGTGCTTTTTGGCTTGTGTTGTGCGTTATGATCATGTTTTATATTCGTACATCGTTTGTCTTGTGTTATGCATGATGCATTATGGGACGTGTAACTTGTGTCATGCGTTTTGCAGCAAGCTTCATGCAGCAAACGACATGTTTTCTGTGTTTAATGCATAGGGATGTCAATGGGTCTTATCCGCCGGTATTTTTCCTATCCCGCGGCCTACCCGGCCCGCAAAAATGTCATGCCTGGCCTACCCATGGGCTTCACAGCCCGGCCCATGGGCTACCCGCACAGGCCCGTCCAATACTCCAGTGCATCACGACATCAGCATATCAAATAAAAAACATTTTTTTATTATTGAATGTACAGTTTGTAATTACTGAATTGTAAAATTTGTGATAATTTTAGAATTTCAGATTAATATCGTCTGATAATTTGATATCATAATCAGCTAACAGTATTATAATCGACCAAATCTATTCAGGCCTCACATCATATACTAAGATCCAATCTAATTCAATATTATAATCAGCCCATGGGTACAACTTCACAGCCCATAGCCCGCCCTGGCCCGTCCATAGGCCCGGCCCTCCATGACAATAGGCCGGGTGGGTATAATGCTTGGGCCGGGTAGGCATGTGCGGGCTAATGGGCCAGCGGGCCAAACTGCCATCCCTATAATGCAAGTTTCATGCGGTATGCTTCATGTAGCTTGCATCGTGTGAAATGTATGATAGGGCATGCATTATTCAGCTTGCATTATGCACCATGTAGTATGTGTCATGCTCTATCCAACAAAGTCAACGTCTGGCAAATTCGCTAAAGGTAGACGTAAATAACCGCGATTGAAGTCAGGACCCCATGACTCTGCCGCATGACGTTGTCGCCTGATGCTGCCGCATGTCGCTGATGCATGACGCTGACGCATGACGCTGCCGCAAGGGAAGTAACACGCGACCACGGTGAGGTGAAGGAGACAAAAGAAACCGCGAGGTCAAGGGGAAAAAAATTGCACCATAGAATGAACAGTGATTCTATCGCGCAATGATATCATGCGTCTTGCGGCTTGTGTCGTGAGTCATGCGTTTTGCATCTTGTGTCATGCGTCATGTGTCATTCTTTTGACGTTTTGTGACTTGCAGCGTTATGTGTCGTGCATAATGTATTGTCATGTGTCATGCGCCATAAGTTATACGTCATGTATCATGCGATATGCGTTCACTTCATGTTGTCACTCCAAACCATAGGGTCAATACCTGACAAAGAGTAATTCTTAATACTAGGAAACGCTGCGCGGCTACGCCGCGTCTTGAAAGATATTTTGTTTATGTTAAATGATGTATAATTTCGCAAAAAAATATTTGATTAATTTTTCAGACCGATGTTCCTCAGCGGAGAACTCAGTTAGACTATTATTAATTAGCATTGTAGGTTTAACTTGTATGGCAAAAAAAAATTTGATAATTAGCAAATATTTTGGTTTTTTTTCTTTGGTCGATGTCTATATATGAAAGAAACATGAAACGTAATCCAGTTAATTGGTTCAAGCAAAAGTATTTTTAAATAGACATGATGTCTTTTTCTCATGGTATTGATCTCTCCTATAACAAAATTTTGTTTTGATATTTTTGCAAGCATTTTTGTTTTCAGAAACACATGAGGCTTTTCCTTAATGCACACATGTTCATCTTCCATTTAAGACTGTGCTCATTTCAAATTCTTTTCTTAGTTTTTACCACCAATTAAGGGTCCCTCTAGGCAAGCCGTTTCACCACGATTATTGATGCAGTTATTTGAGAAATTATCCCTGAACTAAACCCTTGTTAAAGAAATGTCACTTCACGGTATAACCTCATAGGACCCATCATCCTGAAGGAAACTAAGACAAAAAATCAAGAGATTATTTTTATCAATTTATCCATCTGGGCTTCCATCATCCACCACATTTATTATTAGAAGAGAAGCCCAGATGATCTTTCGTCAGATATAATATAGTTAAATTTTCGATGTTAATTAAACTGTACCATCCGATACGTGCTAACATTTTTGTATGTTTTAGGTTGATTTTTTCTTCAGCTATACTTATTTTTGCAATACTTCGATATGATAACATATTATATAGTGAGGTAAATAAATAAATATTTTGCTCACAAATTTTAAGAAAAAAAATACAAACAAAATCAAATACATGCAACCAGAGTGCACGATTTTGCATAGAGTTACACGGTCATTAATGATTATTTTAATTGAAGAAATAACGAAGTGGCTCTTATTTAATGGGAAATCAAATGGCATAACGTGATTGGGTGGCAGCATAGTGGGCAGAAAATAGAGGAAAGATGAGGGTGGAGGGGTAGAGAGAAGTGAAAGACGAAAACGCAGTAAGTAATTTGATGCGGATAAATTATTACTAAATTAACATCTCTACACGTATAATATAACAATCTCTCCACATTAAATCTGAGGACGAATATCCGAAGGTCCAAATAGGATCAGTATTTTGTCGATATATATTAAACGATGAGGATTTACTTGTGATGTCGTGTCCGATAGAGGGGAGAGCGACACAGAGCAAACTTTATCGTGTTGCGATTTCTTGTTGCACACCTTCTTCCCCTTGGCCCATTAAGGAATTCTAAGTGGAAGCGATGCGGGATGGGAAAATTACTAAGCTTTGCGAGTCAGACTTGTATCTTATTTTACGTAATATCGAGTTTTAGAACGGATGGATTCTACTTTCTTAGTTAGTCGAAGATGGTTCACCTGGACTTACTTGCATGCAGCATCCTATTCATTATTTAATGAAGGAAGCTAAGCATTGAATGACTTATGAAGAGAAGCATTCCTAGTGCATGCGTCATGCGTCATGCGATATGCGTCATGCGTCGTACGGCTTGCGTCATGCGTCATGCGACGTGTGTCATGCGTTATGTGTCATTCCTCTAACGTCTTGTGACTTGCAGCGTCATGCATTATGCGTAATGTACCGTCATTTGTTATGCTTCATGCGTCATGCGGTATGCAAAATGCGTCATGTGTCATACGTAATGTGTCATTTCTGTAACGTTATGTGACTTGCGTTATGCATCGTGCGTCATATGTCATGTGTCATACGACATGCATCATGCGTCATGTGTTTTGCATCATTCGGCTTTTGTCATGCGGCTAACGTCATGTGTCATGCGTCATGTGTCATGCGTTATTTCTCTAACGTCGTGCGACTTGCAACATCATGTGTCTATGCCATGTGTCATATAACATGCATCATGCACCTTGCGTCATGCGTCATGTGTAATGTGTCATGCATAATGCGTCATGCAGCATGCGTCAGGTGTCATGCGCCATGTTTCATTCTTCTAGTACCATGCAACTTGCATCATGCGATATGCATCATGCGTCATGCGTCATGCGTCATACAGCATGTGTCATGCGTTTGACGTTCTGCATCATGCATCATGCGTTATGTGTCTTGTGTTATTTGTCATGTGTCATGTGTTATTCCTCTAACGTCATTCGCCTTGCAGCGTCATGCATCAAGCGATATGCATCATGCGACATAATCCATGCGTCATGCATCTTGCGTCATGCGTCATGCGTCATGCGTAATGCATCATGCGTAATGTGTCATTCTTCTAACGTTATGCAATTTGTGTCGTGCAACATGCATTATGCGTCATGAGTTAAATGTCGTGTTTCTGACATGCTGTCATTTTCATGCATGATATGTTGTATTTGTAGCCTCAGGAGTTGCGGGTTAATTTGCTGGGAAAGAAGTACTTTTTGTATGACAAAAATAAAGCTATGTAAAACGGCTTTGAGAGATGCATAAAGCTATGCAGAAGAACTATTTTAAAGTTTGTCTATTGGCATCATCAAGCTTTAGGGTTGCTTACTAATTATAAAGCTATGCATAAAGCTAAGGTAATCCTGGCGGTGCAGGATGATGATGTGTGGGCTACGATGTAGCATGTGTGAAGTGTGATCTGTGGTGCATAGTGTGCTTTGCATGGTTGATGATGTGGGATTTGTGATGCGTGCCTTTCAATGCAGGTTGTATGACGTATGATATGTGAGGCTTGATGAATAATTTGTGATGCTGGATGTATGACATGTTTTCATAATACTCTCTGCGCGAAAAAGTTAAATTTTAAACTTTCGTATTACAATAATAAAATTATAATAAATCGTTTAATTAATATTAAAAAAGCAGCAGAAAAAAAATTTCAAAAAAATGCTACAGTGTTTTCACTAAAATTTTAGCATATTTTCATACTTTTTTTTTACTAAAATTATTTAAAATTCTATTAGTATATAAACTATCAGAATATACGCAAGAGAGAAGATGAAGAGATAGAGGCGGAGAGGCGGAGAGGCTATTTAATAAGAGAGAGAAGAGGGAAACATTTGACTTTTCAAAGAAGGTGCAATTACACACATCGGAAGGCATCGGAAGGCAGCGGAAGAAAAAAAACACTTCAAAGAAGGTGCAATTAGTATATGTCCCAACAGGTGGTAGCGGAAGAAAAAACAACGTGGCAGTGGAAGGCAACGAAAGAAAGAAAAAAACACTGTTCATTGAATGTGAAGAAGGTGCAATTAGTATATGTCCCAACAAGTGGCAGCGGAAGAAAAAAACAACGTGGCAGCAGAAGAAGAAAAAAACACTGTAGAAGCTACAGTGCAATGAACAGTGATCCTGTTGCGCAATGATATAGTTAGATGGGCCACATGGAGTTGAGTTCAAATTCTGTGACGCACGGCATATGACGCAAAGAGAATTTGGACCATTCGATTGTATTATAATTCGTGTAAACAGAATTTTCGAAATGTGGATTCTAAATGAAATTACGATCGTTCGTTGTTTACAGCGCAGTAATTATAAACGTCTGATCTGATGCTTCGTTGCTTTTCCGAATTTTTTTTAATACTATTATTAATATTTAAAATTAAATATTTTGAAAGTGAAAAGTGAAATTTCAAAAATATTTCGGACGCATGAATTTAAAAAATATTCTGAACGCAGGTGCCATACATTTATTTGTTATAGCATATGTATAATATTATATCTAATATAGCTACAATAATTTCAAAATGAATAATTTCCAAACAAATTAACATAAATATTATGAGAAACCAAATATATCAATAACAACTGTACAAGTTTCAAAATAATATATCAAACATCTAAAATAATATATTCAAGACAATAAAAATATAAAAATTACAATAATTTCCTACGAGTCAGGGTGAATCGCAATCTCGCGAGGGGGAGGGATGCCCAGCTGTGCGATGGAGAGGTTTTCAGCTGGGTCTTTGCAAATGTTGAGATGGGTCTGTTAGATTATTTTTATTTACAACTATATCATGTTTATACCAATTTTATAGGTGGGTCCATGTACCCACCAAAAAACACTTGTCTCCGTTCCTGCCTGCATCCCTAAACTCTTGATTCCTATTCGAAAATTAAACAAATATTTTAAATAAATCGTAAGACCGCAAGTGACGCCTGTGGTAGTAGAACTTACACACTCAAGTGGGAGTTGCGATTCTAGAATTCTGCTTCCAACGTTAAATGCTATACCTACCTCCAACATTAAATTGATCGGTGTAAGTAAACATGTAATGCAGGAGAGAAATCTGTCTTAATTTTAGGGTCGCAGATGGCACCTACGGTCCCAGCAATTATATTTTAAAAAATCGAAGAGAAATCTGACTCTAGGGACGCAGGTGTCACCAACGTCCGAACTAGAATTGAAATTTTATTTTAATTTTTTCTAAATATTTAATTTTAAATATTAATAATATTATTAAAAATCACGGATGGTTGCCTACGAGTTTTCATACAAAAAAAACTACGCCACATGCAGTTGTAATATTGGAATCTGTTAGTTATTATCCTGACTACACTATCGCGTTAATAATTTAACAATTATTTACATATTAATTTTAGAATTTTCACTTCTGTAATTGTTAATTCTTTGGTGTGGTAACTTTTAATTACTAAAGATTTTTTTCAATTACAGAAATGGACTACTTAGAAACCAAATTTTTTTTTGCAAATGTTATAGCATCTAGAAAAAACTTGCTAATTGAGCAATATTGCTAAATTAACATGTGTTCTCTATCCCTGCAAATTACCAATGTAAGGGAAGCATGCCCGCATCAAAATTGGATGGAAATGCTCTTTCAGGACTGTTTTACAAAATTATTACAAATATTAGCTTAAAGGCTCTAAAAATTACAAACTTTGATATTCAAATATCAAAGAAAAATTTGATTTGAAGAATTTATTGAGCAAATTAAAATCAAAATTATGAACTGAAAAAAATATAATTTGAATTGTTTACATTTCGAACCAATAGTACAAATATTTTCATAACAGTCTTGTCTCTTTAAAAAGATATAAATTGAATTATATCAACGAGTTTTAGTGATATTAAAAATAAGCGAGACAGTTGATAAAATGAACATGATCGTTCAATCTCATTGTAAGCACAATCTAACAAAAGTGCATGATATGATTGTATCGATTTGATTTAGCTATTATTATAAATAAATAAATTCATGGTTTAAGAGCCTTCAATAATAATATTTCATTTCTGCACCATGTCTATTCAAGTAAGTCATACATTCAGTCTGAATCGCAAGTGTAATTGTCAGACGAAGAAAACGGAAACGCGCAAAGGTGTCTCGTTTACATTCAAATTTCTCTTTGTAGTTATATTTATTCTATCGTGCGGTATCGTGCAGTATCGCGTTTCGACCGTCTAAATAGACAATCAAAAAGATTTTAAATTTCAAGCACGAATTACAAAAAAAATGAACGATCTCGAAAACATACACCGCGGTACCGCGCTCAGTCGATCTCATTCCCATGCAAGTCATCCAAGATTCTATAATCTATAGTATCAACATTTCAGTCATGGGACTTAGATTAGACATAAAACCTGCATAACAATATAACATGTTAATTAAATGCATATTCGCTTCCTAATTCCTCATCTAGTACAGTAATTATACTTCGTCTAAAGCAGCAACTTTTATTGAAAAAAAGAAGTAAAAGTGCTCGTTTATTTAATATATATTTTGGCTCATGCTTGTACCTTATCAAGACTTCATGTCGTTAGTCAAACCTTGAAACATATAAAAATTAAAAATAACATCAGTACAACAACTAGCTAAAATGAAAATGCTATCAACATTTTTTTTATCTGCCAATCGTAAAATCAGAACATGCAATAAGCATTTACATTTCTGTAAAATACAAAACTGTCTTCAAGTGTTATAATTTTTTTTAAAATACAAGATAATAATATAAGGAAAAACCATGCGATAGATATTTTTTATAATTTCGAAATTGACTCTTATCACAGTTTGGTGAGACTGTATGTACCAACTACCAAGCCTTACTTATCTACAGTCAGTTCCCATTTTGTTTGTTTCTTATTTGGTCAGTTAATTTCTCTTCCATAACATTTTCCTAGCAGCTTTCAAGGAAATAGATATATACCACAAAGACAAATTCAGGCAACACGTCTTTGAAAATGTCATAAAAGAAAATTAATTAAAATAATAAGGATAAAATTAGGGGAAAATAAATGCAACAACACGTCTTTGAAATTTCTCATCTTCATTAGTTCACTACATTAATAATTACAGTAATGGATTTATTATTTGTATTTATATTAATAAATGCAAAGCATTAATAACTGCTTTTATTTATTTATGATATTTCTCCAAAACCTGGGTCTTTCTCCCCTCCCCTGTATCCCTTCCAGCTCCTCACCATTTCAAATCCAGCGAAGCCCTCTCTTTCTCTCTCCCTCTCTCTCTCTCTCTCTCTCAACTCTGATCTACAACCCCAACGATACCTTATCACTCCTCTCTTGCTCCTATCTCTGCTCCGATCAGCGTCTCAAATGCTCCGATGAGTCGCCACGCGACGCGACCTCCGGCGGGCCCCGCTTCTCCGACGGGTCCCGCCCCGTACAACATCATCCCCATCAATGACGTGTTGTCCGACCACCCCTCCCTCCGCTTCGCCGAGGTTCGCGCCGCCACCGCCGCTCTCCTCACCGTCGGTGACCTCCCTGTGCCGCCAGACGCCGCCTGGGATCGCTATTCCGACCTCCTCGACTGGCTTGGTGCTTTCTTTGGTTTCCAGCGAGATAATGTCAGAAACCAGAGAGAGCATATCCTTCTTCTTCTCGCAAATTACCAGATGCGCTTGCCCCAGCCTGACCAGATAGATTCTCTAGAGTCGGCAGTGGCGCGCAAGCTTCGCAAGAAGCTTCTGAAGAATTACTGCTCCTGGTGTGGCTATTTAGGTGCTACTCCCAATCTCTGGCCCACTGACAGGGACCCGAGGCGGGATCTCCTCTACTCCGCATTGTTCCTCCTAATCTGGGGTGAGGCCGCCAATTTGAGGTTCATTCCTGAGTGTCTCTGTTACATTTTTCACCACATGGCGAGGGATCTCAATCGCCTACTGGACGGTTACATGGATGAATACACTGGCCAGCCGGCAAGACCAGCTTACTCAGGTCAGAATGCCTTCCTTGAAAATGTGGTAATTCCAATCTATAAGGTCGTGAAGGCCGAGGCTGACTCAAGCAGTGGTGGCTCTAAGCCGCACTCTAAGTGGCGTAACTACGACGATATAAACGAGTATTTCTGGTCTAGAGATGTGTTCCAGCGCATTGGGTGGCCACTTGATCTGTCCCGTGGGTTTTTCCACAAGGGTAAAGTCGGTAAAACTGGGTTTGTGGAACAACGGTCGTTTCTATACATTTACCGGAGCTTTGATCGGCTGTGGGTCATGCTGATTTTGTACCTTCAAGTGGCAATGATAGTTGCATGGCATGGGGATAGGCTTCCCTGGAAGAATCTACAGGTGCGAGACACACAGATTACCTGTTTGACTGTGTTCATCACTTGGGCTGGGCTACGATTCTTCCAGTCTCTCTTGGATGCTGGAACCCAGTACGGCCTCATTTCTCGAGAGCGGCCATTTCTGGTGATTAGGATGGCTTTGAAAAGCATCGTGTCTGCTACCTGGACCCTTGTTTTCTCAGTTTTGTATGTGCAGATTTGGAATCAGAAGGATCGGGACAAGAGGTGGTCTAATGCTGCGAACCAGCGTGTCACCACATTTCTCTATGCATCTGCTGTGTTTCTGCTCCCAGAAGCGCTTTCGATTGCCTTCTTCATAATCCCCTGGGTTCGCATTTTCTTGGAGAAATCAAACTGGAAGATTCTTTATGTTCTGACGTGGTGGTTTCAGAGCCGTTCATTTGTGGGACGTGGCTTGAGGGAAGGCATAGTCGACAATGTGAAGTACTCTTTATTTTGGGTTGGTCTCTTGGCTGTGAAATTCACCTTCAGCTACTTCCTTCAAATCCAGCCGATGGTTGCGCCGACCAAAGCCATATACCATTTAAAAAATGTCGATTACACTTGGCATGAGTTCTTTTCAAGAAGCAACCGATTTGCGGTCGTGCTATTGTGGCTGCCAGTAATACTCATATATCTCATGGATATTCAGATCTGGTATGCAATTTTTTCTTCATTTACAGGTGCATTGGTGGGGTTATTTGCTCACTTGGGGGAGATAAGGGACACACGTCAGCTGAGGTTGCGATTCCAGTTTTTTGCTAGTGCAATGCAGTTTAACCTTATGCCAGAGGAGCAAATTTTCCAAGAGCATGGTACGATGAGAGTCAAGTTCCGTAACTTCTGGCAACGCCTTAAGCTACGCTATGGGCTTGGCCGGCCATACCGCAAAATAGAGGCCAACCAGGTTAGTGGAATTCTTTTGTGTCTCTCTTTGTTTATAGGTTTATAATGAAGGATTTTAAGTCCAAAGGGCATTTTTCTTTGTGTTACTTGTTAATCACAATCAGGATATGGAAGGTAATTCTTTTCTCTTTTAGATGTACACGATTGAAAAAAGATCTCTGTCGTGGTCACATTTATTAAATAGAAGGTTGTCCTTCAGTAGGACCTAGAGAAATAAAGATTGGTTACCAAAATGAGTTTCTCTATATACCTATATGTACTATATCAGCAATTGGATGATAGCATCCAATTTATTTTCTATGGCTCATGTTACAAAATGCACCACATGTGATTCCTTATTTTGTATGGTGTAAATCACATGTTGAAAAACAATTTAGTTGGTGGTTTAAACTTAATAATAAGTATGTCTTCTGTTCTTAGAATTATACCATATTGTTTTCTTTTTTGAGGATATAATAAAGACTCTACCTGTTATGTCCCAGTGCGTGGTGTATTGTAGTTTTCATGATTTGTCAGGCTCTGAAAGATAAATTCCCCTTGTTTACCAATTAAAGATTCTTTGACAGGAAGCTCTTCTTGATTTCTTCTTGATTGTCTATCTTTCAGCTTTGTTGCTTCCCAGTTTGTTTTCTGGATAAAAATACCCCTAGATGGTAAGGATGACAATAGTTCTTCTTCTTGTCACTTCTTGAATGGTTGCTTAATCTCCGTGAACAACTCAGCTTCTTTTTCTTTATCCAAATCAACAGGAGAGCCATCTTGATTTATTCTTGATTCTGAACTTATGTCATTAATCTCCAGATTATTAGCCATCAGATAAGATTCTAGCATCATTATCATCTTATCTATTAGCCACCAGATAAGATTCTAGGATCATTATCATCTTATCTAACTTGGCGTTGATTATGTCGAACTTGGCGTCGAACTGCTCCTTAACCATGCTCACTTGATCTGCTAGATAATCTTGATTCATCTCTATCTTTGATAATCTTTCATTGATCAGTGTTAGATCAAGATGGTACTCCTCACCAGAAACTATCCTTCGACTCATTCTTGCTTGCTTCTTGATCAACCAACTGTGTGCAATTGGATCGAGTTGAATCCTAATTCCTGAACTGATTGAAATTCAATTGAGAACTTCAATTGAATCAAAAAATGGAAGTAATTGGAAAGATCTCAGCTGAGAACAACTTTGATCAAGAATAAGAGATAAAGGTTTTCAGCTGACTATAGCAGAAAACAGAGAGAATCAGTAAACAAACAAATGTTTATCCATTTTCTTCATATCCATAACTGGTACAATGGATGCTCTTTTAAAGGCGATACAGTTACAATAACAAAAACTAACTACTTTACTGATGAAAATAATGGCTCTTACTAACGGAAATAATCCAACTTGCTAACAAACTATTTGCTTCTGTTAATGCTTCTTCTTAACAATTTAATCTCATTCGTTAAATCCCGTCTCCATCGTTGGATGCTGCTGTTAACTCCTTAATTATCTTCCAACCGTTGGCCCATTACTCTAGAACTGCTCAGATTCGGCCCACTATGCTTGATCCTTTTTCCTCTTTTCAACATTTGAATTCTCGCTTCTAATGACTAGTCCTAGTCGTGACACTCCCTCCCCCTTAACACCATTCTCGACCTCGAGAATGAATCCGGGGCACTTGATCTGAATCGACATCCACCTGTCGTAGCAGATATTGATGTTTTATCAGTCATACCTTATAACATCCCCCTAAACTGTATCACTCTTTGCTTCTGATTGTATACTCTATATTTTCTGAATCTGTTTCAAGTTTAGCAAGGGGACGCCTGCTCATTTGCCTGAATATGAAACAAAATAAAATTCCTTTACCAGTTTGATTGTTAATGTTTATTTGTCATATCTTGTGATGCCCCCATAGTCAAAAACTGTACTTTACCTCTCTCTCTGGTACTGATTATATACTCTACATTTACTGAATTTGATCGAACTAACTTTTGCTAGGTGGAAGCCCGTCGGTTTGCTCTAATATGGAACAAGATAATCACGACCTTCCGTGAAGAAGATATCTTAAGCGACAATGAAGTCTTGCTCCTTGAATTACCTCCTGATGTGTGGAATGTTGGGGTGGTGCGGTGGCCATGCATCCTCCTCTGCAATGAGTTGTCACTCGCACTATCTCGAGCCAAGGAGCTGAAGGGCCCTGACAGACGCCTCTGGAGAAAGATTTGCAAAAATGAGTACCGTCGATGTGCGGTTATTGAGGCGTACCACAGCGCAAAGCACCTCTTGTTGACAATTGTTAAGGAACCGACAGAAGAGCACTCTATTCTATCTCAGTTATTTATTGATTTCGAGGTTTCAATGAAGGCTGAGAGATTCACAGGGGACTATGACATGAAAGTTCTACCCAAGATCCACAACAGTCTAAAAGTTCTTCTGAAAGAATTTACAACAAAAAAGGATATAACAAAGGTTGTCAACCAAATACAGAGTTTGTATGATATCTTGATCCGTGATTTCCCATCAGAGAGGAAGACTATGGATCAACTGAAACAGGCAGGGCTTGCACCATCCAGACCGGCTGAGGGCCGGCTTTTCTTTGAAAATGCAGTGGAGTTGCCTGGAGAAGAAAACACCATGTTCTACAGGCAGGTTAGGCGGCTGGAAACTATCCTCACCTCAACAGACTCCATGAGTAATGTTCCAAGAAACATTGAGGCCAGGAGGCGGATAACCTTCTTCTCCAACTCTCTTTTCATGAACATGCCGCGGGCACCACAGGTCGAGAAGATGATGGCTTTCAGCGTGCTAACCCCTTATTATAGCGAGGAGGTGTTGTACAGCAAGGAGCAGCTCAAATTTGAGAATGAAGATGGGATTTCTATACTATTCTATTTACAAAAGATTTATGCAGACGAATGGGTGAATTTCCGTGAGCGCATGATAAGGCAAGGTATAGTGAAGGAGCAGGAACTTTGGGACAAGGGGATGACAGAGCTGCGGCTCTGGGCCTCATACAGGGGCCAGACACTATCCCGCACAGTGCGTGGCATGATGTACTATTACAAGGCTCTGGAGATGCTTACGTTTCTTGACTCTGCCTCTGAGGTGGATATAAGGGACGGGCGTGAACTTGGCTCAGTCAGTTCGAGGCGGCAGGACGGCAGTAGCCATGGCCATGGCAGGGGCAGCACAGGCCAGTCACCAACTTCATCTAGGGATCTGAGCCGAGTTAACAGCAATGTGAGTGTGCTGTTCAAAGGGCATGAGTATGGTACTGCACTCATGAAATTTACATATGTTGTAGCTTGTCAGATTTACGGGACCCAGAAGGCAAAGAAGGATCCACGTGCAGATGAGATACTGTACTTGATGAAAACCAATGAGGCTTTGCGTGTGGCATATGTTGATGAGGTGAAAAAGGGAGAAGGGGCTGAGCCGGAATACTATTCGGTGCTTGTCAAGTATGATCAGAAACTGGAGAAGGAGGTTGAGATTTACCGCATCAGGCTCCCGGGTCAGCTGAAGCTTGGAGAAGGCAAACCGGAGAATCAAAATCATGCCATCATATTCACCAGGGGTGATGCTGTTCAGACTATTGATATGAATCAGGATAGTTACTTCGAAGAGGCACTTAAGCTTCGGAACCTTCTAGAAGAGTACAACCGCTACTATGGTATCCGGAAACCGACTTTGTTGGGGGTTCGTGAACATGTGTTCACAGGTTCGGTTTCATCCCTTGCCTGGTTTATGTCAGCCCAGGAGAAGAGCTTTGTAACCCTGGGTCAGCGGGTTTTGGCCAATCCATTGAAGATCAGAATGCACTATGGTCACCCTGATGTGTTTGACCGGTTGTGGTTTATTACCCGGGGTGGAATCAGCAAAGCTTCGAAGACTATCAATATCAGCGAGGATATCTTTGCAGGGTTCAACTGTACCCTGCGAGGGGGTAATGTAACACACCATGAGTATATCCAGGTTGGTAAAGGACGTGATGTAGGTCTGAACCAAGTATCCATGTTCGAGGCTAAAGTTTCAAGCGGTAATGGTGAGCAAACACTAAGCCGAGACGTGTACCGGTTGGGTCACAGGTTGGACTTCGTTCGTATGCTCTCCTTCTTCTACACAACTGTAGGATTTTATTTCAACACCATGATAGTTGTATGGTGTGTGTATGCCTTTGTCTGGGGGCGATTATATCTAGCTCTGAGTGGACTGGAGAGTTCCATCAGGAGTCAGGCTGATAGCAGTACCAATGCAGCCCTTGTGACAGTTTTAAACCAGCAGTTTATTATACAACTAGGGATTTTCACCGCCTTGCCTATGATTATAGAGAACTCACTGGAGCTTGGCTTTTTGAGTGCAATCTGGGATTTCATTAAAATGCAACTTCAACTCGCCTCAATGTTCTACTCATTTTCCATGGGTACCAAGGCACACTACTATGGCCGAACTATACTTCATGGAGGGGCTAAGTATCGTGCCACTGGCCGCGGCTTTGTGGTGCAACACAAGAGCTTTGCTGAGAACTACCGTCTATATGCGCGCAGCCACTTCATCAAGGCTATAGAAATTGGGGTGATCCTATTGGTTTATGCCTCCTATAGTGCAATTTCGAAAAATTCATTTGTTTACATTGCACTGACAATATCCAGTTGGTTCCTAGTTGTGTCTTGGATTCTTTCGCCATTCATTTTTAACCCATCTGGGTTCGATTGGCTGAAGACTTACTATGATTTCGAAGAATTTATGAATTGGATCTGGTGCCAGGGTGGGTTATCAGTAAAACCAGAGCAGAGTTGGGAAATGTGGTGGGAAGAAGAGACCGATCATTTGCGTACCACTGGATTATGGGGGAAGGTGCTAGAAATAATTCTTGATTTGCGGTACTTCTTCTTCCAGTTTGGGATTGTTTACCAACTTCACATTGCAAGCAACAGTACCAGTATCTTGGTTTACTTGTTGTCGTGGATATGCATTGTGGTATCAGTGGTGTTGTTTGCTGTGGTGTCTCATGCCAGAAACAAGTATGCAGCACAGAAGCATATTTACTATCGCATGGTACAAGCCATCACTATAATTTTGGTCATAGCAGCTATTGTGGTGCTCCTGAACTTTACTAATTTCAAGTTTGTGGATCTATTTACGAGCATGGTGGCTTTCATCCCGACTGGATGGGGGATCATCTCCATACTCCTGGTGTTTAAGCCAATCCTGGTGCGCACATCCATGTGGGATACTTTGCGCTCTTTTGCACGGTTTTATGATATCACTTTTGGGTTGATAGTGATTACACCACTGGCAGTGTTAACATGGCTACCTGGAGTGCCTGAGATGCAGACCAGGATTCTTTTCAATGAAGCCTTCAGTCGGGGTCTTCAAATTTCCCGGATTCTTACTGGCAAGAAGACACATACTCAGTAGTAACTCAAGGTAAGAACTACAGCTGCTATTCCTTTTCCTTAAAAAAAAACTTGTAGTAGGTTCTTATTAGGATCCTTGACATATTCGCCTGATTCTTTGAATGGTAATATTGTCTATTAAGTAGATGTTATTACTTCTGAAATCAACAATTATATTTTGGGTATTCTCAACTTCTGCTTGGCTATTTTATATCAGGATACCAAATTTAAACTGCTCACTTGATGCTAACATAAATGATGAAGAACACATATCTAATATCACTTTGTGATTTTGACCAGCTTTAATGTTAGTTTTGTCACAGTTGGTGATATATCCCTTTTTCTTTAGATAAAAACTTGGATGAAACAAAGTAGCTTATTTTCTAGGACCAGCTTTAATGATCCAGCTATTAACTATATATATATTACTTGTAGGTTTTCCAGAATTTTTTGTGGAGATGATGATGATGGTCAGATCGGGTTTATTTGTACAGCACTAAGCAGTGGTCTTTTATTTATTAATTGTAATGCGCTCAGCTTATAAATTAGATTTTTTTTTTTTGACAATTGTTTTGATAGAGGTGTAATTAGTTCTTGTGACGAGTCCTGTGCATCTTTCTTTGTTTAAGATTTGCTGATTTATTTTAAAAGGTAGGAGAAAGTAGCGGATAGATTTGCACTTTCGTTTTGCCTATTTATTATGCTGCAAACCATCTCTCATTATATTTTTTTTCCCTCATTTTTTTCTTGTTATTATCTTTGTACACTAAAATTTCTATACCAAAGATTTTAAATATACCCCAAATTTTAGAGAACATGACTTTGAAAGTGTAATTTAAAGTTTTAAGCCCTAATAAGTATTCAAATCTGAAACTTGAACAAAAATGAAATTCCATAGTTTGAAACTTTAAATTTCACAAAATTTACAAAAAAAAAAAAAAAATTTCATGAAAGATAAGTAAAGTTAATTTTGAACTAAACAATTATTTCAACTGTATTTTATGGGAAGGTTTGGAGTTCATGTTCCGATATGAGTTATTTTTAGAGAAATTTTTTTATTTTCTTGTTTGTTTGTTTGTGGATGTGCGTCTTATAAACCTACAGAGAACGAATAAAAAAAAATTGGCTTACCTGGACATCACAGAAACGGAAGTAAGATTCCAAGAAGTTGCTATCCCATTCCCATTTGTTAGTTGTTACCATGGAACCAAGGGATCCGTTGCTACAACAATGATACGTGTTAGTTTTATTCAGCCCCATGAAACAAATTTATTTTTGGTGGAGTATTCCGTAAGGCGAAGTACTTACTCAATGGTTCACATGATTTCGAGATTCGAAACGCATCTCGAAATTATGTAGATCATTAGATGAGTATTTCACCTTACAAGATACGCTATCAAATGTGAATTTCCATGGAATGCAAAGCTGGGTTGTTGGACAGGAAACTTTTTCTTTTTAAGCAGAAATTGCCTACCAATAATTTCGTTAAAAAAAATGTACAAATTAATTATTTACAATTTGTAGTTAAAAACACACCTTCTTGAGCCATAGTATTTCCTTGTTTACAGTTGTCAACCCATTAATTCCTATCCTATTTCTGCGTTTTTTCTTGTCGAGCTGCTTCGTTGCTGAAAATTCTGTTATTGTGCTCTTTTCATAGTTCCCAAGCAAGTAATTGCTGCACATACCACGTCTCGGTTGGAAGCTGCCAGTATTAGTAGTTTGTAGTTTGTAGACTTTTTTTTTCTGCCAAAAAAAAAGCATTAGTTGTTTGTAGACTTTGTAGTGTTGAGCACTCTTCTAGTGTCATTTGTTCCTACTTCCTTGATAAGCATTTATTGGAACGCGTTGTCTCAATATAGTGACGGCTATGGGGGGCTGGGGGCGGTTTAGGAATAAATGTGCACTATCTTTTTTTTATTAGAATTAGATATATTTATGAGTGGATTATGCATTCATAATTTATATTATTAGATCAATTAATTATACATTCTTTTCAAATAAATTAATAATTTATTATTTTTTCTCTCCAAACAATTTAATAAAAAAGATAATGTAATCTATTGATTCAATAGCTGAAATCATAAATGCACAATCAAATAGTACACTCACGAGTGTAACTACCCCTCTCCTAATTTTACGTGTTACACCGGAGGTTGCAAGTGCAGCGGCCAACCCAAATAGTTGATTTTCGGAAATTTTTTATTTCAATCCTCCTAGTTTCTCAATTAGTATTTAAACCGTTTGATTTGAAGTTACCTCAAACTTCTGTAAAAATCAAAATTGGTTTCTAAACTTTTATTTGTACCAAATTAATCTTTATATTTTCAAAAAGAGTCAAATTAGTTCTTGAACTTTCTTCAAAAACTAAAATTAAATATTCACTAAAATTTTTCATTAGTTTCAAATTTATGATGTTTCGTCTGTAACAATCGTTCGTTTGTAATTGATTTAGGCATGTATGTTACTGCAATTAGAGGTGCGAACGAGTCGAACACGAACAAGCTGAACGAAATACAAGTTCGTCCCGAGATGTTAACGAGTCAAGCTAACTCGTCTTGCTATCAAGTTGCGAGCTGAAAGAGCCAGTTCGATCGAGTTCATCTTATTTATAACTCGAGCTGACACAACTCGTATCATTTAGCTCGTGAATATATCAACAAACCGTTAAGCTGTAACTCGAACTATAGCTCACCTTCAACTCTCCTTCAGCTCGAAATCATAACTCGTTTAGTGAATTAAAATCAATGATTATGATTTATCTTATATTAATCGCATGATCTATATCAACTAATTGACCAATCGAGTTGTAACCAGTCGAGCTAAGTCAAGTTCAAGCTCGTCTCCATAACTAAACGAGCTGATCAGCTCGTCTCGTTAACAGTTCGAACCGGTAACAAACAAGTTGAAATAATATTGACGTTTCGTCCCTGGATCCGCATATTCCAATGGTGTTTCTCAGTTTCTGATCTGAATAACATTTCATAACCACACTAGATTTTTTTTTAAACAAATATAAATGTTGCTATTGCTCAGTTATATTGGAAGGAAAAAAAAGAATCTTTTAGTTAATAATCGCGACTTTATTATGTAATCAATGTACTTACTATCACTTAATTTTTTGTCCAAATTATTGTGTATTAATTTACCATACTCTAAAGTAAATGTTCCTTTGATTGATCACGATTCATCTTTTCAAATTCTGAGTTACAACTTATAACATTATTCAGCAATGTGAGCGATCTCCAAGGACTTAAATAACCATGGTGCATTTAAAGCTTCTGTTACAAGTTCCCAAGGACCCTAAAAATAAAATATATCCCATAAAAGTTACAACATGCATATTGCCAAATCAACTCGAACTCATTTTAATAGGACAAGAAGAATTGGACAATGATGAATACTCTTCCCCCTCCTATTTTTGCTCGTTTCAAACATATATGGCTTGGGAAAGACCCCAAACCAGAGGCCGGCTTAATCATACAAAAGTGTCGAGAGAAGTAAATCCTGCACAAATGTAGCTCTCACACTGGCCTGCATCCTTCTATGTTCTCTCTCCTCGTGTGACAGTGATGAATCAAAGCTGTATATGTGGAACAATTACATACAACAACAACAACAAAGTCTACAAGTTGAGATAGGTAGAAATGAAGTCTATATTGAATTTCATTTTCATAAAATTGGCTGAATTTTTACGTTGGCTCGTCAAGTCTATCACAACCGTCCTCCTTTCCAAGAGGAGACCGGCTATGTAAAACATAGGCGGAGTTAGGTGGAACAATTACATAATTCATATTAAAAAAACGGGTCACAAGTAAAATCTTCAAACTGTGATTGATCAACTAGTATTGGGATTAGGTCTAAATAAAATCATTAATGATCAACAAAATGTATGGTACAGGCTCAATCTAATTAGCAGATAATAATACAAAAAATTTCAATATGTGACCACGGAAATCCAGCGAGTCAGAAAGCATGCGATAACCATACCAAAAGCATCACAACTTGGAATACTGCCAAGATAACTGATTTCATATCTGCTACAAGGCTAACTGAAAAGATACTATAGAAGACAGAAGTAAACAACAGACATAATATTACCTTGACTTCAAAGTATGAGTTGGCACATCTTTAGTTGTTGCATAGGATTCATCAATGCCAAGGGTAGAAGAAGATTTTGAACCATCGTCAGTCTCCCCTGGTGGGGGGTTATTCAGAACCAACGAAGAGAGGAGAGGATCTGATGCAGCAATGTTTACCGGCGCATTGTTGTGGCTGTTATTCTGATTGTTTGATCGGCTGAAACCACCAGTACCTAATAGTACCTGTAGATGCGCCTCTCGCAAATCTCGGCCTAGTAAGGATATTGCTTGGCTGCTTGGAATAACAAAGCGCCGTGACCTCCGACGGTTCTGTAATTCACAAAATACGAAAACCATTTTAGGATAGTACTACCTAATTTATACTGTACTTGCTGACTGATTAGAATGATCTATTATTACTGTCCTTCATATATTGAGGAAAGTGTGATTTTTGCCCCCTGGACTAACTGTATCCAACTCAACTACCTCCCTAAACTACTGTTATTTGATTTTATGTGGACCTGCACCGTGTTCATCAATTAGCATCTGATGACACTGATCTCACACTTGAGAAATTTAATATAAATAAGGTAAAGGTTGTGGGAGGCCATCAAGATTTCCTTCTTGTTACAAGTTGGTTGTAGAACTTTGATCTATTCCTTGGTACCACTCAGGTGACAGTGATCTCACACTTGAGAAATTTAATATAAATAAGGTAAAGGTTGTGGGAGGCCATCAAGATTTGCTTCTTGTTACAAGTTAGTTGTAGAACTCCAAATTGTTGCTTGGTACCACTCAATTTTTGAAATAGGTCATGTACCATTTTGCCATTCCCAAAAAAGGGCCCACAAAATCCCAATATCACTTTTTACGTTGCAAAAAGGTAATCCACATTGGCAAAAATGCAATTCATGCTAAGCAAAAAGGTAATCCACGCTAACAAGCTCCACATTATCACTCCACTCCACCAACTCTTTTGAAGGGAAAGACAAGAAACTAATCCAATTGGGACAAACAGAAAGTTCAGTGACTAATTTACAAAGAGAAATTAACGTCCTACAACCAACCACTGTGACATATGATGTAGTTTAGTACCTCTCAATAAATTTTAGATAATGTGTTGATATTTATCAACAAGCATCTCAGAATTTTCTTTTCTCGAAGACATGACGTCGACATCAGAACCATCAAGTGACAACTTGTGCAAAGGTTATATTGAAAAAAAACTGCTATGCAGCTAATAAAAACTAAATATCTTTAAAAAGAAAGCCCCTGGCCCTGATAAAACAAGGTAATATTATTTCAGGAACCAAAAACAGGCCTTCCTCTTTTCTTCTTGCTATTGATGCTGCCTTCTTAGCTTCTCTCTTTTATTTATTCTTAGGATACAAAGAGGAAATTATAATCCTTGACTAAGATGGTACAAAAACAACCAAACAATGCGGTATCCGGTTCTAAAATCAAGTAGGAACCAAGTTTGTAGTCGAAAACCAACCTTCTGCAGTTTGTGCTACAAAGCTTGATATTCTTTCTCCACCACTAACGTATGTTACTAGTAGTCCTATTTGTCCCCTTGGAATTTGTATTTTGTTAGCTACTGTACAATGGGAAGAGGAAGTTGCTCACTCTCTCATTGGATTTGACTACCTTGTTGGTCGAAGCAAAATCTTAATCTTCATTTTAAGGAGCACAAACATGAAAAAAGGCCTCAAACATGAAACTCGCCTCCCACTAAGGGAAATTAGATCTCAACCTTCCTCTTTTCATCACTAAGAAAGTGCTGGACTGTTTACTAATTTACTTTATCTAAAGTTTGATGTTTTCACTACTTGTATCTGAAATGGAATAACAACTCGAAATGGTACAACCTAGTACATTTCAGAGTGTTAGTCAACTCTTCTAAATGCACCCAAATATGACTTGGGTTGAGTAGAAATTGTAATTTACGTCTCTCGAGGCTTGTATATTTCATGGCAAGGAAAATCAAAAGAAAAGAAGAGCCCCTAGACCAAATCACCTTCAAAAGTAACCTTCTTACATTCTTTTATTCCAGCTCATTGAACTTTACAAACAAGATTATACTGAATAGAAGTTTGTCATTATCTATAATCAACATTACCTTTGGTACGAGGGAGTGGTGTATTGGAGTTTTGGTTAAAATATTAAAGAAGGCAAGAGACATTAAAAATCTGAGAGAAGTACTGTAGATATCTGTGGCTGGAGAAGTTGGAGTACAACAGAATTCATGAACTCTCACGGCCAGACTAGGGGCATACAATTAGGAGCTTCAAACAGGCATAAATTCGAAGAGTAGGAACAAATTGAATCCTTGCCCACATACATTATGTTTCTATTTTAGTCATGTGTTGTTATATATTACAAATGAGTCCTTTTCCAATATAAGAATACATACATATACATATATATGTATGTGTGGCAACCAACACTTTTAAAAGAAAAAACATACACGTACCTTAAACAAGTGGCCGTGTTGCATAGTGAGATGGTTCAACATATCTCTATTAATCTTGTCAGAGCACACTGGACATACCTGATGCATTGTCGTAAACATATTTAGTTAAAAAGGAGCCAAGATTACAAAAGTCCAGTCTATGTGAATACAAATAATATCTGTAGCTAAGTAGCTAACACAAATGAACAAAATGGATAAAGCAAAGATTGGTAGTGATCCCCGAAACTGCTAACTTATAAGAGAATATACAATTTTTTTTTCAAAAAAAAAAAATTGTATATTCTCTTATAAGTTAGCAGTTTCTCTTTTGATTATTGGATACCCAATGCTGGATCCTCAAACCAAAGGAAACCAATTATGTGCAACATTTCAGTGCAAAAAAACAAAGACTGGTCTCAAATTGGGAGTGTTTATTGGTCGACATGCTTATAAGTTTCAGATTTTCCACATTATCATTGAATAAAAGATAACTGTTCAAAAAAAAGGGCATCTCACTGCAGCTCTCGATTCAAAGAGGTGTTCTTCCTCGAGATGGGCACAAAGCGATGAGACGTCGTGGTCTTCGTAGCAGTACGGGCATGGGAATTCGGGTCGGATCTCGTCCTCCATCTCAAGCTCATCAATTCCAAGCCGATCTAACCCCAATTTCAAAAATCAATCTCTAGATAAACTATACAAATTTAGAAAATTAACAAAAATCGTTATAAATTACCAGATGATTGAAACGAATTATTATGAATCTGCGCGGCGTAGTGCCTCTTCGCAGCTGCAAGGCGGGAGATCCACAGATCAGAATCCATTCCAAGTGGGAAAAAATTGCAGATTCACTGCTATTGATTGATTAAACGGGGCTTGTTTCTTCAATTGCTCTCTATAATCTTCTCTATACCTCTTCTCTTTCTCGTCTATTGTGAGGTCGTCTCCTCAAATTTCAACGTGCTATTTAATTCGATTGTATTTGATTTTATCGGGATTTTGCTTGATCAGAGAGAGAGAGACGAGATAAGCTCAGAGAAGACGGGGGATGAGAGAGAGGGTGTAGAAAACGAATTGATTTTTATGGCGTTGTGTCGACGTCTGGACCGGTCCCTGTAGATGACGTGGCAAGGGAAGTGGGTGTAAAATAATCGTCTACGTCGTTCGGTCGTCGTTCGGTTGTTTCGTGCCGAGCCAAACGGAACAGCGACGGCATGGGTTTTAGTTTCGTTTGGGCCGGTGTGAACGACATAAAGTCCAGTATTATTTATTAAAACGGGACAACAACGACACAAGATTTTGTTGTATTGTTTTTTCATTTATATCTTTTATGCAGTTTAAAAACTCTAACCTAAGCTTGTGTCGCTCTTTTTCTTTCTCGAGTGTGTCATCGTGACTTCACCTCATATGTCATGTCTGGTTGTCTCCTCTTTTTCTGCCTCTCAATTTTTGTACTTTGTAGACTGTAGATCGTAGATCTCTTTCTTACAAGATCAACTTGCTTGAATGGACTGTACATACTTAACCTTTTCGTCCACCCATGTGTGACATGACTACGTTTTATCTGTTGATATGTTTCCTTATTCTAGTAAATCGAGACTCTAATCATTATGTTCGTTGTTTTTTTTCCTAAACTCTAGATGGTTTTGAGTGTTGTCGGGTTCTGATTCGACGATTTGTTGCTTAGTCCTGATCTTAGCAAGATTTATAAGCTTAAAAGGCGAGAAATACTAATAGCTAGGAGACCGAGTGACTGATGACAAGATCGTCAACCAGGATCGCGTCGTCATCAGTAATCATGAAGATTTTTTTTGTACAAATGGGTCTTGTTATAGAGAAGAAAAATGACATAACGAAAAAAAGAGAAAGAGAGAAAGAAAGAAAGAAAGAAAGAAGAAATTAAAGAGGCAATAAACAAAGGTTTAGGTTGTTACTAACTTTTATTTATTTAGTAACTTTTATTTTATTTTTGGATTTTTGGATTCTGAACCCATGCTAGGGTTTTTAGTGTCTGTGTTTTCTTTTTTGTTGTTCTTCTATGACTGATAATGATCCATAGCGTTTAGTGTCAAAATCTGACATATTTGATAATGAGTATGGACATCTCTTTTTCTATTTTTTCTTTCTGTACATACAAAGAGGTGCTCCGTTGAAAGGACGAATGTACAAAGGAGATCGTAGGGGTGGAAGGTAAGTATCGCTTCTACTCTTTATTTATTTCATTCATGTCGCAACGGTGAAATTGATTAATTGAATTGCAATTGCTTAGATTAGGGAATGGTTTATTATGTCATATCGTAAATTGAATTGCACCAATTAAATCTCCAACATGTTTGACATTGGTATGTACCTATTTTAACCTACATCTTCACCAAAACTCATTTGCAAGGTTAGTACTTTATTTATTTTGCAAATTGTCAAACAAGAGATGAGTTTAATCCAACAATTATCACCATTATTGATGGTATGGATTAAGGCGATCAATTTGGATATTAAAGGGTGATTTCTCAATTTAATATTGTATCTACTATAACCGAGATCGATGATTAATCAAACTCTGAGGTATACTAGAATTATCATACACACCGTGGTTAGACACTCCTAAATCAAATATCGGGCAATTACGTAATGGTAGAATGACTTTAGTGAAATCTAATTATTTCTCGATCAATCAATGTCCCTCTCGGGTACAATTAGCAGCCAAGTGTTTCTTTTGATTTCGAATCTAAGTCGTAGATTTCTCAACAGTTAAAACTCAAATCCTAGAATTAATCAAGCAAGAAATAAAAGAAACAATACTTTTATCAACAACAATTCAAAACAATCGTTTGCTAGTAAGCAAGTTTCATGGCTTCACCATAAGCACTATAGAGGGATTTTGCCTCTCATGGTACAAGCAAATACAAGAGAACAATCTATTACAAGCAAGAGAGAGAAACTAGAGAGATAAATAGATCAAACAAAACCAAAGAAAGCTCGTGAATGCTTTGAAATCGTCTCTTGTACTTTCTTGAAGCTTAGATCTACTTTTTCCTTCCCTTAGCCACTAGCAAGAAGAGAAAATTCGACCTAGGAGGAAGAAGGAATAATATGGAAAAATTTGGGCACTTTCCTCTTTTGAATTCAAGCTCTCTGAAATTTCACCCAAGTCTTTGCATCCGCAAGAATATGCCTCTGGTTTCTCTTCTGGAAAATGGGCGGAAACTTGGGCAGAGAGCAAATATGTGCGTTAGCAAGAAAAATGTTGTGGCTTCTCTGTTCTGAGCTTAGCAAACCTTTGTGACCGCAGGAGTATTCTTGCGTCCGTAAGAATTAGTTGTCTGATCCAGATTTCTCTGCTTGATGTCTCGAGTTTCGATTTGAGCTTGTCTCGTTTCAACTCTCTTATACTTGCATTAAAATTGAACAAACAAGAGATTACCACGAACTTGCATGCTTTTAAATCTAATTAAGTTCAAAAACTAAAAGTGATGACCAAATTTCGCGTACAAAATCATGTGTTCTAATATATATGAATTTAGTGCATATTGCCTCAAGAGTTCTTCCATCTCGATTTAGAAGTCATTTCAGGTCGAATTGGATCTAAGGTCTTTTGATATCGCTTAAGTTCAAATTCGAGTATGATCAATTTCGAATTAGTTAAGACTTTAAAAAAAATATCAAATCAATTCGAACAGGTGGGACAAACTTTTTAAGTTGGCTTGAGTTAAGCCACCTATATTTATTTCTCTACTTTTTTAAATAAAATATCTAGTATGATAGTAGTCTTTGACAACGTCTTAAAAAATAAATATAAACTATAAGTGGAAAAAATATGTATGTTTGAAGGCACTTTGCTAATTTATCATGACAAAGTTTACCACGTTAATTAATTTCACAATTGAAAAGCTAACTATCACAAATTATAAAATCTTTGAAGTATAACTGTCAAAATTAAAGTTACAGAAGTTAAATTGTCAAAAATTAAAAACTACGAAAGATATGACGATGTTACTCCAAAAAAAATAGAAACGAAATTCTCTACTACATTTTCTTTTGGAGCAGAAGATTGTGTATTGATCTGATCATCAGTCTACAATTCTGATTTAATAATATAATAATTTTCTGAATCATAACAATAGCGGTCAGATTTTAATACATCTTTCAGCTGCAAAATAAATGCAACAGAGGATACTGTCCAAAAAATATACTTAAAAAACCAGCATTAGCTTCACTTGGAGTCTTGGATATTCCAAACAATGAAATTATCCGAAGGCAAGTTTTTATTTTTTTTTTCTTTTTAAAAAAAGGCAAATTACACGGAAGCCCAGAAAAGAAGCGTCGAGATTTTCAGGGGTTTCTGGAAAGTTCTACATTTTTCGGAGCTGACGGCTGACCTAGACTCTTCTCAAATCCTTCCCTCTCCAGACCTCTCTTCTTTCTATCTATGTATGCGCCTCTACCTTCCCCTTCTTCTCTCAAGTAACACAGCCAAAGAACACACGCTCAAATTAAACTCAACCTTAGAGAAGTGAGAAGCGGAAGGAAGGAAGGAGGAAAACCCGAAAAATCAGAGAAACCTTAGTAAATAGATAGATCTCAGAGCATGGGGGCGGATTATTACAAGATTCTTCAGGTGGATAAAAACGCAAGTGACGATGATTTGAAGAAGGCGTACCGTAAATTGGCGATGAAATGGCATCCCGATAAGAATCCCAATAACAAATCCCAAGCTGAGGCCAAGTTCAAGCAGATCTCTGAGGCCTATGAGGTACTCTTTCTCTGTTCTTTTTCTTTGATATTTTTTACACTAATTTTTGCAAACTAGAGTGATACTCGTTTCCCTCTTCCAGAAAAAAACCCAATTAAAAAGGGATAGAAAATCTTGTCAATCGGGATTAAGTTGTTGGTTATTCAAATTATGTTTTGCTATTGGGGATTAATTGTTGTTAATTAACGGAGATGTATCAACCTGTAGCTCATTCTTACTTAATTACAGCTTCAGTCTGTGTCAATAGTTATACGCTGATCACAATTGGAAGTACCTCTTGTTATTCAAGTTGCAACAAGTATTAATTTGGTCATGAATCTTGTGACAAAATGCAAAACAACCAGCATTAATTTTTAGTTGAGCTTACTATTGTGAATTGCAAGTTCCTTTGTAAGCTTCAAGAAACTACCAATATTAATTTCTTGACTGATTAGTGGATACTCTTTGTGGCAATTTAGTTGAGTCTGTAATGTATCTCATTTTGTTTTGTGTAATGGTTTTCTAATCCAATTGAGAAAGGAAAAGCCAGTGACATTTGCCTCCCTTGTATTGCAGGTGCTGAGTGACCCGCAGAAGCGTACAATTTACGATCAATATGGTGAAGAGGGTCTGAAGGGTGGCGTGCCTCCACCAGGTGCTGGTGGTGCCTCGTTCTTCCCAGGCGGGGCAGATGGGCACAGCACCACCTTCCATTTCAACCCGAGAAACGCCAATGACATATTTGCTGAATTTTTTGGCTCGTCAAGTCCGTTTGCAAATATGGGAGGTAGCAGCATGAGAGGAGGTCCAGGTGGGATGAGGTTTTCTAGTGGCGGTTTGTTTGGGGATGACTTCTTGAACTCCGCTTTTGGTGGGGCTGATGGGCCAATGAACATGAACATGAACATGAATAGGCAAATGAAGGCAGCGCCTATTGAGAGGACACTCCCTTGTAGCCTCGAGGACTTGTACAAGGGAACTACAAAGAAAATGAAGATCTCTAGAGAGATCGCAGATACAAGTGGGTATGTGTGGCTTTCTCTATTTACTTCTATTTGACTCGTACATAAAAGTTTCAAAATGAGGAACAAAGATGGGTATTTTGCAACTTCTGCTATTATTGTACATTTTATCAGTCGCAGATGATTGCCTATCTTTCTCATACAGTATCAAAATAGTAGCATATTTAGAAGTCATCTGCCTGTTGAAATTGACTTTCTTGCCTTCAATTTTGGTTGTTTCAACCTAAACACAAACTGAACTTCTTACGCACAATTCATGTTGTTTAAATTCTTGGTTGGCATAGTTCTTATTTTCTCAGTGGATTCCATTGAGTGGTATTATATTCTGACTTTGTTGCCATCAATTTTGGTTATTTCAACCTAAACACAAACTGGACGTCTTACGCACAATTCATGTTGTTTATATTCTGGACATATGGTTGGCATAGTTCTTATTTTCTCAGTGGATTCCATTGAGTGGTATTATATTCTATGTTGGGTACTTCTCTTGCAAAGATTGCATGTGTTAAATGAAAATGTTGTGGTAACAATTTTTGTTTCCTGTAAATGCATATACTTTTCTTTACTAAAACTGTGGAGTATCTTGTAAATTTCAGGAAAACCATGCCAGTAGAAGAGATCCTGACTATTGAGGTTAAGCCAGGTTGGAAGAAAGGCACAAAAATTACATTTCCTGAGAAAGGAAATGAGCAGCCAGGTGTAGTCCCGGCTGACTTGGTGTTCATAATTGATGAAAAACCCCATCCCGTCTTTACAAGAGATGGCAACGACCTTGTGACTACACAGAAGATCTCTCTTGCAGAAGCTCTCACCGGTTACACCGCTCGTATAAATACGCTGGATGGACGTACCCTTACGGTACCAATCAATGCAGTTATTAGTCCAGATTATGAGGAGGTTGTACCTAGAGAGGGGATGCCCGTGCCAAAGGATCCTACCATAAAGGGAAATTTGAGGATCAAGTTTGATATTAAGTTCCCTATACGGCTCACTTCAGATCAAAGAACTGGCATCAAGAGGTTACTGGGTCAATGAAAGGTTTCAGTCTTTCAGATGTAAGTGTGTGCATCTGCAAGGGAAGTGTTTACATCTCATAGGTGTGAGATTCAGTTTGCACTGGGGACTCGTCTCATTAAATTTTGTGATACTGAGTGTGGATTGATATGTAAGAATTTTCAAGGACTAAACCTACTATTAATAGCTTTGGTCAATTGGTTTTTTTGTTGATGGTCTGAACTTTGTATTTACGCAAGTAACGTGGTCATAAGGCGGTATATAAGTCTTTGATTGGAAAAAATACATAACATGGGGAATGTCTGGACATTGTGAAATGGATCCGTGTGTTGTCCTTTATTAGCATCTCGATTCTTTTCGTGCGATATTTGAAATATGGGTATTATTTTTTTTTTTTGAAGCAAAAATATGGGTATTATTATTATACTGTAGGGATATGAATATAGTCTATGCAGGCAATTGAAGGCCAATATGAACACGGTAACTTTCGTAGGGATTTCATTGGAAGTGTTACTATATCTTTGATGAGATTATTAATTAACAACTGAGATGGAAGACATTTTCTTAATCGTTGTAATTAAACGTATCACTGATATGTTAATTAGGCTAACACCAGTCAACATTTGTTGTTGAATTTCGGTATATGCAGTTGACTCTATTTTTTGTCTGACATTTACAAAACAAAAAATGAATTTAATAATTATTTGCTAAGTGTGTTAGTTGCAGATTTATATTCAATATTAAGCTTTAATATAAGTCTAGAATGTTGACAGACTCTGAAAATTATTCAAAGCTTGAAAACAACAAAATAATAAAAAAAATGCAAAATTTCTATAAGGCTACATGCCTACATGCAATAGGTCTGAAGGCGTCATGCCGTGTTGGAAGATTTTTTTTTTTTTGAATTAAGTGTTGGAAGATTTTAGTAGAAAATTTGACCAATGAATCTTTTCTCGAAAAATCCGTTGTAGCAAATAGTTGAAGAGGCATCGCGACGAGCGGAGTCCGTATCTGCTGTTATTTTTGTAACTCCATATATTATATATTTTAATTGTTAGATAAAAAATAAACGATAAAAAAAATAGAATTCTATTATTCTCCGAAATAACAGCAGATATGAATTCCTCGTCACGATGGGCAGTTGTGCTGTTGTGCAGGATGTTTTAGGATGTTTTAGAAGAGATTGTGACTAAAGAAATTATGACTTAACTTTAATAAGATATGAAATAAAATATGAGGTAAAACGTTAAAGACTATTATATCCTTTACTTTTGTATTATTCTGTAATTTAAATAAGAATGGTTAGGACTTTTAAAGAGCAAAAAAAAAGAGCGAAAAACTAGCGATTTCACCTCCGGCGGGGGAGGTCGCCTCCGACCTCCCCCCGCCGCCCCTCTTCCCTCTTCTCCCCCCCTTCTATCTCTCCTCCCTTCTTCTTCCCCCCTCTCTCTGCCTTTCCCTGGTCCCGTGAGATACAGCCGAGTGATTCCAGATCGATTGCTCGATTGAACTTCAAGATTGAGGTACCAGAGCGATGATTACACGAGGTGAAAAGTTCTAAAGGAGCAATCGACAGAGTCGGTGACAGATCGGAGGTGATTAATCGTCTAGATCGAGGAGGTACGATTGATTACGAAGAAGATCTAGGCGATCGGTTGATCGGAGAAGATGTCTGGTGTCTTGCTGCCGAAGCTTCTGAACAGATCTGACGGAACCCTAGCCTGCACTCGTGGTCAAAGTTGAATCTCAGGTCTGCTGAGATGCACCTCGAGCTTCGCTACCGATTAAAGCAAGCGTCGAGTAAGGGATAGCATCCAGTCGGATCTGACGAGGAGGGGGATGACAGCGAGAGCAGTCTGAGGGTGAAAACAGGTTGATAAGGAGGTGAATGATGGCAAAGGGTGCTGGATCAGAACAGCAGGTGGACGTTTCACCTAGCTGTCAGAGGGGCTGGCGCCGAGGCGTAAGAGATCGGTGGACGTTTTCATCGAGCTGTCGTCAGGTGGAACCTGAGTTACAGAGCTGGTTGAGGAGGTGTTTACTCATGCCTTGCTCACGATATAGGCAAGGCACTGACGAAGCTTTCCAGACTCGGAGATTAGTGATGTGGCAAGGGGGAGACTGGAACAATGGCTGGATGATACCAACTCTGAACTCAGATGCTGTGGCGGTACCAGAAAGGCACGAGGAGATTGTACTGTCGAGGGCTGAAGCAGAATCAGTGTTGATAGTACCGAGTTCCTGTTGCGAGGCGCTTCCCTGTATGCTGGTTTCGATCTTTGAAGGGTGGTACAAGTGTTCTCTCTGTTAGAGATGGTATAGTACTACAAAAGGGTGGATGATCAGTGAGAGTACATACCAGAATTCTTAGTGTTGTGTACCAAATGATCTAAGAATGGATACCAGCAGAGTATCAACTGATAAGGGGACCGTGAGAAAGATCAACAGAAAAATATCAGTTGGTTTGGGTAGAGGATATGTGATCAAAGTGTTAGGGCCAGGGGATTAGGATTAGATTAGTGTGTTTCCAATTAGTTGATTTGTGCTTTGATGAAAATTTGGGTTAGATTAGAATAGGGTTTAGATGTTGTGCACGAGAAGATTATTCGTGTGTTTGTGTGTTTTTAGTTCTTTTGTAACTTTTTTTTTCTATGGAAATGGAAGTGGTGGGATTTTAAGCCCACTTATTTCAAAAAAAAAATAAGAATGGTTAGAGCAATTTGTGGCAGTAGCGAAAATCATTTGTTTCGTTCAATCGGGAATTAAACTATTAGATGTTACCAAAGTTCGTCCTTAACAAAAGAGAGATTTGTCTAAATATCACTCAATAACTAATTAATTGTCGAAATATCATTCAATAACAATAAATTATCTACATGTCATTAAATTTCAAATTTATTAGTCTATATGTCACTATTCCTATTTCAATACAATTTAAATAAACAAGGCAAAACATATCCAAATTGCTCTATTATCTCCCATTCCCTTCCCTCACTCTTTTCTCAACCGACCACATCATTTATTTTGACTCCTTGAACTGTGAATATATATATATATATATATATATATATATATATATATATATATATATATATATATATATATATATATATATGTATGTATATTGAGGAGAGATATGTAGCCGCTCGCAATCGCTTCATTATATCAAATGTAAATAGTCGATCTGTGCCGTTGAAAACATTCTCCATACTAATATAGACTTGAAGACCAAATTTTATATTTTTTGGATTTTTTTTTACTATTTTATCGGAAGGGTTAAAAATTGGATGTTTGTAAATCGTTAGATAAATAAATTTTCAATCCATCCGATAAAATAGTAAAAAAAAAATGTAAAATTTGGTTTCCAAGTCTATATTAATATGAAGAATGTTTTCAACAGTCTGAATCGGTCATTTATATTTGGGACCATGGAGCGGTTGCGAATCCCTCCTCATGTATACTTGTAAGTTGCGGCTACGGATCCCTCCTCATGTATATGAGGAGGGATCCTAGCCGCCATCAATTTCGTAGTCATTCGCAATCGCTCCATCATACCAAATGTAAATCGTCAATTCGGACAATTGAAAACATTCTCCATACTAATGTAGACTTGGAGACCAAATTTTATATTTTTTGGATTTTTTTTACTATTTTATCGGAAGAGTTGAAAATTGAATGTTTGTAAATCGTTAGATAAATAAATTTTCAATCCATCCGATAAAATAGTAAAAAAAATTCAAAAAATATAAAATTTGATTTCCAAGTCTATATTAATATGAAAAATGTTTTCAACGACCCGAATCGGTCATTTACATTTGCGACCATGGAGCGGTTGCGAGCGGTTGAAAGTTTGGCGACTACGGATCCTTCCTCATGTATGAGGAGGGATCCGTAGTCGCCATCAATTTCGTAGCCGCTCGCAACCGCTCTATCATACCAAGTGTAAATCGTCGATCCGAACCGTTGAAAACATTCTCCAAACTAATGTAGATTTGGAGATCAAATTAGAATTTTTTTTAAATTTTTTTAGTATTTTATCGGAAGGGTTGAAAATTGAATGTTTGTAAATCGTTAGATAAATAAATTTTCAATCCATCCGATAAAATAGTAAAAAAATTAAAAAAAATGTAAAATTTAGTTTTCAGGTCTATATTAATATGGAGAATGCTTTCAACGGTCCGGATCGGTCATTTAAATTTGCGACCATGAAGCGATTGCGAGTAGTTGAAAGTTTGCCATCAATTTTGTATCCGGTCGCAACCGCTCAATCATACCAAGTGTAAATCGTCGATCTGGACCGTTGAAAACACTCTCCATACTAATGTAGACTTGGAGACCAAATTTTATATTTTTTGAATTTGTTTTACTATTTTATCGGAAGTGTTGAAAATTGAATGTTTGTAAATCGTTAGATAAATAAATTTTCAATCCATTCGATAAAATAGTAAAAAAATTCAAAAAATGTAAAATTTGGTTTCCAAGTCTATATTAATATGGAGAATGTTTTCAATGGTTCGGATCGATCATTTACATTTGCGACCAAGAAGCGGTTGAAAGTTTAGCGGCTACGAATCCCTCCTATATATATATATATATATAGAGCATGGCTAAAATAATATGCACAGTACACCCCATTTTGTACTATGCATATAGATATAGGCCATTAAATTAAGATTTAAGTTGCTCAATAAATTATTCATATGAAAATATTGTAGAAAATCAAATTTCGTGATTTTTAGAGCTTTCTAGCTATTTTTTAAATATTTTTTAAAAACAGTCCAGATTTAATACTACAAAAGTGCCATTTCTGGGCTGTTTTTAAAAAATATTTAAAAAATAGCAAGAAAGCTCTAAAAATCACGAAATTTTATTTCCTACAAGATTTTGATATGAAGAATTTATTGAGCAACTTAAATATCAATTTAATGACCAAATTAAATACAAATTGGCGCATAGTACGTTATGGGGTGTACTATGCATATTATTTTAGCCATGCTCATATATATATATATATATATATATATATATATATATAAAGAGTTCTCAAAATCGTGTCTGAAAATGTCACGAAACAACACGGCACGACACAAGAACACGTCTAGACACGGTATATTTAGACACGACACGACGGCACAGCACAACATGGATAGACACAACACGACACAGATAGACACGAGTAGGCACGAATAGACACGGAAGTTCAAATTATTTTGAAATCTTTTGCATTTATTAATTATTCAATTTTAAACTTTACAAATTTAAAAAAATAAACGTTTAGACAAGAGTCACGACATAGTTAAGAAACAATTAAGACACGACATGTTTAGATACGAAACGTTTAGAGACGGCACGTTTAGACACGACACATTTAGACATGACACGTTTAGACACGACACGTTTAGAGACGACACGTTTAGACACGACTCGGTTAAGACACGACACGGTTAGTCACGAAACGGTTAAGACACAACACATTTAGACACGGCGTGCTTAAACGTGCCGTGTCTTAACCGTTTCGTTTTGATCCTTCCAATTTTTGGCACGACATGAAACGACATGGTAAAAATAATAAAATACTAACCGTGTCGTGCCAAGCCATGTTTGGAACGAAATTGCACGAATTTAGAACACTGTATATATATATATATATAGAGCATGGCTAAAATAATATGCATAGTACACCCCATTTCGTACTATGCATATAGATATAGGTCAATAAATTGAGATTTAAGTTGCTCAATAAATTCTTCATATGAAAATATTGTAGGAAATAAAATTTCGTGATTTTTAGAGCTTTCTTGATATTTTTTAAAAACAGTCCAGATTTAATACTACAAAAGTGCCATTTCTGGGCTGTTTTTAAAAAATATTTAAAAAATAGCAAGAAAGCTCTAAAAATCACGAAATTTTATTTCCTACAAGATTTTGATATGAAGAATTTATTGAGCAACTTAAATATCAATTTAATGACCAAATTAAATACAAATGACCCCATAGTACATTATGTGGTGTACTATGCATATTATTTTAGCCATGCTCTATATATATATATATATAACTGGGCTATGGTGCTTGATCAGGCAACAAGGGATCGGTGCTTGATCATCAAATCACACAAATGAGCGATTAGAATTTCGATTTATCATGCTCAATAATTTCTTTATATCAAAATCTTGTTGGATACCAAAAATTTTTATTTTTAAAATTTTGTAAGTATTTATTTTGGATTTTTTAGAATGACTAAAAGATAGAAATAAAAATAATCAATGCTTGTACATAAAGTTGGTCACTTTCAAAAATTCAAAATAAATACTTAAAAGATTAAAAAAATAGAAATTTTGATATCCCACAAGATTTTGATACAAAAAAATTATTGAGCATGATAAATCGAAATTCTAATCGCTCGTTTGTGTGATTTGATGATCACGCACCGACTGGTGCTTGATCAAGTACCATAGCCCAATTATATAAGAGATGGATTACGGTGGAACGTGACTCAAAATCCCAGTTTTGCGTCGCAATTTTCTGCCCTCCGATCCGTGCCAATTATCGCGCAGCGACGATCGCTCAATTAGCGTAAGAACTTAGAATTTGGCCTCTCCAGTTTAAATCTGAACCCCTCTCCAGTTGAGGAAACTTTTTGTATCAATGCTCAACTTAAAAAATCAAAATAAAAAGAGATAGGAAAACCTCAATCATCGTCTCCTCCACCCTGCATCCCCGCCTCCTGCATATCTAAAACTGATCTCACCGTCGGACCCTGTCAGACGCCTCCAGAGCTTCCCAGCGATGAAATAAACCCTAGCGTCTCTTTCTCTCTGATATGGCCATTTCTAGTGTGAGAAAGATTTGGAAGACTCGATTCTACTCTCCCCCTCTTGGATCGACGAAGTTCCTCTATGTTGATACAGCAATACTCACACCCTTCTTCTAATCGTCTATTGTCCCTCTATGTTGCAGGTAACTTAAAAGATAAATTTTAAGAAGAAATGAATCCAACTTTTTTTTTCCTTTGTCTTGAACAGAGAAGAAATGAATCTAAGAAAAAAGTAAATTAAGAAAAAAGTACTTTCCCAGCTATATTCTTTATATAATGTTGTTTCATCAATAAATGAGATTGAATTATCTCATTGCATTCAAAAACTAGTCTTTTTTTCTTGTACCGGTGAAATAAGGAAAAAAAATTAAACCATAGCTGGATTTCCTCTTCCCCTCATTGCATTGCATTATCTCATTGCTTACTGTATCAGTCTTAGTTCTTCGTGAACAATATATGGATTTAAATTTTTTGCTACTGTATTATGGAAGGGAGAAAAACGGAAAAATTAAATTAGTGCGAGTTCATTATTGCACTGAGTAATACCAGTTTTTGGATCAGATCTTTGCATGGAGAATACCAGTTTTGTGCGAGTTAAGTTCTTTGCTTGAGCAATACCAGTTCTGTGCCAAATAGCAATTTATTTCCTTTTCAATCATCTTAGTTATTGTTGCTGATAAAAGCTTGTATTGTTATTTTGTGCAGTGTCAGTCGAATTGTTATGGCAGGATTGTCACAACACATGAGGAAGAAGAACAAAATCGTGTTCATAGCTAAAGAGGAAATTCCTTCTGGCAAGAGCCGACGTATGTATCTCTTGTGTTGTATTTTTTATTTTGTGTACTTATTTTAGCATAACATTGAACTGTTTCAGGATATTTTGATCTGTAACTTATTTTTTTGTGCTTGCAGATTTGATTACATGTTCAACACCGATGAGTTCGAACATAGAGTCATCTACATTTTGACAAGCTCCGAACTGTCGGAGATATATGGCATGACAGTTTTAATTATGCTCTGCAAAGACCTCTGATCTTTTCCAGCATGCTTATTTGTTACATTTTTTGAAGCATTCAATCCATTCACATAAATTTTTAATTGACTTTATAGGTTCTTATGATTAGCTTTAATTCCAATTGTAAATATTTGTCTGAAAGATAATATAATGAAGTCGTAATTTAGTTTCTTCAACTAACTTTCTATGTTATTAAGATGGAGAAATGTTGATATTGGGATTCAACTTCGCTGAACCTAAACCTGGAACTGCTGAAGAATATCAAGTGGATTCTCTTTGACACATATCAATAGATAGAAAACATATCAATACGGTATGTAGTACAATTCTGTTTTTAAAACAAAACAAATTCTTTCAAACCTAAAATACACCTAAATATCAATACAGTTTTGACACATTAAATTCTTAACAATTACAATTGCTAGCATAAACTAGAATAAATAGATATAAAATCATTTCAATCATGAATAGAACAAAAATCTTTCCCAGAAAAAAATTCTTATTCTTCCTCTTCTGACACTGACAATGAACAAAGAATCTTTTTTCAATAAAAATTCTTTTATTGATCAATTTACTATAATTTTTTCTTCTCTTTATAAAAAAATGCAAAATATTTGCATCAAACTTCCAAAGGCAGTGAGCAAAGAATGACACTAAAATATCTATATTTTGCAATTAAGATCATCAGAAATATTGGTTTTTACAAGCCACGCAATCAGAAATGTGATCAATAGGTATGACCATGCACTCACAGATCCTACCATGATCTTGACATGGTTTGAAATTATAAAACATACAATATTAAGAAATTAGCACAAATTACAGAAAATTGCATACAAAATACATGCAGAAATTACAAACATAGCATCCAAAATAGTATACAAAATTGAAAACATTCAGAAAAATACAAACATATCATCCGAACTGTTTAGAAAAAAATACAAAAAGCTCCATCGAGCTGTAGCTACTATCTTCAGATTCTTCGTTGTTGGATTTCATCAAATACTGAAACAATAAAAAGTATGCATTAGATACATTAGTCTAGCAAAGTTGCTTCATTTCCTCTCACATTAATGTAAATGCATTTCTTAAAAATATATTAATCAATTGCCTCTTAAGGAAGGGAGTATTTGCATATGCTTTCACAAACAGAGTGCCCATAAGTGACCTAAGCAAACTAGCATGCATGAAAAATGCAGAAAGTTTTATAAACAAAGTTGTTTGTACTACTGTTTGAGTTCTTTGCGCTTCAACTTCGTATAGTAATCAAGCTAAGTCAGCACTATCTTGAACAACATAACATAAACTAATTATGACTGCGATGTGGAGAGTCGAGCTTTAACTGTTAAAGAGCCAGCAGTGTGCTCGACACAGGCGAGGCAGTGAGCCAAAATGAGGGCATGGATATTGGTGCAGACTCTTCAACTTTCTTTGTAGCTATTGGTGCCGACTCTATGCTTGATCAATTAACTATAAAATAAGCTTAATTAAGTGCACACATGTTCAAAATAACAAAGACATGCAATAAAGGACAAGTTAACACCCCCATACCAAATCCATATCAGTACGAAATATTGCTTTGGGTCAGACTAAGAAGCTCAAGGCAAAGCTTCTTGACTATGAGACAAAGGTTCGATTGTCAAGCTGCAACTAAGTTACTACCAAGTTCCAAGCAATTTCACCAATATGTCCTGTTATTTTCTCCTAAACCATTCAAATAAACTACTACTAGAGAAACATGTCCAATTTTCACAATTTCGTATTTACGGATAAGCATGTTAAGTGCAAGGATACACTTCAATAAAAAAGGATTACTAAATGGTCCATCCTTTTATGTTATAATGTCATACCAGTAAACATGACTGAACCTTTTTTCTATTTAACACAAGCAAATTAGAGTTTGTACACAAACAGAAATAATACATCAAAATAGTACATCCACAAATTGAACCAACTAAGAAATTTCAATCAAATAATATTACGCTAGCAATTTAAACAATAATAACAGTGCATACACAAATTGAAATTTTCTTCCCATAAACAAACCGATATAACAATCAGATTCGGAAGGAGAGTGAAAGACACCGAGAGAAACTAACCGATCAATGGTCTAATCGAGGTTGAGCAGCGAATTAGAAGGGGAGATCGAGGCTGAGAGATGAAGTAGGAGCCTAGGAGGGAGATCGAGTACCATTTGTGCGCGAGAGAGTTATTGGTGCAGGGAATATCTGTCTAGGTTGCGCCATGTTTTACCTTTTTTCCTCTAATCTAGGGAGAGAGAGAGATAAATGGGGATTGGGGAAGGGGTCATCGTCGGAGGAGGAAGGGCTTTCAAAAAAAGAAAAGAAATGGAGATGGTAGCGACATAATTTTTTCGCTCAGCCCTCTAATCGCACAACACGATCTTTGACGCAGATCCGAGAGTCCAAACACTCGACGTAAAACTCCTATTTTGAGTCGCAACGCATGGTAATCCATCTCTCTATATATATATATATATTGAAATATTTCCCACACCCAGCAACATGTAGGCCACCAGCTCAAAGCTGAGTATCTAATCCTTGATCTCTAGAGTTGAAGATCATGCCTTTAACTGCTGCACCAACACCGACAGTGGCCTGCAACTGTGAATATGAAGGTGAATTTAATACCAATCAAACCGAACTGCCCCAGTAACTATTAACGTGATTAAAGAAAGAAGACCATAAATTAGTCACATAAAATTGAACCTTGGTAACAAACCAAATAGGTGAAAGAACATATTTTCTAGTTAAATGGCTCAGAGACTCCATTTCTACGATGACCTTTTGAGTAGGTTTGGTGCTAATTTCAGCAATGCCATCAATGCTTTTAGGTTGCTTGTTCATAACATTATTGCATATCCAATCTTTGATAAATGCCAAGATATATGACCATAAGTGAGGCAACTAGGTACGTAATTGCGAATCGCTGTTTATAATCTTTGAATATTCCCTGAAATTGAAAAAAATATAAATAAAAGTATTCAGCCAACAAAATATTGGGTGCTAAGAGTCATCTATAATACTTTGTTAAGTTTTATTTGGCTACATTACAGTTTGTTGTGGGATTAAACATAAGATTTAGCCAAAGAACTTTCAAATTTAACCCTGATCACCACCCCCATATAGTTCCATTATACAGTCTAAGTCACTGGCTACACTGACTAAAGCACTATCAGCACACATGCATAATTTGGTACCAATTCAAACATACTGGTGCTGCATCGTATCAGTACAACTGGTATGTAGCCTGGAAAGTGCTTCAGTTTGCACGGACAGCTGGATATGCACAATATAGAAAATTGATAAATTTCCCAAAATTGGTAGGAGAATAACATTTTACGTATCAGGATCTTGAGCCACTTGATGATAAGCACAATGACATTAGTTTACCTAAGCAATCAAAATCCGTAAATTAATACGGAATAAGTTTCATGTTAAAAATAAAAAAGAGAAAATGTAACCTGAGTATCCTCAGCGGAGGTGACCCAAATCACGACAACTGTCCCGATTTGAAACAACCCTGCTTTATAATTCCGGTTCATCATCTCCCAATTAGAACTAAATTCAAATTCGAATCCAATTTCTCACGAGCCGCGATTAAAGGCTGAATCAAAGGTTCAATCGTTCAATCATCCCCTGACCTCATAACGCGCCTCTTATCGCGGCGAAGAGATAAGAGTATCAAATCATAAACCAAATCCGATAGAAATATACTACCGTGTTTTTTTTTTCTCGATTCGTAAGGTTCCAATTCCAATCCCAATGGCGTTACAGCCATTCCTCGGTTTGCGTACCTTCACTTCTTCTAGAATTTATCTTGAGAGAAAAGGAAAAAGGGGCAGGAGAGAGAGGAGAGAATCAGAGTAAGAAATAATAAAAATGACAGTTAATGGATATGTAAGTGATATTTAGACAAATAAATTTGAAATTTAATAAATATAGATAATTTATTGTTATTGAATAATGAGTAACATTTTGATAATTGATCAATTATTGAATGACATTAAGACATTTTTCTTTAAAAGAAATTATAGAGATGTAACCCGTATAAAATTTTCAATGGCACGCCAAGAATAAAAAAAGGACCTCGACTCTTATACAATTAACATACTCCAAATTTACATATGGATCTCTGACTAGCAAGAACATAGATCTAAGTTGTTTCCGAGGCAGAAGAGCGCCAAACCACTGAGCTTCCGCGACTAAAAAACAGAGCGGCTCCAAGTAGAAATTGGTAGACTATTCATCCCAAGAGACATCAATACTATCAAGACCGAGCTTGTTAAAACAACTATTTTGATCCATCCAACCATCCAGGGTATACTTTATCCCAGTGTTAAATTTTCGAAAGCTTAAAACAGAAACCTCAACATCTGTGACCATATAAAATTAAAGCATTACATTTTCTTTTCCACGATTCAAAGCCTGAACCTCCCCGGGCATAATCATTAATTAAGAATTAACTCCACCAAAAAAAGTGAAAAAAGCTCAACTATCTCTCTCAGAAAACCTTGGCACTAGCTGCCAAGTCCCCTCTGCCCCCGAAAAAAACTAAAAATAAAAAACAAATAAAGAAAATATACATACCACATCAATTTTTCACAATTACTCTAATCACTAAAATCAGAGTAGCCGCCATCGCCACCGTCATCATCTTCATCATCAACGTCAACATTGTCATCACCATCCCCAGCCCCATCACTATCATCCTTGCCGTCTTCATCCATCATCTCATCACCATCCTCCTCCCTAGCATGAGTATAGTGCATACCTTCATCATAGCCTTCTGCATCAGCATCAGCATCAGCATCATCATCATCATTATCTAAATAATCTTCTTCCTCTTCACTCTCATCCATCACTTCGCCTGTAATATAAACCCCAGCATACTGGTGTGACATACTGTTATCATATTCGTCAGCCAACATCTCATTGTCATCTCCATTTTCGTCCGAACTGTTATTTTCTTTTTCTCTTGGCTGTAGTTCCCAGTTTTCTTCTTCCTCTTCGGAGCTTCTAGAAACATCTGCCACAGTAGTATCTGTTTTGCTATTATTGCTGCTAATCATGTTAAAGCTACCTAGCAAGCTTTCTTTTGGGATGGCCCCAGCCCGACCACCCTGATGAGGCCTGGTGCTGCGACGGCCCCTCCTGCGTCCTCTTGCTGTACTGCTGCTACTTGCGCCACGTGGACGGCCACCCCTTCTTGTGTAACTCCTCTTGGGCTTCAAGTAAGGATTACGATCAGCATCATCAGCCACACGAGATGGACCGGCAGCTAGCTTGGGTGGACGGCCTCCACGGCCACGGCCCCGTATACCAATTAAAGCACCACCACCACGTCCCCGTCCCCGTCCGCGGCCCCTGCGGCCACTGGCAATAGGATCAAGCCATCGACGACGATCTAGTGGATCAACAGATTGTGTCCGATCTAGCTCATTGACAGTCTTTACAACTGAATATCTGGATGGAAGATTCTAGACAAGGAAAAAGAAGCAGGTAAATATATTTGTTAAGATCAGACCCCAAACAAAAAATAGCCATTAAGACTGGTTAGATGAATCAACGTAACTTCAACCTCATCAATTGCTTACAGATTATAGACAATAAATTGTCCAGGTGCAATATAGAAATACCAAGCAGCCCTGCACTGAATTTGACCTGCCTTGCTATACTACTTGAGGACCAAACGGCATTTGCACCACCTTTTGCATTGGGTTTGAACTGTGACCTGTTGTTATATACCATGCTTGATGGTATTGTTTCCACATTTACCATTTAAGGAAAAACCTGGTAAGTGAAGAACCCTTCTCTACAAGTAGTTCAGAAGAAAAACACAAACTTAAAACCTCACCATAAACCCATTGTCATCTCTGTTCCTGTGAGACTCTGCCTTTTGAAGAGGAGTATAAGAGATGGAGGAATCAAGGTAATAGAACCTAAAGGCAACAGCAGCCATGGTATTGGGCACTGAAGGTATCACAGTAACCAATCCAGATGGCAACATAACATTGGGTACCCCAGCAGCCTCCAGCAGCTCAGCAGTGGTCTCAAAGTTAGAAGTCAAGTAATCTTCATTAATTGCCCGCTCCAGCACAGTTAATGACTGAGAATAAAACATCCCATTAGCATTCATACTTCCCATTTCAAACTTTTCGCATAATAACAACCAATTTAAATCAAACCCATTGGATTGAATAGGATGAGAAGCAAACATTTTACCTGGAAGAGGTCCTCGGGAGAGGAGGAATTGCTCAACCTCAATCCCCAAGATTTCCGATAACAATCAGTCCAACTAGGCTTGAGAGCTTCAGCTGGGAGCGATACCTGCAAAACAAATAAGTCAGACAAATAACAGCATAAAAAAGATGTAACATGTTACTTCAATAGAATATCTACTGCAATTTAATGCGTAAAATAGAGAATTATTCTCTCAATCCCAAAATTTAATAAAGTTTAACAACAACATCCTTGTTCTCAAATGTTTAACAAGACTGCCTATTTTTCCTATCCCATGAGTTCACAAATCATTATCAACTTAACTCGTGCAATCTGACAGATGAAATTGTTGATCAATTTTTTTTCAACATTTCTTAGCTGTCTGAATGCACATTTGCTGAACATATATTTTAGTTAGTCTTGTCAAACTTTTGTGAGAGAATAGACTCAGTTGTGCCTTGTTAAACATTTTTAAACATGAATATACTTAGTTGCACCTCGAGTGTTGTCAAACACTTTAAAAACCAAGACAGGTAAAATGAAGAACAAGCAAAAATAATCATTAAACATGCCTCAACTAATGCAAGTTGTGCCTTAATAAGCTCCACTTGTATGGTAGTTTTGTTTGGCACTTCCACCACAATCTTGAGGTCCCTTGTCTTCTCTTGACATTCTAACAGATGTTCTGAAAAATTAATATAAGCCTTGAAGTCCTTGTGACACGAAGGACAGTGATTGTCTTCTGCCAGGTAAGTCCGGTAGCAGATCTCACATGCCTGTAAAAGCTCAGAGCACCGCTTATCCCCATACTGCACCGCACACAACACACGGGCATTGTAACACTCAGCCCATAACCACTTCACAAATCCCTCGTACCGTTTGGAGATATTCATCTTTTCTGAATGGGTGCGACCAATCTGGATTCTGAATGAGTCAGAAACTTGTGCAATGTCCACAGCATCAGAGCTGCTAGAAAGCAAGCTATTGCTTGGGCGGTCGAAATAGATACTCGAGTTCGGGCTTGAATCTATTCCTGTACCTAATTCAGTTTTCAGGGATTCACTAATTCTTTCCTTCCATATCTTATTTGCTTGCTTGAAGGTTGGCTCAATCCATTGAAGCATGGAATGGAGGTTCGCCTCACGGCTTCCGCGTGTGTCCAGTGAGGCCATAAGAGAATCAAACACCTGTGTTTTATTACGAAACCACAAGGTAAACCAAATTTCTCTTGGAAGAAACACAAGAGTGTGTATAACTCAAAGAGAAAAAAAAAAAGATCGAAAATAAGGGATTCAATAGATTTCTAGTGAACAAATAGATACCTCCTCAGAATCGATAACCCTCCATTGGCTATCTCTTGATTCAAAAAAGATCCTCCCAGAGCCAGGATCATAAGGAGAAGCTGAGGTCGAAAATTGCCAGTATCGGTTCCGTCTCCTGTCCTGTCCAAGAGGAAGTGATCTATACACATGCAGCTGCTCCGCTTTAAAGGCGATGTATGCCTTCATCTGAGACCGTGTCTTCTCAGCATGCCCATACTGATGCACGGCCAGCGCGTCAAAATTTTGAGTCATCTCTTGCACTACACTCCTCTCAGTGGATGCATTCCCAGGTTCATCAGGGTTAGCAGGTGCACGATTTGGTACAGTACCTAAATTGTCGCTGTTGCTATGACCAGGTGTTGTCAGATTATTCTCGGTTGGGCTACTGCCAATACCTTGGCCTTCTTCATGCTTAACGACAGCACAAGGATTGAATTGAATTTTGATGGCACATTCATCCCTCAAACGCCTCTTGTCAAGTTGTGCCTCAGCCCACATCTGCTTTTTCAAAGCATTCGCTGCCTCCAGGCGTTCCTAAAGGAAAAAAAATGTAAGCATCATGGATTAAATCCACTATTGGCCATACTTATTCAAATGGTCATACAAGTCAGGTCCGATACCAAACGTGCACTGGGTGTACTTTATGTCAGTCGCTTTGGGTTTTATTTTGCTTGTTTAATTATAGACTTGCAGTGACAGTAAATTGAAGTCAATTTATGGGTCATATTAAGGCCAAAAGTTGATCATTAAATATACACCTAAGCACCATCTGCAAAGCTAAAGAAATTTAGGAGTAGCACAAAAATAGAATTAATGTAGAATGAACAAATTTTGTAAGGAATATTAGTTTGAAACCTCAAGAATGTTACGGATGGAATTGCCTCGGATGACAATACCAATCAAGGCAACAAGCGCATTAAGGCGTTCGTCAACAGTAAGATAACAATAGTCGCCCTCATCAAGACCCTGGACCCATGGCTCAACAGGAATACTCTCATCGATCTCAAATTCTTCCGGACCACCAGTTGCTACATGCTCATTCCCGTTAGGTGCCACCTCAGCAGGCAAAGCACCAGAAGCACTTGCTGTTATGTTTGCTTTCTCTCCAGAAACCACCTCAGAACCTTTTGTACTTTTCGATGGGCTAGGAGCTGCACCCATTGTGTTATAAAATGGTTAGTTTGACCCAACTTGGTCATATTTTCACTAAAGATTTTCAGATATGCAATAACTTGCAATCAGTTGAAAATGTAACAGGCGCACAACCCATAAATCTAAGAGAGAGCCTATAATTTTAGATTAGAGCTTTGTTACTCGAATTTGAAGATTTTCGGCAACATTTTGATTGATGTAATTATTTGCATGCTTATATAGTATATAATAGCTTTTATGAAGCTTGGAGAGTTAATAATGTTTGCCTCAGGTATCACATCAACAAGCATACCTGCAATGATTGCCTCAGGTAATGGAAGGGCATTACCATCACCTGTTTTGGAACTAGTGTCGACACCATTGCCTTCAGTTTCATCAGCATCGTCCTCACAATCAGAATCCTCGTCTCTCTCAACATCATCCACATCAGCATCAACCTCAGCCTCAGGCTCAGCATCAGCAACATCAACCTGATCTTCTGCATCCTTAGCTGCATTCTGAAATGCTTTAATTTTCTCTAGTGCGGTTGCGAGCACCTCCTCAGCAGTTGCTGGATCTTTCCGGTAAGGGGACCGGACGCAGTAGGTCGAGGGTGCTGTACGCTCAAACAGCTTAGTATCCCTCGACAGAGCAGCTGCTATAGAAGCTTCTGGCGTCTTGCTTGTTGTTAAATCCCTTAAGCCAGATTTCTGTTTGAATAAATATAATTTTGCCTTAGCAATGGACTTCAATAAAATATAAAGCTGTGCACATGGGAGTGGTTGCCTACGTCGAAAGTACCTGAATCTTGTCCGCTACTTCAAGGATTGTCAAACCATGACTCCCCTCAAGAGAAAGAACATGAAAGGCAGCAAACTTGACAGTTCCAGGAGTCAGCCTGTGGCGCTTGCGTCGGTGGCTGTACCCCCTTTCTTTCATCAGTGCCACAGCATGCTCTGCTGCTGAACCATTACGAAGAGTAGAAATCACATGCTCACCATCTTGCCCCTGATAAAATTGAAATGCACAATTAACATTACTACAAAATGTGCCGAACAATTGTAACGCAAATGCAATATAATATAGAATTCTGGGATCAAAGAGTGACAACTGGATTAGAGAAACAGATAAAGTGGACGACTGGACGTTGCAAAGGTTTTATAAGAAGAGATGGACATACATCATTATCATCACGGTAGTAGATGTCCTCGACATTTTTCTTCTTAAATTTGGGGCCAAATCCAGCGGCAATAGCAACCTGCCGCAGTACTTCAGGCCATGTTATATAAGTCAAGTGGCGCTGCCAATTGCATATGTTAAAACCCCACAGAAGTGCCTGAAAGGCAAAAAAAACAAAAGAAAATACAAATTGAAGATAGGAAATCTAAAATAAATTAACAAAATGTATGTTCGTTACATTTTCAAGTTCTATTTGACTATGTTTTAATATAAATGTAAATAAAAGGTCCTTTAATATACCATCTCAACAATCTGCAGATGACCACCTCCAGGGTTAACAGCCGAGCTCTGATTAACTCCAGACGATACAGCCGGTGCTCTGGCCACTTCCTCAATATCCTTGAGTATTAATCTTAATATAGATACATGAACTTCTCCAATGCGCCTTGATTCCTGCAATAAATAAAATGTTCACAATTTTTCTGACATCAATGTTAAATTTTAGAAAAGGAGGACCTTCAACCATGCAGAACTAACTAATGGACATGGTTCTATAAGAAGAACAAAAGAAATACATACAGAATCATGAAGATCTTGGACAAACTCATCAAGATTGAATGGCCAAAGCCCCAGCACATCAGCAAAGGTCATCAAGAACTTCCAAACCTTCAAACAAACCAAATACATAAACTTTGTTATTAATCAATTCCAAGGCACAAGCATAAAAAAAATCCCACCAGCATCAATAACAAACTAAAAAAAAACAAAGAGGTTAACGTGAACAAAGGAAGTTAAAAAAGCATAATAATACCATGAGAAGGTTTCCAACATTCTCCTCAGAATTTATCCAGGGTAATGTAGCAAAAGGGTGTTTTAGCTTTACTGAGTGCGGAGGAAATCTAGGCAACAACTTTCTAAAGGAATCGAGGTCATTCAAGGTTTCAGTGTCAAGAGCTAACATAGAAGGGAAGCCCTTGGCATGTGCAGCAAGCTCCATGAGCTCTAAGCGTTCATCTTCAATTAGTTCCATGTATTCCTTAGCGATTTTACGTGCAGTGGCTCTTTCTGTGGCTGCCTTCTGGCGAGCAGCCTCCCTCTCCCTACGCATTTCTTCCTTCTGCCTCTCCTTCTCCACCTGCAAAATCCAATTATTGTTGAAAATGATTCTTATTGAACTAAGAAGATATAATGATGAGGTTAATGAAAGGAATAGAAGGATAAGAGAGAATTAATTAATTCACCTTTTTTGGTTGTAAATTCTAATGTAGACATAAAACTAATGATGGTAAGTGGTAATCAAATAACTACATTCAACCTCCAAGATAGTATTTACTGTTATATGTCAAATAGGGATGTAGTCAAAGGGAACGATTAAGCAACCAATCAAATATGGGGGCAGAAAACATCATCACCTCCATTTCCTTTTGTTCAATACCATTACCTACCGATTTTTCAACCACCCTTTTCAGTTGACTCTTGCAAGTTACACATGTTGTTAAAGAGGAAGATGACGGATGAATAAACTCACCTTTCGGGATTCCTTCTGAAGTAATTTCTCTCTGCGGTCGATCTCTTTCCTATGCTCCCGTTGCAACCTCTCTTCTTCCCTCTGCTTCTCTCTCAATAACCTTTCTTCCTCTTTCCTTCTCTCTCTGTTTTGTCTCTCCATCTCCCTCCTTATCTGTTCTTCTCTCTGCATAGTTATCAAACCAAATCAGATACATAAAAAGTGTGATCAAACATATTAATGTACATATGCAGAAAATTGAACTTGGATATATAAACCTAGGAGTTGACAGATACATACATGCAAATTCTTTAAAAAATAATGAGAATACAAGCGGAGGTTTTACTAGTTACACTAATCTTGTCACTCAAGCATAAGAAGAGCACCTCATATTTTGTGAAATCTTTTCCTAAACAATTACAAGAAAGAAAATATAAGATCCCAAAGTGTTGAAAATCAAGGAAGTCAATACCTTTCTTCTCAGCATGTCCTGTTTCTCAATCTCTCTTCTTATTTTCTTCTCATGAGCTTCTACTTCCTTCGCAATTTTTAACTCTTCATGCTGTCCAGAAGAAACAAAATATCTAAATACAACTAAAGACACTATAAAAATAATAAAAAACCTACATATGCTAGGGCATGTTTGGTAGCATACAGAATAAGCTTAATTGAAACTATGGAGCATCAGAACAGTGTTGTTCTGCTATTCCACCAAAGGGTAGAAATAGCACCAAAGGTGTAACATACATAATTGTTAAGATCTTTTTACAGCGGTCATCACTTGGGTGGAAAGAATTTTAATGTATGATTTTCAAAATGGATAAGTGGAATAAGAACCCTTTAGGAAAAAAGAGTTTCAGCTTGAAATATAAATAAAAGAAAAAAGACCTGCATACAAAATGTCCCTATATGACACAATTGAGTTTTGTTACTATTTTATTTAAGTTGATCTTGATTTGTTTATCCTTTAGCTTAACTTTAATTTATATTAATATTTATCATGTAACATGAAATTTTGATATAATATTACTGCTGTTGCAGCTAACATTTTACCAAACAACATCGAATAGAGCAAGAATAACACCATTCTACTTCTATTTTCATAGCACTATTCTAATTTAATGTTCCAAATAGCACAATTCTAGCACTACTCCTGATTTGCCAAACAAGCAATAAACAACTATTTCAGGGTGCATACTCAATTCATGAACTAGTTCAATGAACACTGGGACAGACAAATATGCTTCATACCTTGCGCTTTCTATCTGCACGTGAAGCATCCTCCTCAATGCACAAAGAATCGGATAACCCAGCATGGTACGAGCTTTCTGACCCAGTAGCTGGGGTCACCACAAGTGGACCTTCACTGACAGTCCTTCCATGAGAGGAGCTACCAGCATGAAGTGACTCGTAGTCCACAGAAACAGGGGTAGAGAATACCTGTGTCCTTGTTGGTGGGGTCAGCACACCACCACCTGACAGGTGCCCCTGAAATGTATAGCTTGGACCAGTCGGTTCATTACTGTGCAAATACTGTGATCCTCCTGGAGCTTTCATTGGAGAGTCATATATATAGGACCGTGGTGGGCCCCGCTCATAAGCCTCAGGTATTACAGTAGGTTGCTCTGGCAAAAACTGGTACTCTTGAGGTGCCCTTGGCTGAGCGTGCACACCATGTGAACTGCCAGTACTGGATTTTCTCCTGCTGCTGCTGTAGGAGGTAGGAGCTAACGGCAGTGCATCCATGGTTGGCAAAAAGGCCGATGTCTAGAGAAAAAGGATGTGATAAAGAATTTCAATAATATTTAACTCTGGGGCATCACAATAAATCAAAGGTTCAAAATTATACCTTTACTGATTTTGGATCTTGCCTAGTGAACAACTTTTCTTCATATTGTCGAACTGGCTGCTTCTGTTGCTCTGGACAGTTAAGCAGAAACAAAATGAGGTACAATTAATTTACAGAAAGCATAGAAAATATAAAAGAATAAAAGAGGTCTAATAAAGAACAGTAAATAATCACATTGCTTTATCGCCATTTATGTAACTGCACAAACCTACATGCAAGTCAGAGATGTGACCTGCAGACTCATTTGAAACCTCCTAAGAGTGCAGAAATAAAATAGAATGATACCTAAAGGTGCTCCAAAAGCACCAGGAGGTAATGGGTCAAAATCAGCTCCGAGTATGGGCCCATCAGTCCTCAAGGGTTCCCCGAGTTGCCTCTCAACAAATCTGACAGCTCGCAGTCCTGTATCACTCAGTGGCGGACGAACCGGCACTGGGGGGCCCATCAACGGTGGTTCGTAGTAGCGTGGAGCAAGTCTTGGCACAGCCGATGATGCTCTATGGATCCCTCGTACAGGTACTGGTATCGTACCAGGACCAACCATAGCATCATGGCTGACTGATGGAGGCAAAACCGGAGGCGGTGCAATAACAGACATTTGTTCTTCCTCCTTGCGGGCCCGCTTGCCAGAACCAGGTTGAACTTTTCGCTCCTTCAGTCGACGGTGGCAGAACCACATTTGGAGCTGTCGATCACTCAGCCCAATTTTAGCAGACAGCTCGACTCGAATGGACTCGGAGGGATATTGCTCCACTGTAATATCAGAGGGACATAATTCCACAGTAGTTAATAGGAGGCAAATTGAGAGAAGGAACTATGTGTTGATCAGATTGACTGAGACCAAAAGTTAACTACTTCTATTTACAACATCTGAAGAGAGAATACAAGAAAACTCTTCTAGTTCAATAAAAAAATATCAGAAAATAAGAGAGAAGGAAATTGATGTACTGGCATAGGTCTTCTCGAGCATTTCCAACTGATAAGGGCTCTTCATCATGCGTTTTGTCGGACGATCGGTGCTGCTTCCTCCGGCGCCACCGCCGCCGGCGCTCCCTCCGCTGTCCGCCACCACAGGGGTGTTCTTCTCAGCCGCATCCACATCCTCTCCTGCCTCCATATCTTTGATCAGAGAAAAAACTAACCCTAGATCTCTCTCAAACAACAAAAACAAAGAGAGAAGAAACCAATGGCAAATCTAGGGTTGCCTTTTGGATCGAACTAATTTATATAGCTTACGACATAAGTATCTCTATTTTGGATTTGGATGAGTGGCGGTTCTTGGAGAATAATAATAGGAAGAACAAAAGGTGAGATTCAACAAAAATAAAAAATAACAATAATAAATACTGGGAATAGTGAAGAACATCGCGAGGAAAGAAAAAGGGACGGGGGCAAAAAGAAATAATTACAGGAAAGGGATAGAGATCGAAAGAACATAGTTTAGATTGGTTGGTGAAACAAAAGCGTAACCAGAGTTCGCGTTCGTTTTTGATTCGATGCGTTGAGATTGGGTTGAGACTTGGAATTTGAATAAAGAGAGGTTTTGCCATTACGAAATTAATAAAAATCTTGTTTTGGTTTTGGGCTTTTTCGCTTATTTTTATGATGAACGGACGATTGTAATACAAGAACTAAGAATGCTCCCTCTAATCTGTGGGGTTCCCTTTTCAATTTTGTTGACCGCGATTTTTTATTTTATTTTAGGACTATTTTTTGTTTTTTCTTTCTAAAAACTGTAGTCTCTTTTTTTTTTCTTTTTGGTTCTTTTCTTGGGAGATGCTCTTAGGAGATTGCAAGGGTCGGGTCGAAGTGTCGAACAGAGGGTGTGGTGTACACTTTCTGATCTTCTGTGGTCTACGCTCCTGTAGTCCTGTTACCTTCTGTGTGACTATAATAGAAAAACTCCCCCTTGATTTATGGGCTTTTGAGTTTATGTGATTTCAGCATGTAATTTAGGTCCATAATGAAATGTGTATCTATAAGAAAATAATAAACTGGAAAGTATCTTAAAAATAGAAAAAATTATAAACTAATATATTAGTTGGGTTTCAAAATTCATGAGATTTGATTGTTGTTTGATAATTCATCGAGAATTACCAAATTTCAGCAATAACAATAAATTGCATTAGATTTTAAAAAGAATCAAGTTTAAGAATATGTATATAAAAAAAATTCTTTTTTGTTTATATTTTTAGCTTATTTTGTTCTGGGATATTACAAAACGTTAGATATACTTTTTTTTTTTAATTTTTGGAAAGCATGGGACAATTACACTTGAATTGTGTTTCTTGACTTTAAACGTCCAAACCTCACCTTACTATCAAATTTTTTTTGATTCATTGTTCGTAGCCTTACAATACACACACCCACAAACAAAACAGAAAATAAATTTGAAAACTCTCTCTAAGAATAGTCCTGACGAGATTTGAACCACAAAACTTCCTCATAAAAATTTTGCGTCTCATCACTGCACTTGCACTAAGTGCAAATAGAAGTTGACAACTATCAATACTTCCTTGTCTCAACGACTCTGTATCAATAGCATGTCTGGATGGCTTCAAATGTTGAGATCCAGTTCTAATACATCAACAGGAGATACCCGGCCCAGTTACAAATAAGGCCCAAAACTATATTATGAAACGCGTGTTCGGCGCCATGAACCATAACAAAATATTGGCTCCACAAATCAATCAACCTGTTCCCTTGTTAAATGGCAAAAGAAATGACTGAATTCCTTGTCATCAACCTAGAAAACAAATTAAAGGAAATTCTAGATACAAGTGATGTCAAAAAAATGTTTAGGCAAAGTAATTAAACTGGTTGTAGGTAAACGATACTGGAGCCTTGATTTGTTAGTGCTGTTGGGTATATCTTCCAAGACACTCTAAAGGCGACCTTGTATCTAAAAGCCTTTCTTAGAATGCCACTCCACAGTGTTACCCAAAATGTATCCATCCCTGTAGCGAGTCAATTAATTCTCCTCTGAGCCACAACACTCTTTTCTAAAAGAAACACGATTGGTGATAATACATAGAGGCACAGGAGATCTCACGACTAACGATATATCTCTCTTGGGGTGGTGAAACATCTCTTACGAATCAGGTTGTCCCATCTCTACTCAACCCTATTGCATGCTCTTTTAGTTCTCCTACTGCATCTCTGCTCTTGTTTGGCTTCGCCATCTTTTTCACATGGAACCCACAAGACTTTTCTATCTGTAGATTTAATTACACTTTGAGAAATTGAGATTAATTAATTAAATTAAATGTGTAGTCAAGTGAGAGCAAGCCCTGGGACACACCAACAATTAATGTGGTCCTGTGATAATATCAGGTATAATCAAGTGCAATTTCATCAGTAACATTGATAGTTCGATCTAACAGATAAATAGAACAATCATTCTTGGTTTCCTATTCTGGTTATCTTCCTTTTTTATTAAATTGTTTAGTCGCTTGAACATATGTAGGATTATCAATGGTTGGTCGTTTTATCGTTTTCATTTCGTTTTCGTAACAAATGAAACGATTACGATTAAAGAAATCTCTTTCGTTAAAATACAAAACGGTTAACGAAAATATATTATTTCGTGATCGTTCATTTTGTAGTTTCTTTTGTGATTGTGTATTGCTAGAATTCTTTTGATTTCAGAGAAAATGACTATGCTAAGAGAAGGTGATGAGAGAGTAGATGAATGATTGCTCGAATGAGGAGATGAAGGATTTGATTCTTGTGTATGGTTAGCATCGTTCATTACTGATTTCTAATTTGCTTTAGTGTGATGAGTAAGGAGATAAATGAAAAGCAAAGAGAATGAGTTTGATCATTTTGATCTGTTCGGATCGTTTTGATCATTTTCTTTAACGAAATAGTTAACGAAACAAAATTTCTTAATCATTAATTAAATAAAACGGTCAACGAAACTACCATCTTTCGTGATCGTTCCAAACGTTAGACATGTCTAAACATATGGATGATTGATAGCTGTTTTAATAGCTTCATATTTATTAGAAAACAAAAGTTAGTACATGAACCATATATATATTCATTTGGAGTAGAAATAACTTATTCTTAAGCCCACCAAGTGTTGGTGAGCTAACTAAAAAAATAATGAAATTAAATTCAAATGACAAAATTTAAACCGTTGAAGTCAATTTATGTAATGAGTGAATTGCATATCAAAAATTGTTTTTTATTTTATTTAATGCAAAGTCAAACGGTCAAAATATGATAGAAAATGAAAGCGTGAAAATAATTCATCAGCCTTCATTGTTTTCATGCTTGACTTTATGTTAAGCGAATTAAAAAAAATGATATATAAACACATCACTCTATATATATATATATATATATATATATATATATATATATATATATACACACTCTCATTTAAAATCGATTTTTATTAATTTTTAGCTAAGCTCGTCAACTATCTTGGTGAGTTTAAGAGTACCTAACTTTACTCATTTATTTCACAGATTATTTTTTGAAAACACTAAATTATGTTTTGGATGGGTACTACTCAGGTACTGGGGTACTTGATTTCTTCCGATACACAAATCGTACTAATAATATTGTCTTCAGAAATACATTTTTTTTGTTGAAAGACAGAATTTTTTTTGAAGGACGACACGATCATCCTCAAGTCTAGAGTTGTTACCGAGTCGAGTGAGTTAGGGTCAATGCGAACTCGAGTTCATCACAACTCGAGTTGACTCGGCTCATGAGAGCGCAATGCTTTCGAGTTTTCCACGCCAACTCAAGATCAGCTCATGTCGACTCGAGTAAGCTTAGAACTCATCAGCCAACTCAAATTTGTTGTTTTCTATGCGGTTCAATCTATCATCAAAAAATATACTCATCACAATTCAACTACAATTGTGCCAGTAAACAAGCAAGAGCCACAAACAGTTCAATTCAGATGGATTGCAAGTGTGTCAGAAAAGAAAACAATGCTCAAACAATCATATTCAGTTTAGGTTCAAGCTCAGATTTCTAATATTTAACCAACATTTACCCAACATGTATTCATCAACTCGAGTTGGGCTGAGCCGAGATGGACCCAACTCGAACTCAACTCGTGAGAATGTCGAGCCGGCTCAACTCGAGTTTTGCCAACTTGAGTTATTAAATCTAAGTTTTATCCGAGTCGAATTCAAACAGCTCATGAATTACGAGTTTTTCGCTCAGTCCTACTCAAGTCCCACCAATTGAGGTGCGCGCCATCACAAATTGAGAAAAAATGCTTGTATATTTAGTTAACATTTTATCTTGCTTCTTTAAACGGTGAATGTGTGAAGCATCTGCATTGATCTGTGAGACAGACATTGGGTAATTGTTAGCATTCTTTAGATAAAAATAATAAGTTATTAATTACTTTATAATTTACAGTATATACATGACATTCTGGGGCCAAATCAATGTAAATAAATATATAAATATATAGTGTAACGTGATTTTAAAGTTAGTATGCATTCCATTTGAAATCGGAAAATATGCAGGCATTGTTGAACTAGCCCTTTCATTGTTTGTTTCTCCACAAAAAAATTGCCTTTGACTGCAAATTGCAGAATTAATCAAAGAAGTGATAGAGCACTCCATTTTCTCCACCACTGGATAAGATCAGGCAGATTGTTTCGAATTTTTTTTGTTTGACTCTTAAAAAATAAGAATAACATTTGTGACCCTCATTTCAAAAATTTGGCTTCTATGGCTTTATTTTTCAGCGTTCAGCGTTCACACTAGAAAATAAACGACAAAAATAATTAAGTATGGTACAAAATTTCAAATATACGTTCACGTCTGAACGCAGCACGTTCAGGCAACGTTGTGAACGCTACGTCTGGACGCACGTTCAGACGATGCGTTTAGACGTGAATACTTATTTCAAAAGTACTTGATATTTTTTTTGCTTCGTAAACTCGAGTTATCTCTATTTCTAAACCAATGCGTCTAGAAAGCACGTCTGAACGCTAAACGCAGAAAAATAGAATCATAACCGTCAAATGTTTGAAAGCAATGTCATGAATGTAATTCTTATTTTTTTAATGTCCGACAGAAAAACAATTCGATTGTTTCATACTGCACGCATACACATCACATCCAAGCTTGCTGTCCAAGCAACTAATTATGATTTGTCAAAAAATTCTAGTGAAAAACATTCCGATATTTTTCCCTTTCCCACTTCTCTACATATAATATAACTATATTCTTCTTCTATCTTCCCCCTTATGTACATATCAATACAATATATATAACATACGGAGAACTAGCAAAAGTTAGTGAGAATTCTTTTCTTTCTGAAAAGTTCATGTTACATCTGTTGTTTAAGAGAGAGAGTACTAATTTGCTTTAACAGAGACAAGCTTCCTTCCCCTCTTTAATTTCCTTTTGTTTCTCTTTTCTTTGTTCTCCTTTCTTTTGCCCCATCTTCTCTCTCTTATTTGCCTGTCCTTCTTCCCCCTCTTTTGCCTCTCTTCTTTGAGAGAGAGAGAGAGTATTATACTATTATTGTAGCTACTGCCTACTGCCAAGTTTTTCAACAAAAAAAAGAGAGTATTATACTATTATTAACTACTCTAAGGAGGATGAAACAGGAATTGAGACTTTGATATATAGAAAAATGACATGGTGCAATAATTTTGAAGAAGACAGTGGTCGCATAATTGACAAAAATTTGGGCTCAAATGATGCAACAGTTTGCAAGAAACCACATGTAAATTTGATCAAGACATGTCCGGCATGCGGTCACCAGATCCACTGTGAGGTTCAGGTGCTTAATTTTTAAAATTTATCTTTCTATATGTATTTGTAATTTGATGCAATCTTCTTATATTCTAGCTAATATCCATATATATATAGAGAAAGAGAAATGTTATGATGCATTACGAAGTTAAGATTAACATTAGACTATACAATGTATTTAGACATGATTATAAACTAGATATAATAATTAGGAATTAGACCGTTAGATCAAGAAGGCTATATACAGCATATTCCTTTCTTGAGTACAAGGGATATGCTATATATATAGCCTTCTTGATCTAACGATCTAATTCCTAATTACTGTATCTAGTTTATAATCATGTCTAAATACATTGTATAGTCTAATAATTAGTTTTGGCATTATGTTCATATTTTAAATTTAAAATTCAAATGATCGATTCAAACCGTTCAATGTGATAATCATATTGGAATATTACTATACACCAAAATTTTCATTTTTTTTAATTTTTTTACTATTTTTTAGAGGAGTGCAAAATTTGTCATATTGGATGGTCCATAACTCAATTATATCAACAAAATTCATATCTCTAAAAAAATTGATCTCTAGTGAGATTTCAATATGGAGGTCACATTGGACGGTTTGGATCGATTGTTTCAAATTTTTCTTATTTGAAATTTGAGCATGATGCCAAAACTAATTTTGCCTCCGTAATGCACCATAGCATTTATATATATATATATATATATATATATATATATATATATAGAGAGAGAGAGAGAGGGGGGGGGGATCCGTGGCCTCCTTCTCGTAGCCTCTTGCACTATTTTCCACCAAAATCAATGAATATGGCCGATCCGGACCGTTCAAAATATTACTCATACTAATATAGACTTGGAGACTAAATTTTACATTTTTTTGAATTTTTTTACTATTCTATCGGGCGGGTTGAAAATTAGATGTCTATAAGTTGTTAGATAAATCCAATTTTCAACCCGTTCGATAAAATAATAAAAAAATCAAAAAAAATCTAAAATTTGGTTTCTAAGTTTATATTAGTATGAAGAATATTTTCAACAGTCCGAATCAACAATTTTCATTAACTTTAATGGAGAGGCTAGAGGAGGCTAATGGATCCCCCTCATATATATATATATATATATATAGAGAGAGAGAGAGAGAGAGAAAGGCTAGGGTACTCCATGGAGCACCAAATTGCTCGTGCTCCACATTCATTATATCCAATTTGAAAATTTCAACGACCGATTCAAACCGTTGAACATGATCTACATATTGAAATCTATATGTTCTTTGCTCATATTAGCACAACTTGAGCAAAAATGTGAAAATGCAAAGGAGGAGAAATAAATTTTATCTGGAGAACTTTGAATTGTGAATTGTGATGTTTCTCCGAGTATTTCATTCCTGCAAAAATTATCGTATGGTGTACCTTGAATGATGCATTACTCCAATTATAGGAAGAATATTGATATTAATTAGATCTAATAACCCTTGTTCAAGTTAAATGAAAATCAACATTAATTACTATGAAATTTATTTATTTAATTCTAATTAAATTAAGTTAGTTGAAATTTATTAATTACTTTCTATTTATGCAAAATGGGCAACGCTATATTTAAACCCTTTTTGGCCACGTAGACGTAAGTATCATCTTTCATCCTTTCTTTAACTTTTCATTTATTATTTTATTATTTGTTTTTGTTCTATTAGCCCCAACACTATCCAATTATCTATCCTTAAATTCTGCATGGTCTCGTGTGTACCTTTGTGTTACCTTCACGCATTGGATTATGTACAGTTCTAAAATGTACATGATAAGATTGTCATTACAATATAGCGGAAAATCAACATAAACAAAAAATAATATTAAGAACACAATCATACGCTATTTTTAATTAATGGAAATATTAACTGGTAACTGGGCCATTTCAGTCAAAAAAAAGCAAATATTTTTTTTAAGCATTCAATATAAGAGTGTGTGTGTGTGTGTGTAATAATTTCAAATCTAAAATTTTATTCGGATAGACTTAATTATTTACAAAATTCAAAGATAATCTTTACAAAATTGGAAATAAGATATAAACCACAATCGATTAAGAATTAAGAGCTCTCTTAAATTATTGTTTTCAGGAGGCGACAGCAGCAATCCAGGATTTGCCAGGCCTACCAGCAGGCGTGAAGTTTGATCCAACAGACCAAGAACTTCTCGACCACTTGGAAGGAAAGGCACGGCCGGAGTCGAGAAATCATCACCCCCTCGTCGACGAGTTCATCCCTACCATCGAAGGTGAAAATGGCATATGCTATACTCATCCTGAGAGACTGCCTGGTAATCAATTTTCATTATACAAACCTTAACATCTATTAGCACCTTGATAAAAATATTAGATCAGTGAACAGACAAGGCTTTTAATTAATTTATCTGGTGGAAATCAGAAATGTTTTATTTGTTTGTCTCTATATATGTCCCTGCATTCATAGCAACAACAAGATTATATTATGGTTTAAGGTGTTAATTATTTGAGAATACACTGCAAAAGAGCAAATGGAACCTTGTTTTAATTCATTTTTTGAAAATTGTACCTTTACTGATTAAGAAGGTCACTGTTTAATTTAAAATATTTCCTATTTTTATAAATTAATGTTTTACTGATTAACTTCTAAGTTGTCATAATTCAGCACATCATATTTTAAAGTTACTTTCTCAGAATACCAGAATACTCGGAAAATAGATAATTATCTCTAGTACCCTCTCCAATATATATTATAACTTGATTTAGAACTTTTTCTGGAATTTTATTTACATTTGTTGAAAAAGATTCCCCACGATAACTGAAGTAAAGAAACAATTCTTGAGTTCCCTTCTACATGACAAATTAGCACTTTTTTTGTAGCTCCACTTTGAATTATCAAAGGGACTTACTAGTACCATTTAAAGTGATGGAAAATATGTGTGATTTGTAGGGACTAATTAGCAAGCCCTTTTTTTTTCCTTCTTTATATAGATTTAGTGATTAGTGATATAGAACAGGGAAATCTGGTTGTTCTCAAACTTTTTATGGAATCTTTTCCATATCTCAAGTTTAATTTCATAAACTGTTTATTAGTCCTCAAATAAACTTTAAATATTGATGCCTTTTATTGGGGAAATATTATATTTTCAGTATTTTCCTGATCATACGACCAGTCTTCCTTTAATTTGATCAAGTTTAACCAAGGACCACAATATAAAATGTAGAAGTTTTATTTAAATAATTATGAGTTAAATTGGAAATCGACATCAATGAAAAAATGAAGTACTCAAGTTTCATATATATAGGGGATTAAAGTAGTTTGGTTTTTAAAGATATTAATTGTTCGGATGTACAGTCAGGGGCAGATTCAGAATTTTCGTCAGGAGTAAGATTTATAATTTTATTCCATGTGGCAAAATGACGCAGATTTTAAATATACATGATTATTTAGCAAAAAAAATTGACAAATCGTATAAATACACAAAATTATTTTGCAAAAAAAATTCGAAGGGGGCACTTGCCACCTTCCGAATACATTGGATCCGCCCATGTGTACGGTAGTTCAGTGGCGGAGCCACATACACCCAAGAGGTGCAGCTGAACCTCCTTGAAATTTTTTTTTCAAAAATGATAATAAATATTATTTTTTTTTCAAAAATGACTATATATTTGAATTTTTTGTACAAATGACTATATAGGATAATTTTTTTAAGAATAACCATCATTTCGAACTCTCGGAAAAAAACCGTAAATCTTGAACCCCTAGCAAGAATCATGAATCCGCTCCTGCGGTAGTTGCATGCATGGAACCAAGTCTAAAGTAAAAGAGGAACTAATAGCTTACATGACAAGTTTAGAAAACATCTTTATGATAATCTCTAGTAACGTGCCTCTTTCTTAGTATCAAATGCACCTGATTGCATGATTAGGTCTGCATAACTATTCAACGTGACCATGGAACTACACGCAAGTTTTTTTTGTGTGTGGGTGGGTGGGGTAAATATGACCTATCCATCCACTAATCTATCTCTCTATTTATTAAAAAATGAAAATACAATATGTCAACTAGTTGAATTTAATTGTTTTATATATATTTAAAACAACTACCAGGTAAACTAAACAATGAAAAGCGAAATAAGAGTATAAAAGTCAATTAGACTCCATGCAACTAGTTGACAATTCTATATATAGTTCATACTACCAAGTGACAAATGAACAAATAGTGAAAGATGAACAACTAGACTACTCTTCTTTAATTATAGTATATATTTTGAAAACTTTGAACGGAAGATAATATATATATATATATATATCACAAGCAAGTGGACTAACTCACACACAATTTTTTTTAAGTTTATTAAATTGTGGATTAAGTCTGAAGAACTTGAGAGAAATTCACTGAAGGTTAAATTTGTCGGCAATATTTCTAATGAAGATTACTATTAATTAAAGTAAAATTAACCATTTCATGAGCAAAACCCAAACACTTTGAAACTATGATGGACAGTTATAACAATCGAGTTTTCACGAGAAAAAAATAATGGAGATAAACTGGAGCATAATATTGGAGACATTTAATTCAATATTACCCAAGTAATGGATCAGATCTGGTAGAAAATGTTTTAAATAGTTGAGACAATTGCACAAAATAGTACTGACAACCATGATATTGAACCTTAAGTGTAATGACATACTCTGAAGATTTTACAATGCTGCTCGTTATTCAAAATCATACTCTTGTGAAAAGAGTGAAATTGAAAATTTTAGAGATGTCCCCAGTAATTCAGAAATTTTGTTGCAGGTCTTGGAAAGGATGGCATGATCCGGCATTTCTTCCACCGTCCCTCGAAGGCATATACAACTGGCACAAGAAAACGCAGAAAGGTACACACAGATGAACACGGAGGTGAGACACGCTGGCACAAAACTGGCAAGACTAGACCAGTTTTCATCAATGGAAGATTGAAGGGTTATAAAAAGATACTTGTTCTCTATACTAATTACGGGAAGCAGAGAAAGCCAGAAAAAACGAACTGGGTCATGCATCAGTACCACCTTGGATCCGATGAAGAAGAGAAGGATGGTGAGCTAGTTGTATCTAAGGTGTTCTACCAAACACAACCGAGGCAATGTGGCGGCGCAAAAGAGGGAGTAGCGAATGAAACCATTAGGGGATTGAATGAAGGTGATCATACAACTAACATGTTAAAAGAGGCAAGTGTTGTAGATTTCTACAATGCATCTCATGTCATGGCATATAACCATGAAGGCCATGCTAAGACAATCTCTAGTCCTCATTTGGTTCCCAACTTTGCAGTGCATGGAGGTGGAACGAGTTTCCTTCCATGAAATTGTGCAGCATTTGACTTGATTAGTCTCTTAAGGGTTTGATATTTCTCCATTTGTCACTGAAAACGGAGTTGCATGTCCCTTCTAACTACAATATGCGTCCCAGTTTCCCATTTGATTTGTTTCATTTCAGATGACAGCCATTAGAGGGTTAGTGATGCCTCAAGTAATTGCCTAATTGGTACAAATGGATTGGAGTCGGATCCTTTATTATGCATCCAAATTTCCAGAGCAGTACATTATAGAATTGTTGACATTTAGAGTTTATCCTAAAAACAGCGGCATCGTTTATTCTATATTTGTTGAATTTAAATATGTTGTTTGTAGTTAGATAACTCGTAACTGTAATGTAACCCTGACAATTTGATCTTTCCTGTATTACTTTTTCACCTTGAATAAAGCTGTAAGAAGCATTAATAATAAATTGCTATTATGCTTGAAAGTTATGATAGGGGGTCTCCAAATGCTTTTGCTTTAGACTAAGATGTTATTATAATTGTGCGATTTAGTACAAAGGAAATCAGATCTAAAGTTCTCCACTTCACCATGATGAATGAACAGCAGTTTGTGGACTAATTTGTAATTTTCCTAGTTGCTGAAAAAAATCTATTGTAATTAAGAAAACCAATGGATCTATTTTTAAAGAACTGCATAGTTGTGCCAGAACCTGCACAATCTGCCCAATGTCAACAAATTCATAACAGATCTTGTAATATCATTTTTCATTGTGTCGGCATATAGTGCTGTTTATCAACCGAAATATTTTAGTACAAAATTTATTATTTAATGTACAACGTTTACTTTTTTTTTTTAAATCACCTTGTACTTGCATTCAGAACTTTTCCGAACAATCAAAATTGCTACCCTTTAACTACTATGTGGATATCATAAGACAATTCTAATAAAATGTTCATATTATACTTGATAAAAAAAAGGTTCATATTATGACATGCAAGGCTCAATTTCTTACAATGCAAATTATACACCCTGAATAGGTTCCACACAGACGCTCACAAACAAGCATCTAACTATCCAAAACCATAAAACCACAAACATATAATCTCCCGGTACCTAAATCTAAATCTTAAAACAACAAACCTGATGATTATAACTTATAAGCACTTGCAAAAATTGCTATTGTTAATTACTTGGCACAAGTTAATAAAAGTGCTCCCACGAAAACAAACAAAGAAAATAATCATTTCCTGTGCTACGATATGACAACAAAACCAGTCATGCCTAAAACGCACACCTATATCCTAGGAGCCCTACGACAAACATAACAAAACACTACTTGGAAAGAACATGCTTCTCATACAAGCCGAGAATATCCTTCTTGTTGGGGTTCTTTAGCTGCAACAGCTGGGCCCCGAACCCGTGCTTTGTCAGCTCTTGCTTCAGCTTCAACACCGTGAACTTCATGTAATCCTCCCCGGAACTCTCCACATTCCCCTCCCCTTTAAACACTGATCCACCATCTTCGCTAGTATTAACATTATTGTTCTTACCCTTGAATGGGCTTGTGGTGCTCTTGGACCTCTTTCTCCTCCTCCCCCCATCATCCTCTTCGTCTATTTCCATATCATGCACTGACTCTGTGCCCATAAATTCACTCTTAGACCTCTTTCCCTTCAACCTACTATCCAACGCCGACTCATTCAGACGAGTTGTTGTCATCTCTTGCTGAAGCATGTCGAGCTTTCCCTGAGTTGCTTGCAACTGCAGAGACAATGCCTCAGCTCTCCTGTTTGCTTCTGCACGAGCCTGCCGCTCTGTTGCAAGCAGGCCTTCAAGCACCTGCACTGTGCTGGATCTTTGCTGATTATTTTGGTCCAACATCTCCTCTATTTCCTTCTCGCGCTCTTCGACTCTCTTTTCCAGTAAATTCACCTTGGAGAGCGCATCAGCTTCGGATTGTCTCACCTTCTCTATCTCATCTGCCAATTTTGACTTTTCTCTCTCTAACATGTCAGCTTGGCATTGGGCTCTTTCAATAGAGGCCAAACGCTCCATGGCTAGTCTTTGTGCCTCGGCTTTTTCTTTCTGGGCTGTGGCCGCCTCTGCACGTGCCTCATCAGCCAAATCAATGGCTCGTTTGGAGTCCCTTTCAGCATCCTTGCAGCGCTTGTCAATCCCGTCAAATCGCTTGCACTCGGAGAGATACTTCTCCTGGAGGTGGTCCTTCTCTTGCTTGAGGATTTGAAGTTCCTTTTCTCGTGATTGAGACTCAGCCTTGACAGAATCTAGCTTCTCAGTAAGAGTTTTGATCTCTTCCTTCAGATACAAGGAGTCTGACTCGTGGCTATTCAATCTCAATTCGGCATTCTGGACAAAAATGCAATTAGACAAACATTATATGGTAGAAAATATACTCAGTAAAGATAAATAGAAAAGAACTTGAAGAGATGGTGCAAAATAGTTAGAAAACTTTCTGACCTCTAAACGTGAATGTAAGCTCGCAGATTGCAGCTCAGAGTGACTAATTTTTGCAGTCAACCTTACTATTTCATCATCCTAATAAGCATGAAAACTGCCAATGAGTTTTCCAGATTAAAAAAATAAAAAAGACAGAAAAATAGCAAGACCATGAACTACCTTTGCAGCTAACTGGTCAGCCAGCTCCACACGAAGAGCATCCTCACGCTCCTGCACCTTCGTACTAGTGCGTTCCTGGGCTACTGCAGCTCTATGAAGGGCAGATTTGGCCTCAGCTACTGCCAGATCATATTTCTTTTTCCACTCAGAGGCCTCATCTTGCGCCGACTCTACCTGCTCTCTAACAGCAGCAAGTCGACCTTCGCTCATATTCATTCTTGATTCCAGTGCAGCCACCTGTGAACGCAGTTTATCTTCCTCAGCCTTCTGTTCTGTATTGGCACGATCATGCTTCCTCTTCCACTCAGTACACTCACGCTTTGCAGCATCTAATGTGTTTGCAAGAGTTACAGACCTCTCTTCCAGCTTGCTGCATTTGCTCTGGAGCTCTGTCACGCGTGCGGCATAGTCCTTGGATATCTTCTGCTTGTCACTTATTGCCTCCTCATACCGTTTCAGGTATTCACTCCGGTGAATTTCATTTGCTTCCACTCGTTTCATCAATAGTGCCAGTTGGTTCTCACTCGAGGTGCAACGTGACCTCAAGGAGTCCCTTTCAGTTTCAACTTGGGTCAATTGTCTTTTGAACAGGTCCAGTAGTGGTCCTTTTAAGCTGCACCACATGACAAAAAAACATTCAAGCTTGGAAAAGCAAATCAAACAAATTGAAGTCTATTTTTCAGAAGGCCTATTATTTTCTTTAATATATCCAAAGATGTCATTTAACTCCGTCTATGTAGTTTTTACATAACCTGTCCCAAGACAGAAAAGGACTGCTGTGAAAGGCTTGGCGAGCCAATGTAAAAATTCAGCCATTCTCATGGAAATAAAACCCAATAGACTACTCTAATTGGGTTTCATCTCTAGCCTACCCAACTTGTTTGGGACTAAAGGATTTGTTGTTGTATATCCAAGATGTCCTTTGATAATGAAAATGTTTCTAAACATAAGATCCACTACTAATTTTTCTTATATTGTAATCACCCAGCTTCCTTCACTATTAACTGATTTAAGGGTTAGCTTGATTAGAGCATTATCTTAAAGTTTTGAGACAGAATCTTGGGAAGTTGCTTGTGCTTTTGAGCCAATAAATTAAAACATATACTATTATGATTTTGATTATTTTAGAACATACATTATCTAAGATATGAAAATGCAAACAAGGTAGAGAAGTACATACCATTGTTGCAGAAATACTGCCAACATTTTCCATTTCCGTGGACCGTGAGATGATGACTCATACTCAGCTATCATGCCATCAAGAAGCTGTTGATAATAACAAGAAGAAATGATAAATTGTAAAGTCAAATGAAACTAATAGATTGTCAGCTCCACAAATTCAAAATGTGGAAGCACATTACTTTTGGATAGTACATAAAAACAAAGTCTATTCATCCAAATTGCATTAGCTAGTGCTAACAATTTTTCAAACAACAACTACCCTTCCAATCCATTTGTCAGCTAACAGCTCACAGAAACCACTGCATAATACAAATCAGAAGTCCAAAATGGACAGAACCAACAACCATACTCAGTTCGTTGGGGTCAATCCAGAGATGAGAACGGTTAATTAATTTATGGAATGTAAGCAAAAAGTAAGTATACATGGAACCAACTTGTCACTGTGAACAATACAGACCAACTTACTGGCTCATTGCCATGATATCATTGAGATGACATCACTATGCTTTTTTCAATAAAAAGTTGGATATAATAGAAGATAAAGGTATGAGAAAGTAGAGTATCCGTAAATGATCATCTAACCTGGACCACATCACCCAACTTGGCATTTGGAGCATGGCAAGCCGCCCTCAGCTTAGATTCCATGATTTGCACCTTATTTGTGCATTGTAGCTCTGCCTCTAAATAAATATTCCTTTTGTAATCCTACAATAATATTATCGGATGATCAATCTTCTCTTCATACATATTAAAGCTTCTTTGGAAAAAAAATTAAATCTTTAATTTGATATTTTCTCTAAGTAGGTAGATGGCTTGAAAATAAGAAATTTCTCAGCATTATTTCTCCTTTTAAATACCTCAAATGACTTTTTGAAGAAACTTTGGAGGAGCTTCTCATACTTCAACCGTGCTGATCCAGAGCCGACTGCACAATCATTAAAAACACTAATAGCTTTTGCAACAGCTTCTTCATGTGTTTCTCTCAGAGTATCCTGCAAGTGCTATCAGTTGTTGTCAAACAACTAATACAAGTATTGACTAACAGGATTCATGGAAAGAACATTAAAAAAATACCTCTTCAGCTGGCTTTGTTCGATCGAAGGAAGAAGTGTATACTTCAGCAGCAGAATCATATGCCCTCCGGCACTCCCCTTCTTCAACACTCTGCATCCAAAACAAAACAGATTAAAAATTGGCTAAAGTTTCTTAACAAAACGCAAAAGTTAAAAGAGGAACAAAACAATTGAAGATGTCACTTGCAGTACTTGAACAAAATGAAAGAGTTTTGCTGGGTTCCATTAATTTTACCTGCCAAGATGAAGAAATAGTAGGGACAGCACCACTGTTAAGGGCATCCAGAAATGACTGTGTGAGACCTGCAAGTATAGGTCCAGTCATGACTGTGGCTCCAACTTGCTTAGGTCTGCTGCGCTCAAATACAAACTTGGTGAGTGCATCAAGACCAGCCCTAAACTCCGGTCGCAACCTCTCCATCTGCAATTAATATATCTCAAGTATACTTATCTAGATTGAGAGGGGAAAAAGAATGGAAGAGAAAAGGAATCAATAGGCTTACAGGAATTTGATCAAGCGACTGGAGATCTTTCTCATTGTTAAGAGGGCGTACGAGGGTGAAGCACTCTCTATCTGGGAACAAAGCTCGGATGGATTCACGGATCTCATTCTTGCCAGACGTGTTTCTCCTGCCTTGCATCGGTCTCAGTGCCAGCTCAAGGTAGTCACGCGGTGTTATCTTGCGATTATCCTCTGCTAAGTCCAGATAGAAATCCCTCAACAGCCAGACAAATACAGGAGAGAACTGGCCCAGCTCAGAAGCAGTCGTTCTCCCTCCAGATGCTCTCACTCTTATGTGCTTTGTCATCTCCGTCACCAGAGAAAGACGATCAAGTGCTGCCTCATCAATACCGCCCATCTGGAAAAAAGAAGTATCAGAAAAATATGAGAAATAGCCGCACTCACCTTTACCACATAGTAAGGATGCTTCGAACTCAAAACTACAGGTGCTAATACACACGCATTGGCTGAGGTCAGGAGAGGATTATGAATATAGTGATCCCCACCTCTACAGGGGTTAACTTTATTTCTTAGTTATATCAACTTGTTATGCCAACAAATACAGCCAACCCTGTCTGACCCAAAACTCGCAAGCCTGACAGAATAACTGTGTATACATTAAATATTTTGGCTCCGGGTATTAGAAAAATTGCACTTGTAAAAACTAACTATTTATACATGTAGCTAGTGATCATTCCATAGCTGCTACCACATATCGATTAAAACTGCATACATAGAATTTCCATACTAAAGTAATCAGATAAGTGGCGGATTCGATATGATTAAAATAAAAGGTTATCCAATTCCATGCGCTAGTCACGGATAACTATCAGCATAACAAATTTATCCAGTAACCATTGACCTAAGCATATGTTAGTGGAATTCTTTGTTTCTTAACATTATAGGTATAAATATACCAGTACCTACAAGATACCTAACTAAACCTGGCAGGCTGGCACATAAAGAGGTCAGTATTCATACCTGATTGTAAATAAACATACTTGACAACAAGACAGCAAGCGAGAAAATCTGGGTGCTATAAGTACCCTGCAAAGAGGAAACGAAAAAATTAAATATACTAATCAGTCAAAAACAGATGCAACAAAGAGAAAAACATATAGAGATCAGAAGAACAGTAAGAAACCGTTTGATCATAGGCATCAATCCCCTCTGAATCAAGCAATAACAAGCTGTACTCAGTCCCATCAAGGGCAGTTTGTCTCAATGGTGTGCTCCACATCCAAAGCCCCTTTGTGCAAGGTTTATGAGTCGATGCGACTTGAAAACCACTACTCCTTCCCAAGAGCTGCAGTACAAACAAAAGTTTACTTGAGCATAAAGCATCACTAAACCTTACAAACTATGCAAAACCCTATAACTTTGAAAGGAAAGAGTGTACTACCTGATTTAGGATGAAACTTTTCCCCTGTCGGGCCCGGCCGCAGACAGAAACAACCCCAATGGCGCCCTTAACAAGCTGTAGTGCAGCGACGGCCTCCTCATCCATGCGAAACTTGCCACTCTCGTCAGTGTACACCAGCCTAAGTGGCCTCGCTGGCCCCATATTTTTGGTAGAATTAGAATTGAAATGAGACGAAGATGAAGCATTTCCGGATCCATGGCTAGGGTTTAGAGATGTAGAAGAACGGGAGCCTCCACTTCTTAGCCCAAACATCTGCATCATCTCTTTATACTCGCTATCAGTCTCTCTCGCTACCTTTGCGATTTTCCACTTTTGGAATCGAATCGAATCGAATCCTCTGTGTTGAAGTCGCGAAAATGGAGAAGGGAGGAGGGAAGAGGAGAAAGAAAAGAAAAAGTGGATCCAAAAAGGGAAGAGGGAAGCAACAACTAAGCAAAGAGGCACGAAATGAAGTGAAAAGAGTCGCAAAGGAAAGGAGACGGTCGGTAATGGGTCTGGTTGGATCGCAAGGGACAAAATCTGGACCGTCGGATCGTCGCATTAAAAAAATACTCGACCATCACCGTTGATATTTAATCTGACAACTCAGATTAACCCGCGCAGAGGATTTCGTTACCGCTGTCGCGTGGGTTCCACGCCGTGTCGTCGTTTCGGTGACCGGCCCAGTTTCGATCTGTATATGGCCCATTAGCCCATTATCCATATGTCCTGACCATTAGCATTTTCTGGGCCTTTACCATTGTTAGACTCTTGGGCTAAATAGCCCAAAATGTAATAGCTATGGATTTTGAGCCATGAATTGTTCCTGAACTTTGCTCTTTTAAACTTCTGTACCGGTTTTTTTATAGCTTTCAAACCCATTCAAATAATTCTAGACCCATATATACTGTAAGTACATAGGCACATAGCTGGAGATGAAAATGGTAGATGAAATGAAATGAAATGTATTATTTGAGCAAACAAGTAACCACCAGAGAAAAAAACAAGAGGCAGTTAGTTATCGAGCTGAGCTATGACAGCCATGTCAGCAGAGGAGTAAATAGTTGTTGACATTGCGCGTGCACGGAGTATTGCATTGGTGACCACAACAGTACTTCTGTAAGTGTAAGGCCTGTAATCAGTGTAAAGTAAGGCTGTCTAAAAATACAAATTCAATAGTTCCATTTATTGCTTTGAGCAATATTGTCCTTTTTGAAACCAACCCCACATTGCCATTGCCAAACTAGCTGTAGCCTGTAGCTGTAGCTGTAGGTAGTCCCTAATAAACTTTTGATAAGGAAGAGATGGTAATAGTAATTTCTGACTCTTTGGATCCCCGATTCACCTGTACTTCACTGTACCGTTTTAATTACTGCATTAATTACTTGTGTCTACCGCTTTGGTAACTTTGGATAGTTTTCAATTTGCTTAGCTGGCGGCCGCTTCGACTGCATGCCAGCGCTCAAATGGTTCGTTTCGGACTGGTTTTAAGGATTTAAAAAAGAATAAATTTATTGTATTTTGCAAAACAAAACATCGATATTTTTTATTTTTGTATCTTTTCAAATATTTTTTCGTTTAAAAATAATTTATTTAATTTCTAATTATAAAAAAATCGGGAGCTATTTGCTTAAATCTTCTCAAAAATTATAGACGACAAATGTATTGGTTCAAAAAAAAAACAATAACTAAAAAATACAATAATTAAATGCTAAAAGAATAAAAAAACACAAAATGGAGAGAAAATATTCTAAATAACTTGAAGTACACACAAAGTAATCTTAAAAATATTATCTTCATCAAATCATATCTGAGTCATAATTCGAATTGAATCATTTCCTTATTTTCGTGAGGTTAAGCCTTTAATTTCAATCAACAGACAAAACACCTATAATATATGTGCCTGCATCTAGAATCTAAAATGGTATAAATCCTAATTAACCCTGGAAGTTGATAAAGTTACAATTACTAAAACAACGAAAACATAAATTGCACATCACCTACTCTACCTGGATTTAAAATTTACAAGTATTCAAATAAGTTGGTGGGGATTTTGACGAATTCATATCTCATGAAATACTTCGAATTACGAAATAGCAATTCAATGCTTCATATAATTTTGAGATTCGCACGCACAAATTTCAAAGTTATGTAAATTATTCGATTGTTATTTCGTAATACGAAGTATTCCAAACGCAAAAAGCAAGAGTAATGTCAATATGTCACGACTCGTGAAAGCTTTCGAACTCCAAGTTTTGATTTATTACAAGTTAACTATTTTGCTTTGTGATGGAGCAAACACACCTTTAATTGTTAACAATATTTTGTCAGCAATTGTTTAATTGTTAATGCACTTGTATGCGTATATAATATAATTTATATAAGATGCTTTAGGAACTTTTTAGTTTCTGGAAAGTTCATATTATTTTGAACTCAGGAAGTTAACTAAATATTTATAATACAATGTATGATTCATTTTATTTAGAACTTTAATATGTTCACAATATATGATATATAATATTCTTTACAACACAACACAACAAAGTCTTTATTCTCAAATAAATTGAGATAGGTTAGAAATGAAATCCAATCTAAAATTAACAATGGCTATAAATAATAATAATAATAATAATAATAGTAATAATATACTATTTTACAAATCATAACTTTAGACTACCGGCCTACGTTGTTAATTTTGAACTAAAATCATACAACAATTTATAATTTCTATATTGATTTTAAATTAAAATGTATATTACTTCATCATGTTTTTACTTCTATATGTAGAAAAAATTGTATATTATCGTTTTTCAATGGTTTACAAACTATGACTTTTCAATAAAATAAAATGAATCATGCCAAACAAAAAAGTACGTGAAATTACAAATGTGATACAACATTTTTTTGGTAATTATCAAAATGTTTCTGAGAAAAGCGGCCAAGATTTGAAGTTTTTTAGATGTGCTGATCAGAACGGTCAAAATTCTACCTCGACAGTTTTTTTTTGAAAAAAATTCAGGAACATTAGTTTTTCTACAATTCGGATGCAAAAAAATCTGGACATTTAATTATAATTTTGTCAAAAAAATTTCTTAAATTAGACTCACTCACACTGATAATACGAAAATAGAAATGAATATATACTGCGATTGGTGTGGACTTGAAACAAAAAGACAAAATTATAATTACATGGCCAGAATTTTGTGCTATACATAGTCAAGATTGTAATTAATTTTCTATATATAATCAAAATAGTAATTAAATGTTTAAAACTAAAAAAGTCAATCACCGAACCGTAGATTTTCAACCGTTTGACAGTAAACACAAACTTTGAATGGTAGTTTTCTACCGTTCTGACCATTCAATCGAGAAACACCAACTCCTTGACTATTTTTATCCTACCATTTTTATAGTTACCCAAAAAAAAGCTGAACGTGTTGTATTATGAACATTTAGTTATGTGCCAACATTTCTTTCTAAATAAAGTTATCGATAACCTGCAAATTACAACTCCTTATATAAGATAAATATTGTAGACATTAGGATGTAAACATACAAGAATACTCTATTTATTTATAATTAAAGTTAAAACTGAATGTTAAATTTTAAACGAGCTGTTATAGAGTCATTGTAACTAATAATAAATTTTGGGTATTGAATGATATTTGCTGGTACTAATAGCAATTTTTTTTGGTAATTATCGAAATGATATTGATAAAAGTAGTCAGGATTTTTGATGTTTCGATTGAATGGTCAGAACGGTAGAAAAACTACCGTTCGACAGACTAGCTGGTCCGGACGTTATAATTTCTACTGTTCGGCATTTTTTTTTGTTGTGGTTGTGGAGGTGTTTTAAGGGATTTCTGTGGGAAAGCGGAAAATTTACCGTGTGAGCTTGCCGAACGGTAGTTTTTATCGTTATGACCATTCAATCGAAAAATTCCAACTGCTTGATTATTTATCAGTATCATTTTCATAATTATAAAAAAAACAAAGCTGTGCTAATAATATACTAACGACTAACTTTGTCTTGAATAAAAAAACGGACCATAATGAACAAGAAATAAAAAATAAATACGAAAAAAAGAGATAAAAAAACTAACTAGAAAAGACAAGAGAAAGGTGAGCTATACCGTATAGTGCAACACGAGGATCGTCTGATTTTTTAATTTCATTAAGATTAGTTTCAAAATTTAAATTTCTTTCTAATTTTCATCGTTAACAATCGACACAAAATTAACAGTCTATTAGAATCGTTCATTACAGTACCGTATGATATTGCGCAATACAAGAATCGGACCCAATGTAAAAGCAACAAACGATACGAATCAATGAAAAAACACATCACCTCACCTCCCGGTAAAGCAGAAAGGTTGTACGTCTTGTCATCTGATGGTTCAAATTTGTAACCTTTAAATTGCTTGACAAGGAGCGAGTCATCATCGAAATCCCAAATAAAGCTCCTACCAGAGACCAGACTACATAATGGGCTAATGGCATAATGCTACCCCTACCCCATTCCTTCGTACAAAAGAGAAAAAAAAAGCGATTCTTTTATCACATATCACAAATCATATCACACTTTAACAATCACAATATGGAAATCAAATCTGCTACTTCTGTAATCATTTTTTTTGTCTCGGTTGCTTACGACAGATCATTCAAAACTTATCTAAAAATCAAAATATCTGCTTTCTGAATCAAATTACAGCCGTTCGTGATGATCGATCGATTCATAACGATCGGATCGAACCAAACAGAATCATGCTCGCCTCATATAAGAGCAACATATTCGAATCCCACGATATGACATGTTGCATAATCATGCCACTTTCATAGGTTGTCGGTCGAAACGAGTCATCAGCGCATGAGCACATATAAGACGACACCAGATATATGGAGATCGTATCTGCTTGGGATGGATGATGTGTTGCTATCTAATCTAGATGTCGAACAATCAAAAGTGATTAGTTTGTGTTGAATTAAATTTGCGTTTCTACTTATTACGATGGATACATGATACTTTTCGAACTGAAGCATGCATTTTTACAATATTATTGACATTTTGTATTAAAACTGAAACATAAGTAAAACTATTGTCTAATTAAATAAAGTTTTAATCAACTATATTACAATTTTGGAGTACAATAATAAATAAATAAATAAATAAATAACAAGTAAAACAACAAAATTGTAGGAGATTTTTTATATGTTTCCATATAAAAAAGAGCGAAAGATTAAATCATCTTCTCTGACGATTTTGTTGGACTTAGCCACCATCCTTCCACGATTTACGTGTTATCAATCCTTTGTTTATCTAGTACCAAGTTGTTATATGTTGGTTAGACAGCATTGTTCTCCTTTGTTTAATTGTTACATGTTCAATACCAAAAAAATCAATTTTTGAGAATATGTCCCAAATCCCAATCTATTAAACTCAAGGCGCTTCAAGATTTTCTATTACTTGTAGCATAGTTTCTTGATGAGTTGGTTAAGGACACATATCCGACATCCACATCTCTGTCACTCGCTACACCATTAGCTATTATACATGTATCAGATATACCCTCAACCGACACATCGAATCATGGTGTCGCTTCGTTGATCACGTCGCCTCCCTTGCTTTCGTGTGTTTAGACAAAACATATTCTCCTGGGAACAAGATCTTCTACCGCGCAGCATCGTTGTTGTGCGTGTTGCGCAGTAAATTTTAGCTTTTAATTTGCATCAAAATTCGTGCAAGCTAAACTTTATAATATCAGACCTCCTGAATAAAATCTGAGCCATCCGTAGCTGACAGCGCAGTAAATCTAAGCCGTCCGTCGGTGCTGCACGGTAGAAGAATCGGGTCCTATTCTCCGATGGCACATCTTCATATCTTGATAGTGCAGAGAAAGCCCCTTTTGTTCCCATTAATAATGGAGATGCAACTATTTCTCATCAACAAAACCTTAATACTCTTTGTCTTCATTCTATACGCTCATATTTGAGATCTGAGAGAGGAAATGAAAAAAAATTGTCGTTACCGTTGTGGTGAATTCGGTCATAGCGCTAATTATTGTCAAAACTCTCTCATATGTTTTGCATGTGGTCGGTTTGGGACACATCTTTCACAATTCAGATCAATCGACATGCTTCCTCCTCCAACCTCATTTTCCTCTTTTGTGAGTGCAATTGAAGATGCAAACAAGTTTCCCCTGATTTGTCTTAGTTCAAATACTAAGAACAACATTTCCAGGAAAACAATAGAAAAATAGTTTGGTGTTATCAGATGAGGAGGATCATGGCACTCTATACATACAGACTCATCTTCAACTGTTCTTTCTGATATTTGGGTGGATCTGACAAGTGCGAGTCATTTCTAACAAGTGATTCTTGTTAGAGCTCCACATCTAGAATGGATGAATTTAGATTTGTTTGTGAATGAAATTTGGTTAGACAATGTACGATCAATAGAGACATTTCATCTGATTAAACATGATATTAGGCCAATTTAGCCTTTTCCTAGCCTGGGTAAAAGATACCGATTATTGGTCTTTCTTACTGTCTTTGGAAAAAACAATTAGAGTATAATAGAGTAGAATCTGATATAGAAGGTTTTCTTATAAGTGTAGATCCTAGATATCGTGATCATATAGATTTCACAGTGCATCATCTAAGAGTAGCAGTTCCTATCAAAAACATAATTCTCAAGAATATGTATATGTCATTTAGTGATGATAGGTTTGGAACTAGTTTCAACTTCCTTAATTCTGAGATAGACACAAATATTCAGGCTAGTATAGTCTTTGATTCATGGAGATCCAATAATGACAAACCTTATTGGAACACTAAAAAGCAACCTGGACCTCAACAACCTGAAACTCAGAACTTTGGACTTCCAAAGAAGGTTCTTCCTTCTGCTCATACCTCAACCATTCTAGATAAATCAAGTCATAAGCAGACTACAGTTCTTAATCCTAATCCACAACTACTTCAGTCTAAAAAATCTATTTCTCCAAATTCAAAACCTTTGCAACAAGGGTCTGAAAAGTGGAAAGATTGGGAGAAGCGTGCTATTAAGAAATGTAAACAAGCTATGCAAAGAGGAGACAAGTAAGACGAATTGTCTGAGAAAGATGAAATTACAGTCGAAGTAGGAGATTCAGTGAAAATTCCCTTATCCACTGTTGTGATTAGAGAGAAACGACTTAATCAACAACCCAAGCATTTTAGCCTTTGTCAGAAGGTTAGGAATTCCTCAAAAGGTAGAGGTCAAGCTTCTTCCTCAAGCATTAGTTTTTTATTTAACTCAACTTGTTTGACAATTTGAAAAACAAATATTGAACTAATCTTTACACAATCTTTAGTTTTGAGTGTGTAGGTTATAAATGTGCAATTGGCTCTTGGTAAGGTTACAAATATGTATGGAGAAGGCGTTACAACTGCATGGTGGGCATTATAATGAGTTTCATCTCGTTATAACGAGTTATCGAAAAGTTGGGGTAGAAGTCGGGTTTCTGGAGCTCAAGAAAATTGACTAAGTATCAAAACTCTCGAGAGGTGCGTTACGGTAATGCATAGAGGAAGGTGTTACAATAATTTGGAAGACGCTATAACGAGACCCTATGGCGTTATAACGATTCACTGATGAGATGGGCCCAGAAGTCAGCTGTAGAGGCATTGGAGGACATTTCTGAAAACTATTGAAGGTGTTATAACGTGAGTTGAAGGCATTATAATGTATGGTGTTGATTTTGTTGCTAGATGGAGCTGTAGAAACCCAATGTTTATATAAATAGACCTGATGCTTCAAGAAAGAACAAGAAAGCATCCCCAAGTTTATAAGTGCTAAAGAGCACTTACAGGGCAAAGAAACCTTCACCTACAAGCATCCAAACCTCAGTCATTGTTAGAGCAAAAGAGAGTTTTGATAGCCATTGTCTAATCATCTTTTGTGATACCTACATAATAATCTAAATTTTCATATGTCTTCAACTTCAACCTTCCCCCAATCTCCTACATAAATGTAGTGTTGAGCCTCACTTTACTTTTGGAGATTTAGGCAGTCTCGCATAGATATACTGATGTTAAATGTTGCACTTGAGTCTAACCACCAAGAATATCTAGATATAGTACTTAAATTAACTTCAGAACAAATTAAGCCAAAACACGTACCTTTCTTCTTCAAAAGTGACAAATGATCTTGTCTTATGACTTTTATCTAGATACAGTACTTAAATTAACGTCATATTTTAGAAGTTTGTGAGGGTGTCAACAAAGAAGAAAGGCAAAGGATAGTTGGAGATTTAGTAAGTGATCCTTTTGAGCGTTCTACCTTTAGGTTTGATCCATAGTTGACCCGTAGTCTTATGACTTTTCTTTTTGTCGATGCTGGGATACCATATTCGGTTATAGAAACTCGATTTTGGGAACCGGCAATGAGATCACTCAATTCAGAATATAAATCTGTTGGTCGTCAAACCCTAAGAAATGATAGTGTTGAGGTATTTAATATTGGCAGTGAGTTGTTGTTGAAAGAGTTTAACAAAATAGAATCGAGAGTGTCATTCACAAGTGATATTTGGACCTCGTGTGTAAATTTAGGATACTTATGTCTAACGGCTCACTATATTGATAATGATTTCAAACTCCAAAAGAAAATCATTGCATTCAAACAAATGCCTTATCCTCATATCGGTTAAGCAATTGCAAATCTCATTGAGCAAATATTGGTAGATTAGAAGCTAGAAAGGAGGATTTTTCACATTAACCCTAGATAATTGCTCTGCAAATGATAATGCAATAACTCGTTTAGAGGAAACTTTCGGAAAAAACAGATTTTCGAGGAAAACACATGCATATGAGGTGTACAGCCCATATTCTAAATATTCTGGTACAAGAAGGCATAAATGTAATACAATCAGTCGTGAAAAAAATTAGAGAGTTAATGCGCTACATTGCTTTTGGTGCAACAAGGCTTCAAAATTTTAATGGTATTGCAACCGAGCTTAAATTAAACACTCGAAACGGATTGATTTTGGACTGTCCGACTTAATGGAATTCAACCTTTGAAATGATTAAACAAGCCTTAGAGTATAAAGATGTACTAATGAAGTTTGTAGAAAATACAATGTTGGAAGTTCCTACTTTGGATGAGTGGAAGGAGGCAGAACTACTTGTAAAATTCTTGGAGAACTTTTTTATGGCAACACCGTTAGACGTCCTATTTCGCATATCTATGTTCACGAGGTTTGGGGTATTTGTGATCAATTATTTGACGAAGATGTGAGAAAAAAATGTGACGTTATGGGGAGTATCACTAGAGATGCAGAAAAAATTTGACAAGTATTGGAAAGATCTCAATTTGATTCTGACTCTAGCAAATATTTTAGATCCGCGAGACAAGTTGGTGTACTTGCGTTTTTGCTTTAACAAGGTTTATGAGAAAGAAATGGCTGAAGCAAAGTTGGAAATTGTTCAATCGTGGTTTAAAAGATTCTATGAGATATATAAGAGTTCAAGACCGCGTATCGAGCATGGAACAAATAGTGAGACCTTCCAAGAAGAAAGCAGAGTACTTGGTAAAAGAAAGCTTGATGCTCAATACAAGAAATACAAATCTGAAAATCTTAGTTTGAGCCCTTAAGTTTCAGAATTGGACATGTACTTGAGAGAAAATGTGCTAGCTGATGAAGAAGATGAAAATTTTGATATTTTGAAATGGTGGAATAATAACTTAGAAAAGTACCCCACTTTAGCAAAGATGGCTAGAGACTTTTTGGCGGTTCCGATCGCAACTGTTGCATCCGAGTCTACCTTTAGTGCAGTGGGCAGACTAACCGATCATTTACGTGCCTCAATGGCCGCCAAAACCCTCGAGTCACTTGTATGCACAAAGGACTGGTTTGGTCCCGACGATGGAAATTTCGACTTGGATCAGTTTCGTCCATTCAATCTTGATGTGGTATACTCTTTATATCTTTTTGTTTAAACTTTCTTCTAGATTTTTCTTTGTATATCTATTGAATCTAAAATTCACTGCATAATTTTTTGTTTGTTCAAAATGTGCATATTACCATACTTCCTATAACAAACTGACTGTTTACAACAAGTTAATTCAGGTAATGCAGGCTATGCAGATTACCATATTTTGTAAAACCTTGATGTCAGGGTCCTTGTAGTTTTAGTTTTTTTTTTAAAACCTTGATTCTGATGACAAAATCCTCCTGTGAATACTTAAAGAAAGTCAAAATGCATATAGTTATATTCATTTGCCCATGGACTGTTTAGGCATGTGTATATCCTTGATTACCATTTCATGCTCTTCTTTGCCCATGGTCTGTTTATGCACCATGTTAAGAGTTGCATGATATTACAATGTCATTTTATTGTACAAATGCATATAGTTATATTCATGATCCACATGCATATTCATTTCTGTGCAGCACTCATTTTTTTTATCAGGTTAATATGCTAATGAGGCTGTAAACAGTGACATAGAAGGTATGGCATCTTTAGATTTTTAACATTTGTTATTATTGTCATTTTGTACTAATGTTTCACTTTTTTTTTATTCTAGTCCACAATGTTCTTCAGAGGACATACTAAATTGTATTCCAGTCCACAATGCTTCATTATGAGTTCTATACCTGCTTAGTAGTATCACATTATGCTCTCTCTTTTGGTGAGCTTATATAATGCTTTGTACAGTTCAATAGTATGTGTACTAGTACTAGTTATCAACTATTCCTTCATTTTTTCTGTATGTACTAGTACTAGCTATCAAGTATCCTTTCAATTTCTTCTCTTGTTAGTTTTAATGCAGATTAAATTTTATTTTCACACAGGGTTTAGTGAGGCTGATCTATCATCTATGGAGTTAAACTTCAGTTGCTCATGCTTTTAGGAAAAGCTTTAGTTGCTTTGACATTATGAAATTTGTGTCTGAATTGTATTTTTTTTTGTTGTCTTACTTGTTTCTCATTTATCAAGAAATTTGTTAACAAATTGTTAGAAAACTTGAAATGCACACTCATTTATCAAGAGAATGTTGTTTCTCATTTATTTGATTTTATAATTTTCTTCATTTTTATGGTTAAATTCAAATCTTTTTGGAAGAAAAAAATTAGTCTTTATTGCATTATTTACTGGTTTCATCCAAAAGCAAGTCCGAATGGACAAATTTGTGGACATTTATGAACTTGAGTTGAGTTTTGAATGGATTGGATATGAGCTGAACACACAGAAAGTCATCTGAACTAAACATTGAATTGGACTTCTACTTAGTTAATGGACTTGGACTGGACTTGAACAAAAATTCGTTCATTAACAGTCCTAAACGTCAAACATAAGTCAGAGTTAGAAACCCTGATCTATGTTATTTTTAAAGCTTTCAATTGAATCTTGCTATTTAATTATCTTTTATTTATTTATTTTTCATTATTAAAATAATCGGCATGCGTGCACTCGTTAGGGATATGCCATAAGCCCCTAGCCCCTGGCCCGGCCCCTGTAAAGCCCCTATCAGACCCGGCCGTGATCCGGCCCTTAATAAGATTTTGAAAGGGCCGGGCCTTATAAGGGCCGGATTCGTTCAAAAAATATAGGCCCCTATTGACCCGGCCTTTTCAAGCCCCGACCCCTTCGGCCCTGATCCGGCCCTCTGCAACCCTTACCCACTCCAGCCCCTCAGACCCTTATCAACCCTTTCATAATTAAAAAAAATAAAAAATGAGACCAAAGCCCTTATTACCCGGCCCTGATCCGGCCCTCTGCAGCCCTAGGGGCCTGATAAGGGCCGGGCCTATTTCCTTAGAACAAAGCCCTTATTACCCGGCCCCTATTAAGCCCTCTTTAGACCCGGCCCTTTCATAGGCCCGGCCCTTGTAAAGCCCGGTCCGGCCCTTTAGACTTTCAGTAGCACTCGTGCTTCGGATTCTCGTGAAAACTCAAATGCACACGTGACATGTGGCGGTGGCCCACCTGCTATAGCGAAGGAGTCCTTGTTTTTTGTTTGCTTTTTAATAAGCCCACAGTTTAATTTGTTGGTTTTATTGGGTGTGTTATGTCATGTGTACAAACTACAAAGTAATGACACCTGATTGGATTCTACTTTGGCTCATGGCAATTGGCAGCACATGTGAACAAATTTTGACTTGCATGATTCCGAATTTAAAATCTGTTTTGAAAGACAATACCGAGGGAAATTACATGACAATTATTTATGAATTTTCGAAAATATACAAAAATTTGAAAGATATATAGGTATAATTTGAAATTTAACATTATTAAAATGATTTATATTTTGTATATTATTTGTATAAAAAAATTATGAAATTCGATGTATTTCATCGTCACTCAGATGACTTGAGTTTAAATATTTTATTAATAATTTGGTAATGTCAAGGGACATGTATTATAGAGCATAATGGACAACTAACATGGATTAAAAACCCAACAACAATGCCGGAATTAGACTTTTTTCAGCATATATATAGGCACAAAATAAAATATTATTTTTAATATAGTATTAAATATGCACTCAGTTTTAAAATAATTTGTAATAAAAAATATATATTTAAAGAAGATATATATAATACATAACGTAATTGTGCAAAAAACAATGTGTGTTGTATTTGTTTGATGCATTTGGACCTTACAAAAGATCTGGAGTTCGAATTTTGTTGCTGTATTTTATTCCATTGATTTTTAACCTTTTAAAATTGCTTAGTGGATCGGATATTAAGCAGAGAAAATGGAAAATTTGATCTGTATATCATGAAGCCCATAAAACCTAGACACAAATTGAAGTGTAATATAAATAAGCTCAGACACTCTTAAGGGTGCGTTTGGATCATGTCATGGTTAGTGTAAAAATAGTGCTATTTAGATTAGTGGTTGAAATAGTGGTTATTTTTTGTTATCTAGGTTAGTGCAAAAGTAGTGTTAATTTTGTGCTATCTAGGTTAGTGAAAATGTTGTTTGGATTGCACATTTGGAGTAGTGATAGTGAGAATTAGTAAAATAATAAATTATTTTAGTTTTTTAACGATAATAATAATAAAATAATAAAATATTGATATCAATTTATAATATAATAATAATACAATAATAATAAGAGTAAATATAACGTCCCCCCAGTTCCTGTCTCCCTTACGCGCCCCCCCACTCAAATGCAATGATAAATTATTTTTAATTCTTTGTATAAATAATTTATTGAACAAATGCAATGATAATCATTTTTTAGTATAAAGACTTATACTAAAAAATATAAAGACTACTACATTTGAGTATAAAGACTTATATGGGGGGCGTATAAGGGGGGCTTGTAAGGGGGGACAGTTAGTCGCTTCCTAATAATAAATGATAATAATAATAAAATAATAATTTTAAAATAATGATAATTACAATAATAATAATAAAATAATGATAATTACAATAATAATAATAATAAAAATAATAATAATGACAATTATAATAATACTAATAAAATAATAATGACAATAATAATAAAAATAAAATAATGACAATTAAAATAATAATAATGACAATTATAATAATACTAATAAAATAATAATGACAATAATAATAAAATAATGACAATTAAAATAATAATAATAATAATGACAATTATAATAATAATAAAATAATGATAATTAAAATAATAATAATAATAATGACAATTATAATAATACTAATAAAATAATATGACAATAATAACAATAATAAAATAATGACAATTAAAATAATAATAATAATAATAATAATATTATTATTATTAAATAATAATAATATCAAGATGATGATTACAATGTAATAAAATAATAATTTTGCTAACCATGACATGTGCTAATTTGCTAATCCTACCATTTTGTTGAATTAGCAAAATAGCACTAACTAACACTACTCATAACTTACTAAATAATGTTTGAATCACATTTTTATGTGGATAGCAACACTTATCCATGATTAGTGTTATTTTTAGTGATCCAAACACACCCTAATGACTAAGGCTTAATTTTAAGAAACAAGCTCAGGCAAATGCATGAGCTTGCGCCTTAATAGATTCGTCTCTGCCTAACAGGAAACTACCCAGTCAAATCGACCTACAATTTTTTACAAACTATCCCATAATTGAAACAAATCTATACAAAATCTGGATGATCAAGGCGCCGACAAGAGTCAAAATTTTCATATGATTGCTGGATCATAATATATGAACCACAATCGACAACCTAAGAAAAAGATGTTTCATGTTACCAAACATTTGCACACTATACTTAATTTGAAGATGAAGAAACAACAGTACATTTGATAGGCAAATGTGCCTTCACAATGGAGTTCATACAGTACACCATTGACACGAGAGTCGGATCCTTCCAACCAGATAATGACATGGAACAAGCATTCCATTTATCTAGATGTAGAACGATTCTTTTTTTTTTTTTTGAAATGATCACAATGGAGCCCATACAAATGCTAAGAAAAGTATGAATAGACTATGGAAATTTATTTCAAGATGTCATGTTCAAGTAATTAACAAGAGAACAACGATGACCGATTGCAAGCAAAACAGTGGTAAAACATACAACGATTGCATCTAGACGAGGCTCATACCATGCACTTTATCACAACTGCCTTCGTACACTTTTTTATTTTCTTGATCACATAAACTGTATAAATAATTAATTACACTTAATTTCTTTTCCCTCAAAGATACATGTAGCAAACATAGTTCACCACTAACGTATCAATAAAATTTAGGAGCTTGAACTTCATTTTTTTATAAAAAGAAAAAATAGCCTTTAGTAATAGAGACCAGAGGTTTTGGAAACTCCTATATATTCAAAATAAATATTTGTTATTTGTTGTTATAAAACAAAACCTACAACAAAACTGAATAACCGTTAATTATATATTGAAGTTATTTTGGACAAACAAAAACCACAATAATTACTTAATTGTGGTATACTGGTATTGGTCGATCGATGAGTTATATATCTAACATAATAAATAAAATTGGGACCAAATAAGCCGATCCAACAAAGACAGTACAGAACCAGAGAAGTTGCCAAAAGGTTTGCAATAGGAGAAAAATTATAACAGAGTACTTTTGCAGCTCTCACATGCGTTGATACAACAGTATGCATGCAGAAGGCAGTAACGACGATGTCTTCAAACGGAGGCAGCAACAAATAAATAGTACTATTAAGGACAATGTACTGGTAGTGGGCAACTCAGTCGCATTTATGTACATCATACACAGAGAAAAGCATGCAGAGACAGTGATACACAAATCATAATTAATTCAATACTAAATTTACTGCATTCATTAACTTTTTTTTTTTAAAAGTATGAACTCTGAGATATAAATGGTGCCGTTAAAGGTCGTGTAGCAGTGGGTAACTGATCAGTCGCATTTATATATATCATGCATGGAGAGAGAAACATACAGAGACGTACAGCAATGCACAAATCATAACTCAGTATCAAATTTACTGTATTTTTCTTTACATGAGTAAATTTACTGCGTTCGTTAATTTAGTAAAAAGTTAAGAAAAATATCACTGTTAGTCTGTTAAGACGTTGTAGTGGGCAACTGAATCGCATTTATGTACATCATACATAGAGAGAGAAACAAACGTAGCAAAGTACTGTACAATTGATAACTCGACACAAAATTTACCGAAATTTTTAATAATAAACAAAATAAAAAGGAAAAAAGACTGAAACGAGAAAATTTCGGTCGAAATCACCGAAATGGAAATACCAGAATTTAAGAATTCGATTCCCAACCGAAATCTAAGAATCTGATTCCATTATATTTTTTATACATTGATTTCTACTTAGTTCGATAGTTTAAATAGCAAAATTAATAAGGTAGATGAGTTAGTATTTAACATTCGTTAGTTGTTTGATAAAATTAATTGTAAAATAGGTAAATTATTTAGATAAATGATAATTTGAATGCATAAATTGCTAATATTAAATTTGCATGCACTGTTAAAAACAAATTAGTTGCTCTAAAAATAGATAAATTATTTAATTTGCATGCATGCATAAATTGTTAATACTATGTTCGCATGCATAATTTGATAAAAATAGTTGTAAAGTAGATAATTTATTTAGCATGTTACTTTCTTTACTTTGATTATCAATAAATTGTCAGGTTTCAAGTATGTTAACGATACAATATGATACGAGTCAAGTATCATCGATAACCATGGATATGGGTAGAACAATTATCTCCACAAAAAAGTAATATTTTGATTTCTTCACAATATATTTTTTGTATTAAGTTTGATATATATAGTAAGAAAATGTCAATCACCTGTTGAATAATTTGAACTTTCAGTAGCTTATATTATCGTTAGTTGCTCGGTGACCATCTTTTTCTTCAAATTAAAATAAAATTTAATATATTGAGTTATTTTTTCCTTCAGATGTATTAATCAACTTATTTATATCATGATTATCTAACAAATTGAGGGAAAAAATTTGATCGAATCCTTAGATTTCATCCATTACATATTAACTTTTTTGCTCGAAAAAAATTCAACCTTGCAGAATTTTGAAATTAAGAAAATAACTGACTCATAATTATACAAATTAAAACACATATTTCTACAAAGATAGTAGCAAAAAATTATTGATATTGAAAACACATATTTCTACAAAGTAAGAAATCTTGTTTTAATCTGTTTTAATCTAAAACAACTAACGAATGTTACATACTAACTCATCTACCATATTAATTTTGCTATTTAAACCAACGAACTAAGTAGAAATCAATGTATCAAAAATATAATGGAGTCAGATTCTTAGATTCCGTTAGGGACCGAATTCTTAGATTCCGATTAGGAACCAGATTCTTAGATTCCGGTATTCCTATTTCGGTGATTTTAACCGGAATTTTCTTGTTTCAATCTTTTTCTTTTTTATTTTGTTTATTATTGAAAATTTCAGCAAAATTTATTGTTCACTAATTTTGTAATATTTAAATACCTTTTAAAAAAAGTGTTAAGCATTAGTCATATAATACTATAGTTTTTTATAGCGCACCAACCAGCACTTAGAGAAGTGTGCAATTGTTTTTGTTGAAAAATATGGCTTGGAGTAGTGCTCGATTTCTTCCTACTCACCACTGTGTGCGATGAAAAAATAAGAGCAATTTTTATTTTTACGTGTTGGTGAAATTTCAAATTAGAAAGAGCAAAAAAATATCAAGATTTTAATTAATAATTGTAAATAAAATTTCGTGCAAGATTTAGGATATAAATAAAAAAGCGGAAGTAAAAATTTACCATCCATCTCTTGATGTCTCCCACAGAAGCAAGTTTAGAAGGCGGTGAAGATGATTGAACATTTTGGTATGGTCGTTAGCATATCCTTCCAAGCATGCATCGATGGTCCTTTCTTTTCCTCTAAAGTTATGAATAATCTTCGCTCAAGCGCCGTTGGGCAGAGGTTTGTCTGCTTAATCGTCGCTGGGCTCGCTCGGGTTTATATATCTAGGCTTTTCTTATATGACGCTCAAGCACCGCTGGGCTTGTTTCTCCGCTCAATCGCCACTGGGCTTGGAGGTTAGGATATTCTCCTTTCTTTCGTTGGTCTGCTCAAGCACCGTAGGGCTAGGAGTTCCCAATCGCCGCAGAAGCTCATCTACCACTCGATCACCGCTGGGCTTTAAAGTTTTGAGTTATCTTATCTGCTGGTCTACTCAACCGTTGGGCTTGGAAGTTTTGAGGTAATTAACTTTAATGGAGATGTCAATGTAGAGCCTAAGCACAACACATGTGCACCTAACACATCGGTATTGTTTGGAGACCCAATGCCTAAATACTAGTGATACTGTATCATGGAGATATACCGTCATTAATAACAAATATTCTATAAAATATTTGATATTCAAATTCTCTCGAAATCCCTTTCAAAATGTGTGATTTAATGTTGTAAACATGCACACAAAATTTGGTATTATTTGAAGTAAAAGTCAGAAAGATATCAGCAAAATAAGGCATGAAATTATGCCTTTCAGTCTCATTGTTTGCGGTCGGAAAAGGGCACTTTGCGACTGCAATTGACTTGGGGTGAAATCTGCAGAAAATATGTCTAGTCTCTTGCAATCGCAAATGACTTGGAATGAAAACTGCACATTTTTTGTCAAATCTTTCCTTGTCTTCTGCGATCGCAAAGAGGCTCTTTTACGACCGCAAGACACTTGCTGATTAGTCTGTTTTGCTTGTGTTTTGATCCAATTTGATTGAATTTAGTCCAAACAATTTTTCTAACTTTACATTAACACTAACATTAGTTAAATCTACCATAATTGGTCCATCAAGAATTATAATTAATTTACTTTAATTATATATGTATATTTATTCAGAACTTAGCGAAATACATATTATGCCATTTCGTAATTAATCACATTTATGACATATCTTATATTACTCATAATATTAGTGATAATATTTGATATATTAATAATATAACACGTAATCCGAACTTTATTTAATAGATTTGACATCATAATTCCAACAATCTCTCACATGCAAAAATGTGATTATTGATTGCATATACCTTAATCTGCATGCATAAATTTTTTGTCTTTCCTTTCGTACTTCAACATTTGGTCCAGCAGCTGTACCAACAAGGAACTTAATGGATGTTCACCACATTTACTTCGTGGTTATCTCGACTTAAATCACAGTGCCAAATGCAGCTAGATGACATGAATTAGTTTTGAACATATAATTAGGAAATTACACGAGAGTGTGATTATTCGTGCTATTTCCAAATGAGTAATCTTTATTCTTTACTTTAGTGAGGTCAAAACTTTAAAGAGAGAAAATAATGATATTCAAAATGTAACTTGCATATATCATAACTTGTTACAAATTACATATCATAAAACAAAATTTTCAAAAAATCTGACTCTCACATTGTTATCCTAAATAGGAACAACATCTATACAAGCAACATGCTCGTAAAACTTTTTAGGTGATAGCCCTTTTGTGAGTGGATCTGCAATCGTGGAGTTCGTACCTATATATATATATTTTTTAATTTATTGTTCAGCACTCTCTCTTTTACAATGAGAAACTTGATGTCTATGTCTATGTATTTGGACTTAGATGAACTTTTATTGTTGGTTGCATAAAGTATGGTTGAATTATTGTCACATAACAGTGTTAGCGGCATCTCAATAGAAGATATTACTTTCAGCCTAGTGACAAAACTCTTTAGCCACACACCCTGGTTAGAGGCTTTGTAGCATGCAAGAAATTCGGTCGTCGTTGTGGAAGGTGCTATTAATGTCTGCTTAGCACTTCTTCACAACACATCACCATCTGCCATCATAAAGATATATCCTGATGTTGACTTCATGCTATCTGCACATCCTTTGAAATTAGAGTTGGTATATTCGGTGACCTCGAGCTATTTCGAACTCCAATATGCGAGCATAAATTTTTTTGTTCTCTTTAGGTATCTTAGCACCTTCTTTGTTGTCTTCTAGTGCTTCATATCTGAATTACTTAAGTAGCGCCCTAACATTTTGGTGATGAAGGTCATGTCTGATCTCATGCATACTTATGCATACATGAGACTGCCTACAACGAATGCATAAGAGATGTCTTTCATGACATCATTTTATAAATCAGTTTGGAGACATTATTTAATACTGAATAAATCTCCTTTAGCTACATGGATATCTCCTCGTTTACAGTCTTTTATGTCATATTTTATCTACTCAAAACTTTATCCATATAGTTCATTTGGATAGTCTCAGGAACTTTGGGATCTCTCTGTTAGTATTTCATTCCCCTAATCAAATGAGTCATTAACAAGATATTTCATCTCAAAATTACTAAATAATTTTTTTTTTGTCTGATACAACATATTTTTATCGTTACTTGCAAGTAATATGTCATCTACATACAAGACTATTGCCGAGATGCTTGTTTGAGCCCATTAATGTTAATTCGTACCCAAATTGATACAAAAGCCGATAAACTCCAAACCTGCAAGATCCGAGTGATTTTGTTATTCAAATCCTAATGTGCACCGAATTCAAAATAAATTAATTCGAAATAATTTAAATCTAATGCTTAGCTGAATTATAAAGTGATTCAAATCTAAATTCATCCGACCCAGTATGATTCGATTCGAAACTGAGTAACTTGGTCCAAATTTTAAGTAGAATATTTCTGTTTTACTGGGTAAACCTTCATGCTGTTTCAGTGATATTTCAGTACGATATTTCAGTGTCATTGGGTAAATTTAGATGATATTTCAGACATTTCTCAGTAGAATATTTCAGTAGGATATTTCAGTGTCATTGGGTAAATTTCGATGATATTTCAGACATTTCTCAGTAGAATATTTCAATTTCGATGATATTTCAGACATTTCTCAGTAGAATATTTCAGTGTTGTTATGTAAATTTCGATAGAGACTCTGTACCAAGCTGAGACACAGCAGACTGTGTATCTATTGGCTCTATGCATGCTCCTTCGTTATCTAGGAAGCGCTGCATATTGAAAAAAATGCATAACCATGTACTTATTGTTTATTAATCTTGTATTCTCCATGGCATAATATATGTCAACCGACATGCTTTTACAATCAACTAGGACTGGACAAATAATTCGCGGCTCGTGACTCGCTCACAACTCGCTCGGATAACAGCTCGGATAAACTCGCTCAGATTCAACTCGAGCCAAATCCAGCTCGAGTACTATTTGAGTCGAGTTCCGAGTCATGTATGACTCGAATACTCGACTCGTATATGTGCCTTCTGAATTTAGTTACCATATTGTCTAGTTTAAGTTATTTGGACCTTCCGAATTAAGTTGATATTTTAACTTAAGTTTATTATGAGTTACTAATTGAGTTAGTATGCGAATTGAGTTATTTAAGTTGCTGCTTTGAGCTGAGTTGAGATATCTGAGTTATTTAAACTATAAAAGAAACATGTTAACTGAGCTGAATGCGAGTTGCGAGTTGACTCGAGTAAAATCCGAGTTGAGTACGAGTTGGCATTTGAGCTCGAATGTGACTTGATTACTCGAGTCAGCTCAGCTCGAATAACTACCGAGTTGAGTTCGAGTTGGAATCGACTCGATGAACAGCCCTACAATCAACCTTTGGATTTTTTTTTTTCTTTTCATGGGACTGACCTATTTACAAATTACAAAATTTTATTTTTGTCATTTTTCTGGTCCCCAAACTTCTGTAAAATAATTAACTTAATCCTTAAGCTTTTGTTTGCACCAATTTGATTCATAAACTATTTATTGAACTTATTTTTAGAAAGAATAAGTTGATTCCAAAGCTTTTATTTGCTAATGAAATCAATGATCAAATTGGTGCAAAAAGTTCAATTACTAACTTAATTTCTTTTCTTTTTTTTGAAAAAGTTCAAGATTAACATTTGAATTATTGAATGGGACATAATAATATACAAATTACAATGTCCCTAATCAAATCTCCACTGACGTCATTTAGAAAAGTTTTCTAAACTTGATTCAATTATGTAAATCGAACTGATAAAAGAATATAATAAATTGTATAAAGGTTTTTAAAGTATCATATTATATTATTTTGATCCTTGAAGTTTCAAAAGTGTCACTTTAATCTTTAAAATAAAGTATCACTTTGTTACTATTTTGATACTTTAAGTATCACTGTTTATCATTTCGGTCTTTAAAGTTTTTATTATTACTAAATGGATCATACATTACTTAATAATTACTAAAGAATATTTTTTCAACTATAAGCCTTCATTTATTAGCATTACAATATTGTAATTTATTAAACCCCATAAATCAATTCACATATTATTTACATGTTTTACACTATCATAAAATATATCATTATTTATAAATGTAGAAGTGGGTCTTTAGTAGTAATTGTGACCATTGTTAATTTGTTACAGATTAAAAAAAATTAAGGACCAAAATCGTAAACTAATGATACTAATTTGGACACTAAAAGGGTGTCTTTAAAACTATAAAAATACATAGGTAGCAAAGTGATATTTAAAATCAAATTTTGAAACTTCAGACATCAAATAATAAACAAGTAACCAAATAAAGATTATTCAAATAATTTACTAAAAATAGTATGAAGTGTCTAAATGAGTAAAAAATCTCAAAGAGAATAATAACGCAAACGAAGTCGTTAATTACCGAGTTAATATTTTTCCTCTGTAGTCTATTTTGTTCGGAAGAGCATATAGCTGAGGGAAAAATTAACATGCATAATAACACAAATAAAGTAAATAATAATTCAATTCAACGTACATAATAACATCGATATCGATAGTCGATATAAAATATAATATTATGAAACATTGTTTTATTAAAAATCCTAAACACACAATTTTCAAAAAAGGTGCAATGCCAATGCCATGCTTCTGACAGTTTCAGTTTCAATTGGGAGGTGACTTGATGTTGATATATGATATGATATGAGGTGGATGATCGAATTATTTCTGGAATAATATATCAGGTATAGTTGTTGTTTTTTTGTACTAAAATTGATTCTTCTTCTTGTTGGCATTTTCTAAAAGAAAATAAGAAAATAAAGGCACCAGATCTTTTATGTTTCGAGAGAATGAGAAAAGAATACGCACATGATTATTAGTGTTGTAATAATTTAGATATTAATTTTAAAGAATAATTTTGATATTTTGTATATATCATGTTGCATGTATTACAAAAAAACATTATAAACATTTTATTTATTTATTTATTTATTATTATTATTAGTATTACTACTTTTATTATTATTAATAGTAGCAGTAGTTTACAGTTTACTATATATATATACATATACTATATACGTTACTACATTGCTATTATAGTGTTATCTATATTGCTTTTTTGTTACGTCTATTGAATTTCATTTCTAACATGTACAATTGTTTGAGACTAAATATTTTGTTGTTATTGTTGTTGCACTCGTCAATAGTTTATAAAATATATTCGAATCATATTTGGACAATTTAATCACATTTTTTTGGTTGCTACCGAAAAATTGTTAAAATTTCACTGTGTTTTTGTATATGTGATTGATATCATTTAGAATATATTTCATTATTGGCATTTCATATATATTAAGTATGCATAAATAAAAAGCAGACATGACAATAATCGATGAACAGAGAACTGTTCTTAGTCTAGTGGCAAAAGAGCAACAATTTTAAAGCATAACAGCAAATTAAATCACAATTAAATGCAAAAAATAGGTGCTTGCGTTATGGAACCCGTTACAACGGGTCAGAAACGTGTTATAACGGTTGGGAATCCGTTATAACGTGTTAATATTTGAAAATCTAGCCATCAGAGCAATTAATACTGGCTGTTGGTGACATAAATTCAGCTTGTGTTATGAAGAAGGAAGGAAACCCGTTACAACGTTGGGAACCCATTGTAACGGATGAGGAACCCATTGTAACAAGTTCCTATAACAAAAGACCTTTGAAAGCTATTTAAACATTTCCTTCTCTACATTCTTCACCAACCACAATAAAGTTGACAAAACTCCATATTGCTTTGTTCATCCTTTCGGTTTGCTTGAAAGCATCCAATTGCATCATTTTAGCTCTAAAAGACTTATTTTCTATATTTAATCATGACTAACGTAATAACTTGAACTCTTAAAGTATCATATTGGACAAGAGGTTGTGATTATGTAGCAGAACAACATCAGAAACAAGCCAATCATTGGTCAAAGCTTCACAACCATTCTTGCTTTACATTCAGCTTGTTATCCAAATCTCGCTCGACCAGTTGGGTTGTCAGAATTTTTTAAAACGCCTTCCTTCGTACATCTGAAAATTCTATCAATAGGCTTGGAATCCTTATTGTAACCACCTCTTATCTTACTCCAAAATCACCTAAAAACCCATAATTTTTCCAAAAATCAAAAGCTTCTTCGTAACTAGCAAACTTCATACCAATTTTCGGTACCTGTTCATCCAAAATTTTCTCAACATTGAAGATTTCTATATTATCATTAATTTTTGAAAGTTCCCGAGGAACAATACCTTCAACTAAAATATCTGACATATCTCGTAGTTTGAATGTCCTCAAATTAGTTGCAATTTTACTTCATAATAATGAAAATAATATGCATAACAACTCATCTAATATACATAATTTCATAATAAATAATTGAGAACGAAAAACATGTGTTAAGAGATAATTGAGATCTCTAACATGAACAAGCACAAACTACTAATTTGATGAACTTATATATCTGACATGAACAAGCATAAAATTTAGGATATATGAATTATCATAAAGTTTGAATGTCCTCAAATTAGATACAGTTTTACTTCATAATGACTAAAATAACATGCATAAAAAGTAATGTAATATGCATAATTTCATCAACTTATATATCCGACGTAAACAAACATAAAATTTAGGATATCCGATATATTATAAAGTTTGAATTCCCTAAATTAGATACATGCTTACTTCGTAACAATGTAACATGCATACTAACTACAATCTCATGAAATTACATATCTAAAGTTTGAATCCCCAAAATTAGACAAATATTTAATTTATAATTATTGAAGAAAATGCATAATAAATGATCTAATATATATAATAACTAAAGTAACATACACACTAACTATAAATTCATGAAATTACGTATCTGAAGTTTGTATCCCCTAAATTAGATACATGTATAATTCATAATTTTTTTTTATATTGATAATTCATAATTACTAAAGAGCATGCATAGTAATAATCTAATAGGTATAATGCATAATAATAATTGATAACAGAATAAGTTTTTAACAAATAATTGAGAACAAACATTGAAATTCAAATTGAAATTCGTAGTAGATTACAAATCTCATCAAGCAAAAACTACAAGTCTCATCAAATTAAAACATAAACTACAAATTTCAACAAATTTCGTCTAATTCAAGCATAAACTACAAATTTCATGTAACAAGCAATCAACAAGCACAAGCACAAATTGCATCAAATTGAAGCATAGACTACGAATTTCATCTAACAAGTAACAAACATAAACAGCAAATTGCATCAAATTCAAATTGGAAATTGAAATTGAGAATTCCTTGGTAGATATTTGCCAATTCCTCCTCACGAGGGAATTCAATACGAAGATGTAATTGATTTCGAAAATCAGTTTGCCAAGAAAGGGATAGCGAGATCGAGAGCAGGCGCCATATCCAACAATGAAAGTCGCGCGAGAGAAAGAGAGAAAGAAATCGAGCACTCGCAAGAGAGAGAGAGAAAATGAACATGCATAAAAAAATCGATTACATATCAGAAATATAAAACTGGAGGTAACAATTTGGAAAATGAGGATTACGCAAGTAAAATATTCAGTGCATATCTATTTCGTATCATTGCAGTTTCGTCGAAATATTTTTCTTAATTAAAACAAGATTTGAATTTCGAGTGAAATGTGTTGAAGAAAAAAAATGGACGTCGAATTATTGAACTTTCGAAAATTTCAACGTCAATGACAATTTATTTGGTCTTTTTTTGCGATTTATTGTTTTCTACATTGTTACTGAAGTAGTCTTGTTTTTTTTTTTGTTGCAAATAAATTTCTTAATAATTTTGATCAATCACCCGTGAAAAAAAAAAGAGAATTTGAACCATTTAAAAGTCCAAACAAAAAGGTTCGTCCATTAAACAAACAAAAGAAGACGAGATTGATATAATCATGGAGCCCCAATTGGGGACCGACAGCATTTCTGCCTATCAATTTCCAAACAAAAAATAAAAATGAAAATAACAAAAAGAAAGCGAGATTGAATGATCTCTCTCTCTCTCCTCTGGTGAGGAGTCAGTAGTCGGTCTTTAGTAAGTACCAAACCAGATCTTCTACCGCACAGCACAAACACTGTGCGTGCTACCCGGTAAATCTCAGCCTTTTGTTTGCATCAAGATTCGTATAATCTAAACTTTATAGTATCAGATCCGCCCTGAATCAAATCTGAGCCGTCCGTAGCCTACAGAGCAGGAAATCAAGGGAGTCCGTTAGTGCTGCGCGGCAGAGAATCCCTTCCCTTTAGTACTGCGTCTGTTTCCCTTCTCTCTCCTTCCTTCCTTCCCTGCTGCTCGCCTCAGTCCTTGTCCTTGGCTTTCCCCTCTCTTTCTCTCTCTTCTCTGGTGAGGCAGTCAGAAGCACTCGTCTCTTTTCTCTGCTAGTGCTGCCCCTCTGGTGCGCTCGTCTCCGTCTCTTACGCTGCCCCTTTTCCTCCCTATTTAATAATCCCCTTTCCATTTTCTGTACTTCATTTTTCCCTCTTTTTATCATTTCTTGACCATATCCATTAATCCATCCTATATCTCTCTCTCTCTCTCTCTGCTACCTCAGCCCCATCCCCTAGCTACTTGCCTACCCCTATCATTTCATTTCCCTTCCCACTACCTCTACTACTTATCTCTCTCTCTACCCCCCATCTTTCCATTTATTTCCATTTGATCTCGCTTCTTCACTTCTTTACCTTCTCTACCCCCATTGTTTTTACTGCTCCAGCCATGGGGATTGATTTAAACACTGTCAGTGATGAAGAGGAGCCGAAAGAGGAGGATCGCGGCCCTGTGTGCCTTGAGCTCTGGCACGCTTGTGCCGGGCCGGCGGTCTCGCTGCCGAATAAGGGAGGCTCTGTTGTGTATTTCCCACAAGGTCATGCTGAACAGCTTGGAGAGTTTGGTGGTGGAGATGCCAGTAACAGACTGTTCGATGCGCCGCCACATGTCTTCTGTAGGGTTGTCCACGTCAGACTCCATGTCAGCTTCTTGTGCTTCTGTTTTAGTTGAATACTTGCTTGAGTTCTTTTCTGTGATCTCTTTGTTTATTTGTTTGTTTTGTGTTGAATGTTGCAGGCTGATGTGGCCACTGATGAGGTTTATGCGCAGCTTGCTCTGATAGCTGTTAGTGAGGTAGCTTATGGAAATTTCTTTGATGAAATATTAATTAGATGTTTTTTTCTGCCTCTAGACTCTAGTAAATTGATTACATTTGCAACATTGGAAATATAAATGACAAACAATGGACATTTAACAGAAGGAGATAGCAAAAGATGGAGAAGCTGGGTCTGACGCGTCTGACAATGAGAGGCGGCCGGCCAGGATGCCTCACATGTTTTGTAAGACACTAACTGCCTCTGACACAAGCACCCATGGCGGTTTCTCTGTGCCTCGCCGTGCAGCTGAGGATTGTTTCCCTCCCTTGGTAATTGTTCTTCAATTTAGATATATCTTTGGACAAGTACTTCCACTTAGGTAAATAATTAAATGGTTAGAATTGAACCAATGCTGTAGTTCAGTAGGGTCTTTGCTTTGAGGCTTGTTTCAGGAGTGATACAGGTTAGAGGAGGAATGGTAGGGAAGAAATTAAATGTTTCTTGTTCTACTCAGTTGTAAACAGGAGGGGAAGGGAAATATTCCACCGGTCCACCCCTTGTTTTCCTCAAATAAAATAATTCTGTACCCTCCAAATAAGGATGTGGAGGAGGGTGAACTCATTAATATATCGCTCCTTCCATCTCTTTCCCTACCATTCTGCTCATTCCCCTTCACATGTAATAATTTTTCGGAGCACATCAAGCTATTTATGAACATCAAGAGTTTTCAAGTTCAATTTGTGGTCTGTAGTTACCCCAAAGTAGGGGATTGGTACGGCTTGGGAGTTCTATAATCAAAGTCACCAATTTTGCACCACTAATTGTCCATGGGGAAATTTTTTTATGGCAGAAACAAATAGATAAATTCATGAAAACACAAAAATAGGGGCTTAATTTTTTCAATTTCTATTGGCTTATTTTCCTCTGGATCAGGATTACAAGCTGCAAAGGCCTTCTCAGGAGCTCGTAGCCAAGGACTTGCATGGTACGGAGTGGAGGTTTCGCCATATCTACCGAGGTAAATTTATATTTATGTGTGTAAATTGATATGCTCTGTTACCTCAATTTTACTTTTACTCCATTGCCTAAACACTCTCCATGTCAATAAACAGGCCAGCCACGTAGGCATCTTTTGACTACAGGCTGGAGTGCTTTTGTTAACAAAAAGAAACTAGTTTCTGGGGATGCAGTGCTCTTTCTTAGGTAATAATCTTGATACTATTTAGTACTAGTATATATCTTCAATTTTATCAACTTTTAAAATTTTCTTCCATTATATAGAGGGGATGATGGCGAGCTACGATTGGGAATACGTAGAGCTAGTCCACTCAAAGATGCAACTCCTGCTGCACTTTGCAACCAAAACTCAAATCATGTTACACTGGCCACTGTGGCACGTGCTCTATCGACCAAAAGTGTGTTTCATATCTCCTATAATCCAAGGTTAGCTTTGTTGTTGGTACAAAATTTCTCTTTCGTTGATGTAAAACACCGAAATAGCCTTGTATGGTATGATATTGAAAAGTATGAAGCCCTTGCTGATACAGCCCTAATAAACGTAGGAGTACAACCTATTTTCTTCAAACCATGCCCAAATTAGTTTCATTTCTCTCGTAAAACTTGTTTTCATGGTGTGGGATTGTATATTTTGAATGAATGAGGTAGTGCTGTCTTTTGTTGTCCCTGTTTGTCGGCACGTGTATCTTACAAGAAGTATGATAATTTTATTTTGTTTTAATCCGAGAATTTCAAAATTTGCCCCATTTTGGAAGTACGATGATTGTATTTTGGTTCTTCAGAGACAGCCATTCAGCATTCATTGTTCCGTACTGGAAATTTGTTAAGAGCTTCAGCATTCCTATTTCAATTGGTATGAGGTTTAAATGGCGCTGCGAAAGTGAAGATGCATCAGAGCGAAGGTACATGGTGAATATTTATTTGTCTTTGTTGTCCTAAGATCAGGAGTGTTTATGCTTCCAATTTGTTAATATAACTTTGTACAGATGTACGGGACTAATTACTGGCATTGGCGACATGGACCCTTTGAGATGGCCGAATTCCAAATGGAGATGCTTATTGGTAAATGTTTTCATATTTATTTTTATCATTTTGTTTATGAATGTGTTGAATTTGGAATGCTGATATGATCACAGTCTAGTAGACTTCATATTGTGTAAAGAAAGAGGGCAGCCCGGTGCACGCAGCTCCCGCTTGCACGGGGTCTGTGGAAGGGTCAGACCACTTTGGGGTATGTACACAGCCTTTCTCTGCATTTCTGCAAGAGGTTGTTTCCACAAGTTGAACCCGTGAACTCCTGATCACAAGGCGACGACTTTACTGCTATGCCAAGGCTCCCCTTCATATTGTGTGTTATATCAAATTTGAGGCCAAAGCTACCCTGTTGCAAGGAATTAATTGTAGTAGTAGATTTCAATATTATCAGTTTAGACTTTAAGAGTATTGGAAAGTTCCAGAATCGTTTTCTTGACAGCTCATATATCAAGTTTGCATGGGTTATTGGTAGAAAAGGAATGTCTAACTAATAAGTTCACTATAAAAGGATGCCAAAGGTGGCTGTTTAATTATTGTTAGGTCATGAGGCACTTTCTGTCCTTTTTACCAAACAAAATTTTCACTATTAGCGTTACTTTCCAAAAATATATGTTGGGTTTATATGATATAATCAGTGAAATTTAATATCAAGTAGTTCTTAAACCAACTAGTCATGCTCCAAAATTTGTGCAATCATTCACGTCTCCCTTAAGCTGGTCACTTTAGTCTTTAGTAGAGGCAAGTGAATTCCACACTACCATTCAGTTTTGAAACTCCAAGGAGACAGTTGGAATTGTAGGTCGTGTGATTAGATGATCAAGAAAGAAACATGAGCCAGTTTCTCATCTGCCCAATTTTTGTTGTGCCACAACAATTAACATCCATTTATCTTAATGATCTAAATTCCAGTTTATTTTCTTGTTAAGGTGCGCTGGGACGAAGGGGAGGAATGCAAGAAAAGCAGCAGGATCTCTCCTTGGGAGGTAGAACCAGGCAGTACATCGGCTGGTTCACCTGGCCTGACCACACCTATATCAAAAAGGCTAAAACCAAACGCACCTACCATCAGTCCCGAATTCCCTGTCCGCACTAGTAGGTTCCTTCCCTTCTACATCAAAATGCATTTTGTTTGTCGATTTAAAAATTTTAAGGTTTCATTTCCTTTTCGGTATTAGGTGGGAATGGTTATCAAGACTACAGTGAAACCTCTAGAAGGTTCCAGAAGGTCTTGCAAGGTCAAGAATATTTCGCTGTCGGTATGAAGTCCCCTTGGGACCGTATCCCTTTCGCTACACCCCAACCCCAATCCCAGTTCCTGGGAGCAGGCTTTGCTGAATCCATTGGGTTCCAAAAGGTCTTGCAAGGTCAAGAAATTCTCTCATGTTACCGTACCACTCCAACCATGGTCGGTAACATTGCTCCATTTAATGGCACCATTAGATCTAGATGGGCCCCATCTCCACAAGTGCAAGGTTGTGCCAATCAAGTGTCTCCCAGCCATTTGATTTCTCAATCCATCCCCATTGTGCCAACTCCAAGTTGCATGAATCGCAATTTTGTTGGTGGTAGAAAGGACCAAGTGGAAATGAATAACCCCTCCAAAAATAGGCTTCAAAGTAGTGGTGCTAGAGATGGTTGCCGGATCTTTGGGTTTTCTCTTAACCCGGTAATAGATGAAGTAAATACCTGTTCAGTTGATGATGAATTTGAATTCGATGTTCTGAATCCAAGGTCTATTCCCAAACCTTTGGGAAATAATTGTGCTACCGTTAAATGTCCTTAGTTAACTAGCATTTCCTGAAGACTTATTTTAATTTAGGTAATATTTATTTTCTAAACTTTTTGTCACTTTTTGCATTTTGTATCCAACTATTGTAGTAATAAGTAGCTGTAAAAGACATTTGATGACATTTGTATCACTTTGTTCTGACAATGAGTACTATAATCAATTTGTATTGACACAGTACTGCCCAACTTTGTTAGAATACCAAGAATCTTAATTTTGTTGATAATGCCAGTGCAATGGAGTACTTGGAATCTGTTCAACTGGTGTGTATTTTTGAAGTTCCTATGCCTTTTAACCATTCCCCAAAATGGTTTGAATTTGACTGTGCAAGTCTATGAACTATGATGAACCTGAGTTAGGTTAAGGTGACAAGCTGTCTGCAACTACAAAGGACTAGTTGGTTTAGTTTGTTAATCAACCATGACATAAATTATATCTTAGTACCCCTGGAGTTGTGTTGTAGTAGAGTTGTAATTTGGTGAATCTGGTGCCAGTAACCATGCCAGAAACATTGTAGTGTGATCTGTGAGTATACTGGACTAGAATCCATTCATATCTGCTTCAAGGTGATTCATATTTTCTTACTGCACTTTCCTTAATTTTCCCTTTTTTGCAGGATATATTAGATCTTACCATGGCCAGTATGTTGCTGACACCTCCCTCTCTATATTGGTTTATGTTAAGAGAGCTTATTGGTGTAAAAATATGTAACATCACTCGACAATTTTTTTTTAAATGTTTGGATATTTTATTCATTTTGATGTACTTTTCTTGGTTCTACATGAAAACTAAAAGTCTGCTGCTTTCCTATTTTTGTAGCGTGGTTTGCTTCCATTTCATCATTTCTAATAACAACATAAAACTTGATTAAGTGAAATAAAAAAATAAGATTGCCGGAAACCTACAATTATGCGTCATAATTAAATAGAAGAAGGTTCTTGGATAACTCAACTATTTGTTAATTTTAAGTAGAAGTATATGGTTTCATTGCCTTTGATTTAAGAGGGATTCAATGATCACAATTATAATCACAAGGTTACTATAATCATTTTTTTATTTTCAAAATTCAAATTGTTGATCGAAACTGTTGAACATGATCTTCACAATAAAATATGCTTTCAGATCAAATTCTATATATTTTTTACTTTTTTACTATTTATTAAGATGGATACAAAATTCAATGATTCACATTATTGTAACTTTGACATATTTTTGCATACATCTTAATAAATAGTAAAAAAATTAAAAAAAATGTAAAATTTGATCTGGAAGCATATGTTATTGTGGAGATCATGTTTAATGATTTGGATTAACAATTTAGCCTTTGAAAATGAAAAAAAATGATTGTGATAACGTTGTGGTTATTTAGAGTTATGGTCATAAGATTCTTCCTCTTAATTTAATAATGGCAAAACAAGGAGGCCAGAAGACCCCAATATGACATTGGAATTTATGGCAAAATAAGGAGACCCCAATATCCCCCAGTGTTCTCTTGTCCCTTGAGAAATTCAAAATTTTAAAATCAGCTCAATTTTAGTAAGTAGAACATGTATAAATTTTCATGCCTTAGTTTATTTATAAGTTTAGAAATTATTATTTGAGAATATAAAACCGTTGTGATTAGATGGAGAGTCTTTAAGACAACCCTTCGACTTCGGATAATCTTTGTTTCATCTAAGAAAAACATAAATTTTTCATTAGTAACTGTTTTTGTCTGACCTACTATTATCTTCATTTAATCTAGGCTATATGATATTTTGTTTGTTTCTTAAAATATATATATAAAAAAAAGATGAATCTCAGTTCAATAGTATGGTTTAAATTGTTATGTCTTAATATTCGTATTTCATAGATAGATTAAATTAGTGTAATGCTAGATTAAATTGTTTTCCATATCGAATGGTTTAGAATATCATGTAACTTACATTCTTTAATTTGATTACATATGAAATAAAAGAAACGATGAACACTAATATGCATTGAATTCCTCCTCCATTACCTTAACCAACTCAAAATGCTAGCCACGTTGTTCTCCTCGGTCATTAGATTTTACAAGTTCTTTCATATTGAAGCCGGAAGCCCACAGCATTTTCACATTTTGACATATATTGGAGCCTCGTGCCTCAGAAATATAGAGGCGGATCCAAAAAAATTTCAGGATGATTTAAAATTTAGGTTTCTTTCAGAGTGATTCAGAATAATGCATATTTTAAAAAGTTTCAAATTATAAGTATATTTTTCAGTATTTTCTCTAATTATATGGTTAATTTTAATTATAAGCATATTTTCAGATTTTTTTTTCAATTATATAGTCAATTTTGAATTTTTCAGAGTAGGTCAGCTGATCCACTCTGAAACTTAGTGGCTCCGCCACTGCAGAAATATATCTTCCGATGTACTTGTTTTGCATGAGAGGAGTGCACTTTTCATCCGGATAGTTGGATTAAAGATTAACGCTCGGCCGTCACTTATATAATTCAAAAAAGTTCCATATTATTAAATTAGGAGCGTAAAATTAGATCGGACGGTTCAAATGAAGAGTGCACCTTTCTGTGAAAAAAATATACCATAGGATACGGTTCCCTCGTGCTCTTCTATTCTAGACTCTAGAAGAAGGGGTCCAGTTCCTCTGCGCGCACTTTGGTGATTCCAGAGTACGCAGGTTAATCCTGACTGTTGGTTTAAAGATCAACGCTCGATCGTTACTGATATAATTCAAAAGTGGACCGTTGATCTTTAATTTAACGATTCATATTAACTTGTGCACTCTTGACTCGAAAAAAGTGCGTGCAGAGGATACAGTTTCCTAGCAGCAGAAGAAGTAGATTTAGGAACAGGTGATGGGGCCCACTTTTCAGGCCCATTGCAATTTCCTAACCTCAGTAGGAAAGGGCTTGGAACAATTAAATTTGTCAGGTTTTTATTATACTTACGCTATGGAATGGGCTTCATTGTTTAATATTGTCTGCCACTTACCAGTATCTCTTTTGCAGTTTGCACTGTTGCTTCCTGTGTCTCATTGTTTAATTTCTCCTTTGATGGTACAAATTTAATTATCCTTACATTACAAATATTCTCTTTTCAATCTAATTAAAGTGTACTATTATTGCCATTAGATGCATAGTAACTATTAAAAGAAATACTTGTTTATATCGCTTTAAAATGCTATGAACAACAATAATTTTTTTGGAAGCAAACTTAATCTACTGTTGTTCCTGCATCTTTCATTATCAATTCTATGGTATGTCGAATAATCATAATCAACAGTCGTTGAAATACTCTACCAAACTGCTCCAAACAATTCTAAGATGTGGCAAATCAATTTGTATTATTTGTTTTAGAAAAAAAAGAGCATGGTACAATTCATCACTAGTTAGTGAAAAATCGTAATGATCAACAGTTAATTAATTAAAAGTTTCTTTTACACTCGATCTTTTTTTTGTTGATTAAATTTTTGTACATTAACAGTGGCAAATTAAAAGCAATTTTGCTTTTAAAAGTGGCAACTTTAGAGTGACAAATATTCAATTCTCCTTAAATATATGTCAACTGAAAATACACAAATGTCAAGTGCAAGTAATTGATTATTTTTATATAAAAACATATATAAAAAGAGCAAGACTATGGTAATATACATAGGACACCCCCTTCAGTCCTATGCGGCTATGCATTTGCTCAATAAACTGATATTTAAGTTGCTCAACAAATTTTTCATATTATCTTGTAGGAAATGAAATTTCGGGTTTTTTAGAGCTTTCTTTCTATTTTTTAAAAACAACTCAAATATAATATTAAAATGTGTCATTTTCTAGGCTATTTTTAAAAATATTTAAAAATAGTAAGAAAGTTCTAAAAAAATTATGAAATTTAGTTTCCTACAAGATTTTGATATGAAGAATTTATTGAGCAAATTAAACATACTTACCTGCATATGACATAATGTGTTTTCAGTTAACAAATAAGTTTTCAGTTAACAAATACATAAAAGTATCAATCTTTTATGCCTCATAATAATGTGTTTTCAGTTAACAAATACATAACTGTAATTTACAAATAACGAATTTTCTAAGATGCGAAACAATACAAGGAAGACTCTTGAACTTGCCCATATAAAATCATCAAAAATCTAACTTTAATTCTACCCCTAATAATAGCAAACAAATACACACCTAATTAGTTAAAGATACTTTTTCAGCTTGATCATGTCATCTCAACACACATGTTTTATCATGATATCTCGCAACAACTCGGATAATGTTCCAAGCAAACTCAATAGCTTTTGGAAAGATCAACTCTCCTAACAAAAAATTGTTGGATGTTCTAGATCACTTCAAAATTTTAAATTCATGATTTTTTGGATGTAATTTTAATTAGTTACTTTAGAATATATTATCTAAGATAATCAATTAAGATGCGAAAGCGTAAATAATTAATTCAAAACTAAAGCAACTAAGATCTTGTTACTTAGCAATTCAAATCACAAAACTCTCAACAATAGACAATTAAAGATTGTAAGAATATAAATAGAGAGTTAGAGAGAGTTGACATAAGATGTAAAGTGATTCGACAAATGCCTACGTCCAAAGATTTTCCGATATCACATCAGAACGAATCGACTAAAACCAAGGTGTTTACAATACTACCACAAGCTATATCTCTCACTCGTTTCACTATAGGCAAGTGAGAGCCTTACAACAAGATCTTCCACAAACTGGATCCTACACAGACCAATACAACAAACAAGATCACATATAAAACAAGATCTCAAAGTATCACAAACTCTAGAATGAGTTACTGGCAATCTAGCTAGACCTAACTCTCAATTCTCTCTTGAAATTGGCTAGTCTAGTTCTCAATAAGTTAGCGATGTCTTGAGGAGACTTGAAAAATGTTTAGAACAAATTCAATAAGTTTTCTTGATGAGGAAGTCGGAGATTTGTCCTTTAAATAGTCTTTTACCAGCAAGATCAGCATTCAACACATTCATCCATTACAAGACCCATTGTAACTGGTCAAGACTCGTTATAACGAGTTTCAATCTTTACCGCAACACATCTCTCAGCTAGAGCTTTAGTATTCTGTTACATGACTCGTTATAACGAGTTGTGAATTCTTGGATAATTTTTTTTTCAAACGGTCAAAATTTTTTATTCATAATTATGTTTTTAATATTTTTCAAACTGTTGAAAAAGTCGCGATAAGATCTACATTTCTTCTCAAATATCACTTACAAAGTACCACAAAAAATAGTTAAATTCATTTTTTTTGCAAATCAATAGACCAAAAAAATTGTTTAGACCAACAACTACCACCTTAGTTATTAGACCATCTGCATTTTCAATATGAAATACTTGTTAACCTTGATTTTCTATATACATTGTGTTTGAATAATCGAAAGTGAAGAGAGAGAGAAAAGAAAAAAGTAAGAGGTAACGAAATAAAATGGTAGGAAAGTTTTTTTTTTCTCTCTTTTTGTTTGGATAATTATTGAGAAAAAATCAACTTGTCTTTTTCCCTCACTAAGTTTACTTCCATTACATTCTGACATGGAGTTAAATAATTATTATTATAGAATGTTAACTCATTCTATTCTTTTCCTTTACTTTAATTTAAAATTTTCAATCAAATAAGATTAATTGCTGATTTTTTTTCTTTCCATCCTGTTTCAATATTTTCACTAATCTTTTACTAAATGTAAGATCAGAAGTTTTGGCTTTTTCTAATTTTCAAAAAGGTTTGTGCGCTTTAACAAAATAGTTTTCAATTTTGTGCTTTCCATTTTCTATTTTGAAACTTATTTGTTTGTATATTTTTTTTTTGTTTAATACAATCATTTGGTTGGAATAATCACTAAATAATCATCTCAAATAATATCAAAGTTACTCAATTAAGATCTGCAATTTCAGAAAAAAAAATTGTCACATCGAAGTTAATAAAGATTGAGAAAGCTTAACTTTAAGATGACAGTAATTAACAAGCAAGAGCAAGGATATTTAAAAAAGTAAATAATCCTTGACGCAAATGCAACAGAGGAAAGTGAATTCTAACGAAATCAATTATTTTAGAGCAATGCTCCATACAGATCCGAAACCGAATCTGCTCCTACGCAATACCGTGTAGCGCAGGAACATAGTCGTCTGATTTGCATCTAGATTCGTGTTCAAAAATCTGACCTCTTGATTTTCATTGCTGACGATCCGTTACAAATGAGCGATCGATCCGAACCGTTCAATCTTTACGCTGTATGTATTACACTATAGCAAATCAGAACCCTACAAATCCTGTCACTTGCTCAAGAGCACCATTTTTTCTTTTTCTTTTTTAATTTTGGACCCAACCACTTTCTCAAGTGGAAAATGCTGACCAATGACTCTCATTTTTTCTTCTTTCTTCTTTATATCTTAGATAAGAAGGTCCCGCTATTGAAGTATAAATAATTCAATTTGATTGAACGGTTTGATCAATTTTCTAATATTAAATAGTATTATCAAGTTAGCTCGATAGCTAGCGATGTAGTCTTTAATCCACTATTTAAGCTTGAGATTAAAATTTAAAATTAAATTACATTAAAGTCCAACTTATATTTACAAATTCAAATAGCAACGTCAAGATTTAATTAATGTACGCAGTAGTATGTTCAAATATATATCGTTGGAGAAAGACATCCACATATTAACCGCTAGTAGCAGGAGAAAAAGAGAAATTTATGACAATTTCTGGGACCAATTATTATTTTTCTGACCCCTGATCCTTGTCCTTAATATATTGTCCTGAAATTAAAGAACATTCGGACAAATAGCAACGACCAAATATATATCCACAATACAACAAAACAATAACACCATGTACTATGAAATATTTGCTGTCTTAATTCTTAAATCATACCAGATCATTAACAAACTCGATATGTGCTTCATGTACTAAATGCATTTCTCCGGTTCACATATTACCTCTTGCACCAATCCTAAATACTTGCTTTTAAATTCCTAACCTGATTCGGATCGATTCTTCTTTCTTCCATTCGCAAATCCCCAAATTAACCCCTCGTAAAAGCAAAACTAAACAAAATAAAAATATAATAAGCACCACCGAAGAAGAAGACCTGATTGATTGATTGCTTACTGATGGTTCGTTGCTCTTGCGGTTTGATCTCAACCGTACATCAAATCACACCGAGGTCTCTCAAGCGAGGCACGAGACGGCCACTGAGGTGTAATCCCATGAGCCCCTCGATGCCTCCGACCGGGGATCCACCTACGAACAACGCCGGCATGCCAGTCCCGGCAAACACCTCAATCTCTCCGTCGTCGACCTCGATCACGGACGGATGGGATCCAACAGCTGCGAGGAGCTGTTTCATGACATGGCTCATGCAACATCCTCCTCGTGCAAAGATCACGACCGGGTGTTCACGGATCAGCCGCTCGATTCTGCTCTTGGGAGTTTCTTCTCCAGCATCAATCGAGAGCGCACGAGGGCGACGAGGCGGAACGGGGTTGTCAGTGGTTTGGATGGATAAGAAATCACGATCAGGGTTGGGAGGGAAGGGGAGGCATCTTACGCCTTGCATTGTTTTGGTGGAGATGAGAGAGAGGTTTTGTTGAAAATATATGTTTGACTTTATCTTTTTGAGGTTTCTCTTTGATGAATTTTGGATTTTGTACAGGAAGTAAAGGAGGTGTCGAAGGAGAGCAGAGCAGAGCAGAGACAGGGAAGGAAGAGATATTAAAGCAGAGGAGTGATGGAAGGACAGAGGGGAGTAACAACGCTATATAGATTTTAAATGGTGTGATTATGCACATATACCCCCATATATTATTAATATTTTGTGTCTAGATTTTGCAGGAGTTGAAAGGCCATGGCAATTGACAAGTTGCATTGAGCTTGAGCCAGATATTTCTATTTTTTTCCAGTTGGAATGTCTGTGACTATGATTCTGTAAACAAATCAAACTCATTAAATCACAAAATCATGACATGAAACTATGATAGAAAAAAAGAACTAATTTGAGAATTAAAGATGTTGTCACAGATTTATTACATTTGAAGCATAACATAAGGATCTATAATTCCTGCCCTTGAAACAAAAATATAACATTGTTGTTCTTGCATTATAAAATAGTTACTATTTGAAGGACTAAAACGTTAAGGAAATAATATAAAATACGATAAGTACTGTGTGAGTGGACTAAGGGCCAGTTCGTTTGTAACCCACGATGGTGGGAAAAAAAAAATTCACTCATATCAAATAATTTTTTTCCCATCCGCACAGTAAAATTTGAACTAAATTTTTTTTCCATCCTATTCCCGTTCCCATCTGCTGCTGACATCCGAACAGGCCCTAATTAGACGATCACATGGGATCAATGACGTCACTCAGACGAATGACGGGACAAAGTGGGCGCTCGCTTGCGTCACGACCGTAGTAATCAAATAGGTCGCATTTTCTTTCTACGGCTACGGACAAAATATGAAAAAAAACTGGAAAGGAACAAATAAACCCGGTTCAAAGGTTACGAACCAAAGCTCGCCAATGGTTAGAATTTAACATATGTGCATGCTGCATACTAAGACCAATGATTTCAGATCTAATGAACCGGGATCAACCGAAAGAGATACAGCAAAGCGACACGGCAGCAACATTGGTATTTTTTTGGCTGAGCCTAAAAAATAAAAAATAAGAATAATATTTATAACATAAAAATTTGCATACTCTGAAAACAGATACATGAGTATTCTGACCCATCTGAATATTTAATTTAATTTATCGTGATTGTAGAAAAATAATATTTTAGAAAATACAACAAATGCTAAAGTAAATCACTATTCATCAATCTCGATAAATTGAATGACTCAGATGAACAAGAGTATTCAGTATATCTATCTTTCGGAGTACTCAAGTTTTAGCCTACTTATAATTCTGATTTCAAATATTTGACAACGATGATTCTATTCTTTAGCGTTCACGTTCAAATGTGTTATCTAAACGCATACGTTCAAAAATTCAGACAGAAAAAAGTTTCTAAGTATATGTGAACACAACGCTCAGATTTTGACACAACATTTTCACTACGCATTCAGGCTCTGCGTTCAGAAGTATTTTATAAACACTGCTTTCAGATGTAATGTTTAAATTTTGAATTCACATTTGCAACTTAAAAAAAAATTTGTTGAAAATTTGAACATATATTCGAATAATCAATGTGAACGTAAACAATACAAAATAGAATCATACATCAAAAATTTAATAACAATGTCATTATTTTTATTTTCCGGTCAGACAAAAAAAAGATTCGCAACATGTTTACCGCCACGGAAATTTCTGTAGCATAGGCCCAAGGTTTTGATCTTTTCGAAAAGAAAGAACGAGAAAATTCTGTAGCATGAAGTGAAAGCTACATGGTATCAGGTATGGACATTTTTTGAAGTTAATGTCATGTTGATATATACATGATCGAAACAAGGATAGAAACAAGGATAGAAACATGATCGAAACAAGGATAGAAACGGAAACCGTCTCCGCTGCTGCGAAATGAAATCAGGAGCCACGCGGCATGGTGCCGCAGAGAAACCATTTTATAAAGTATTCTTTGATTTTCAGATTCATATCACAAAACCTCATCTCATCTTAGGGAATGAGATCTAATTCTGCACGGGACGGTGTAGCGCAGCATTTGGACCATCTGATTTTCAATGATTGCATCAAGATTCGTGCTAAAGTATAAAGGCTCCCCTGATTTTCATCGCTGGCAGTCGATCGCGAAATTGACGATCGATTCGGACCGTCCATTTGCTGTAACGCGCTACTGCGCTACAGCAGATCCGAGTCCCTCATCTTAGAGGGTCAAGGCGTTCAGTGCAAAATTTTTTTTTTGTTGACGGCCAACTTTTGAGCTAAATGTTGTGGGCCATTAAAACAAATTATAACATGGATACTAACTGAATATTGTAAATAATAAATTAATTAGCATGCATAAAAATTATAAAAATTAGAATAACACTAAATTGAACATGTATGCATAATACTGAAACTTATGTATAACAAATTACTTAATATTATGCGTAACAAATCTCTTAGCATGCATAGAAACTCGACTTTTTTTTGTTATACATATTAATTTATATATTAGTATGTTTGACTTTCTGACATGCATGATAACTGAAACATTATACATAATAATTCTCTTAACATACATCTGAAAGACCTGTTAGATCATATTAGGATTATATTTTCGTAGTTTGTTGTAATTATTTTGTATGTTAACTTATTTTTGGTTATTTGACTTTATTATTATGCATGTTGAATCAACATGATATCGAAGTTGATATCAAATACGATATTCATCTGACACTTTAAAAAAAAAATTCCTACTAAATTTTTGGAAGTGACAAAAATATCATCTTTTTCCATTTCGAATGCGACATTTTAATTGTACCTGCACATTTAAGATAAATAAAAAATTAATTATACGAGTAAAACACTATTTTATCCTTAAATATTTGTAAGTCTGTAACCAATGGAATTATTCCCTACTAAACTCATATTCTACATATTTTTTATATCATTTTTCAACACCTTTCCATATATTCGAATTTACTAAACTATATGGACAACGTCGCGTTCACCTAATATAATTAATTAAAAATTAAAAATTTTGTATTTATTTTACAAACTCCATAAACATTTCAATCCATTCGTCTGTAAGTCTGTAACAATTAACGAACATTTCAATCATTCATTCAAACAAATTCACAATTTAAATTTGAAACACAACAAATCTACAAATTTACGATATATGTATAACTTCTTATTGCAATATTTTTCAGAATTTATTGCTGAAATGGTCAAAACAATGCTTGTTCGGAGGTTCATATTTAGTGAAATTGTTAAATTCATATTTATATGCAAGGAGTGCAAGACATGTACAGTGATGCGTACTAACAAATTCGACTGAAAATAAAATCAGTAATAATACTCATAAAATTTAGACATCTTCTGTAATAAATAAAATTACAATTATGATATTATCACTAAAATAAAACATTTTTACAAATTATGAGGGGCAGTGAGATAATTTTGGAAGAACTTTGCCTCTAATCTTGGGGTCCGAATCTGCTGCTCGTAAATTCCTGCTTGCTTTCCTGCTTGTCTTCTATCCGACCGCTCGATCGTCACGGACGGTTGTGATTTGATTCAGGAGCAGATGTTTTGACCGTTAGATGAGTTTTGAACGGTCCAGATCGAAACAAGCAGGTAGCATGAGATCCGGTTCCCTAATCTTGTTAAATTTGCTTACGTCAATTCTGTGGAAATCAAGGTGCAATGTTACATCTTACATAGTTGGAAACTGAACCGGACAGAATCTGAAATAATCATTGATAAAATTTTAATAAACCATTACATTTAATTATTTGAACTTATAAAATACCACTTTATGTGGTTTCTTTTAAAGAATCACAGCTAATTAAGCATACTTTTACAAATCCAAGTGACGACAAGCGCATTATTCCTGAGCGTTTGTGCTTTTCCATCCAAAACTTTCTTTTGATATCCGACTAATTAAAGCTCTTGGTGTTTCAAAGAGCACCACAATTCTTAATATTCTTAATTCAAAACCATTTATAAGCTTCTTTAAATGTTGATTTATTATACTCAATAAAAAAATTATATTAATACGGGACATAACTTTTTAGAATTTTTAAGTACGTATTTATTATTTTTGAAACTGACTGCAAAATAATAATAAAATAATCAATATTTCGACGTAAAAATACATCACTTTAAAAATTCAAAACACGCAAGTAAAATAATCTAAAATAGAAAGTTTTTGTTTACAAGATTTTGATATAAAATATTATTAAGTATGATAAATCAAAATTTAAATATAATTAGCGATATTTTTGAGCTAAAACACATAATGCTTTGTTGCTCCAAGAAGCACCATAGCTTTACACTTCAATTTTCTTACTAAAAGTTTTAGTTTTTAATGCCACATTGCAGCAAAACTGGTTCCTGCGAATTTCTTAGGATAAAAAAGAAGTTAGCTAATTTTCATTAAAAAAAAAGGAGCAATAGAAAAGTCTCTTCGCTATGCGTAGGGGTGTAAACGGATCGGATAATATCCGATTTTATCCGGATTCATATTCGAAAAATAACAAAAATTATCCGATTCGTATCCGTATCCGAAGATATCCGTATCCGTATCCGAAAAAATTTAACGGATACGAATACGGTTTGGCTATCATCTATCCGTATCCGACCGTTTAGCTATAATCTAATATTATCCGAAGTTATTGAAGAAATCCGTATCCGATATTATCCGATTGTATCCGAATTCATAACCAAAACATTCAAATTATATATATATTTTATTGGATTTTGTATGAAGATTACAAATCTAATTAATTTTATATATAATTTGTGTTTATGTATCACATTTTTTTATAATTTATTGATGCATTTGAATAAAAACATATCAAATAAGGATTATTTTTATTATCCGAATAATATTTTTTTCGTATCTGTATCCGTCCGATATTCGATTAATATCCGAACCGTATCAGGTATTCGATTAATATCCGATCCGTATCCGTATCTGAGACTATCCGAATCCGTATCCGTATCCGAAAATTTTTAACGGATAAGGATACGGTAAGACGATTATCCGTCCGAATTCGATCCGTTTACACTCCTAGCTATGCGCCTCCATGCGCTCTCAACAATGGCTAAACTGAAGTTAAATCGCTTGAATGTTTGGGGTATTTTTCATTGACTTGAAATGAAGGTTTGTACCTCTATATATAGGTCAAAACTTATTCTTTGCAAAAATCTCAGTGTAACATTATAACGAATCTGTAACTCGTTATAACGAGTTGCAATGTTTCCAGAAACTCCTTTCTGCATCTGTACCACTAACAACATGTCCTTTTGATTCAAGACTCATTATAACGACTCCAATCTCGTTATAACGAGTTGTGACTTGTTATGACACATTCCTGAAACGTTACTACAATGAATATATCAGAATTTCTTGTACTTAGTCGAATTTTTCAACTTTGGGTCTTCAGACTCGTTGTAACTCCTTTTGACTCGTTATGACACATTTCAACTCGTTATGACGAGTCCCAAGCATTAGTGCAACGTATCTCTCAGATTTTCTTGTAGTTAGTCGTTTTCCTCAAGCTTATAGACTCGTTATAACGGTTTGCTGGGTAATGCTCCGTTTTGCTCTATTTCTCATGCTCTTGATCTTGATATTCTCCTCTTGTCTTGATGGATCATCATATGACCTTAATTATGTCTAATTGCATTTGTTTAAACCTGCACAACACAAATGAAACTTGTGCAAAGATTAGTACTTGAATGGTTTTGCAAATTGAATGAGTTGAAGTTTACAATATGAATTGTTGACATTACATATATTGTTTAATTAATCAATTTCATAAAAAAATATGTTGATGTTCTCAAGATATTCAATCCAAAATTTTCATTTTATGTCCAAAAAAATCAATAAGTTTGGTTTGTTCGGTTTAGTTTGTTAAACCAAATACCAAAAACCAAAGTAATTCAAAAGTTTAACCAAACGATCCATTTAGATAAAAAAAGCAAATCATTTAATTGAAAATTTATTGGTTAAGTTCAAAACTAAATAAATCGAACCATTTGAACTCCTATATCGATACGTAATCGATACACGATTTTTTATGCATTTTAAGTGATTTTTTATGCACAATGTTTTAGGTATCTTGAATGTTAAGTAGTTATGCATATGTTTTAATTATTATGCATATCAAATTGCGAATCTTATAACTCTTGTCTCAAGTTTTTTATTTATTCAACGATTATTCGTGTTTTATGCATGTTAAAAGATTTATTATGCATATTATTTTAGTTATCATGCATGTACTTAGGTGCATGATAATAGAAACAAAATACCAATAAATACTTTTCGATTTTTATGCATGTTAAGAAATTTTCTATACATGCATGTTAGTGATGATTGTATCGATATTTTAAAAATTATGCATGCATAGTCAATCTAGTGTTATTCTACTTTTCGATTTTTTATTTTTTATTAATGTTAATAACTTTGTTATGTATATTATTTTCATTATTATGCATGACAATTACATATCAATGTGTGTCACTAGAACATTTTAATAAAAAAAATGTTGACACACTGAAGTCTGTAAGTGCTGCAAGAAATCAGATGCTGGTTCTCACAGTAGGTGAATAGTTGGAAGCAAATGCAAGGCGCTCATAAAAGCTATTCATATGTTTCCTCCATTCTTCTCTACTTTATTTAATTTAAATTGTATTTACTTATTGACTTGTTAGTTATTGTACATGTTTTACTTGTATGAACCTGATGACAATTTATAAAATTTGGAGCTAGATTGGCATCTTTTCTTAAAAAAAAGAAAACAGTTAGTTAATAACATAATTAATTGGGGTGGGATGTTGTAATTTATAAAACATGTGCTTTGTGATTTTTAACTTTTGAATTTTAGACATATTGCAATAAAATAATTTTCACAACAAATTCGACATTCCAATAAAATAAGACCTATTTTGCAAATCATAATAGTACACCTTCAAATAATTTATCTAGTGTTTTACAATTTAAAGGAAACGTAGAAAACCAAACCATTGGGACTATCACCTCATGACGATCACAATAAAGAGAATAATTTGGGCTTCTTGTTCCAATGTACATATGTAAATCAAGAGTCAATGAATTCAAAAAAAGAATTTAATATATGATCTACATAGTAATTAAACGAATTTACTAGTTTAGAATTAAAATTTTACTAACCTTTTTTTATGGGTGAAACCTCAAAACCCTCAAGTTCCAACTTCCCAACCTTCCAATCAAGCCGATTATCAAGTCATCCTTGTCGCTTTGAACAACATCCAAGTTCAAAACGACCGCATCGAAAAGTGACAAGTGGATATGTAGACACGACAAATGGTTATGAAAACATCAAATAACAAATTCTTCGGTTAGTTTAGGGGTCACTATGACTCCTTCTATCAGTCACACGTGGCTCTTAATGTTCGAGTGGTTGACCATTGGGGTCTTGAGTTGTGTCAAAGGAAGAGGAGAAAAATGCCAAGTGTTGAGCAAAGAGAGACTCAAAGCGGTGAAGATGAGGATGTCAATGGGAAAGGAAATGAAGAAGAAGGTGAAGCAGAAGAGACGATTCATGTGAGCTGAAAACAACGATGACAACACTGAAATGCAAGATCCGACAGAGTGATTCTTAGTCTTCATATCCTTACGTCTTGAGAGTGCTTCACTTGGTGTCTTTCTTTTAGTTCTAGTTTGTTTTATTTCCATGTGCTAAGACAATGTTTGCTATGCTTATTATGTGTGTTGGACAAAGTACATTTTTTTTGTCATTTGCTTGTGACTATTAGGTTGTTGCTATGCTTATTTGCCTTCTTGCCTACTTGCTTGTTGCTTTAATTGTCATAATTAGTTCAAAATATTGATGAGCAAAAGTGAGTACATGTTTGAAAATGCAAGATTAAATATTACATTGGTGATTCTTTTAATTAAGGGGAAATTGAAATTTTGAGGGGGAGATATGCCAAATTTTTTGGCACAATCACTAAATTGCTATATCAATTTGAATACATGGTGGATGCATAAATTGAGGAGGAGTTAAAACTTATTAAATCAAAACTTTCACATTTCGTATGATTTTCAAAAAAGGAGAGAACTGATATATGCATCAATTGGTCTTCAAATTATATCTTACGTGCACATATGTTTGAGATTTTGCAAATCAACAAAAGGGGAGATTGTTGCATCAAACAATCTCAAGTTTGTTGATTTGCAAAGCAATTTTTAATTTTACCATCTCTTGTGTTTTAAAGATATTGTAGGGACGTTTGTACAAAATTTAAAAGAGACACAAGGATGATCAAGGAAAAACAAGCATATGGATAGATTAGAGCAAAGGAATGATTAGGTTTATCAAAATTTAATTTAGTTGTTTAAAAATTGGGATTACAAGAGCAAAATATTCACAAAAATAGATTAACCCGTTATAACGCCAAACCTAACATTATAACGCTAGAGTATGAAATCCTAATTTGCCAAGTCCAGAAATGACCCAAATTTATCCGTTATAACGCCAAGCCTGACGTTATAATGCTAAAGTGTGAAATCCAGGATTTGTCAAGTCCATAAATGACCTAGATTTATCTTTTATAATGCCAAGCCTGGCATTATAACGCTAGAGTGTGAAATACAAAATTTGCCAAGTCCAAAAGTAACCAAGATTTATCCATTATAATGTTGCATCTGGCTTTATAACGTTATGTTTTGTACATCATCTGGCGTTATAATGCTAAGTAAAAATTTCATAAAATTCCAAATCAAACGTCAGGAAATTTTGTTCTAACCTGACTTGGCGTTATAACGTCAATATTTGTAGAGTAACTAGCGTTATAACGCTAGAACTCGATGACCTAATTTTTGGTAGATTTGTACACCTATATAAAGTTTTCTTCTTCAACATTTTCTCTATCTGAAACTAAGCCTATTCAAAACCTTTAGCAACCATCATTATTGTGCACTCTAGAGCTCAAGTTACTTTGCAAAATCTTGCTCAAAATACCAATCTTTAACTAGCTAAATTAATTTATTGATTATTGAGAGATTGTTTGTGCATCCAATTTTACTATTTCATTATCTACTTAACTTTTCTTTGTGAGCTTGTGTGTAAATTGAGTTCAATTATCCTACCGGTGTGTGTAAAGGAGATTGAATTCCACATTGTAATTGCAACAATATTTAGTGAAGCGGACCAGGCTTATTATCGCACGAAGTGGGGGTGCCGGGACTCGGAGACATAGGCGAAGCCAACGACAAGCCGAACTCCGTCAACATATCGAGATACTTTCCCTTTCTCTCTATTATTTTAATTGTCTTTGAATTGCATTATGTGTACTGTCAATTACTTGTCTTGCTCATTTAGAGATTAAATTATTAGAGTGAATTGAATTGCTAATTAGGAATTGAATTGTGAAAATTGCAATTAAACCTTGTATTTGTTGGTAAATAAAAAAATTTACCTCACACTTAGACGCCTAGGTGTATCAATTATTTCGGGAAGCATGTCTTCCAAAAGTTTGAGTAGATATGTGAAACTAGCACCGCTTCAATTGTTCTTGGCTTTCAGATTATACAATTTAAAAAAAAGTTTTCACATATTTTGTACAATTGAAAATAATGGTATATTCGAGTTCTTGTGCAAACTTTCAAAAATATCAGGAACACAATTGACAAAATCTACAGGCACATGATTCATCATTTTCTCCAATTCATCATCATTACAATGTAGAATTTACATTTTCAGTGGGCTTTAATTTTTCATCCCATACATTTGAATGTACATTTTCTACATTTTGCGCTTGTGATTCTTTCTCAACATTAGTTCCTAAATTCGATAGATCCATGCCAGTTCCGACATCTACAGATTCTCCGTGCTTGGTCCACCTTGTATACCATTGTTTAAATCCACGACAAATCAGATGCTATCTAACTTCTCCAACATACTTTCACTAGATGAAGTTCTGACAGTCAAGACAAGTACATAGAAGTTTTGTTTCACTTCTTAATCTCATATTTTTTGTGGCACGTTTTATAAATTTTCTAACTTTTATCAAATATTCATCTGAAAACCTATAATATTCATCTGAAAACCTATCAATCACATACATCCAAGTGTAACGATCTATCTGAAGAAAATAAATTATCCACATGTCAAGCTTTAGCGTCAAATCAGAGACTATTCGAGATTAATCTCAAACGGATATCGACCCAAATTAGTTCAAGTTCCGAAAATTGGTCCTATAAGACAATACAATTGATGTGCTAATGTTAATTAATTAGTAAATATGTATCATCTCATAAAATATAAGAATTCAAAATATGCAAGAAATAGTCTCAAAATAAGAGGAGAAAAAAGAGCTGACGACAAAGTCGAGGATATGCAAGCTCAAGACTAGAAGAGTGCTGAATTTAAGACCGAGATCAAACAATTGATTAACCATTTAAATATGAATTATATAAAAACTGATATAACAAAGGATAAAAATAGAAAATACCAAATTTGATCAAAATCAAAATTTCTTTGCTTCCACTTGCTCTCCTTCTCTTTCTCCTTGATCTATTTTTCTCCTATTTTGCTGAATTTTGTACTATTTCTTCTGAGTGAATTAATTAGATAGTAGTAAGATAATGGTGAGAAAGATGAAGTTTGAGATAATCAGTAGCTGGTGGCTGGATATGAAGAATGATGAGTAATTAGATCGACACACGCTTTTTTTCTCAGTTAATTCTCTACACCGGAGTTTCACACATGAATGATTTTCTTTTATATTTTTATTTAGTATTATATTTTCTATATCGGAGTTTTAATAAAGTGTGTAGATGAGATACTTCTACACCGAGTGATTGTGAATAAAGGTTGCAGATGTCAAGTGCTTTACAACGATATTTTCTACATCTAATTTACTAAATAACAATGTGAATATTTCGCTTTAAACACATGTTATTAAAAGGTCGGTGGAGAATTAATTCAGTGGTGGAAACGACGCTTCTTAACCCGATTTTAATATAACCACCATAACTGAGAGATTGCAGAAGATTGTTTTTCCCGTAGTGCAGACTCATTTATTATTGATGAAGTTTTTAAAGTTGACATCATTGTTGCATTTTTAAAGAAATAAAATAACTAGTAATTATTTACTTCGATATGTTGTGAAAAATGCATTGCTACGTTATTGAATTGGAGCAAAAAACACTGTCCAATATCACTACTTGCGTTTTCTCAAGTAAAAGAATCACTAATTAGTCGGTGCATGTGCGCCGCAACAGCAAATATAGTCTGTGTGCCAAAATTGTGATAGCTTGTCTAATTCACGCAGATGGTACGCCAACAATGGATCCGAATCTGCTGTGGCGCAGTAGTGCGTTATAGCAGATGAATGATTCAGATCGACCGTCAATTTTGCAATCGATCACCAGCGATGAAAATCATGAAGGCTTTTATACTTTAGCACGAATTTTAATGTAATTAGTAAAAATCGAATGATTCAGATACTACACTACATCATCCCGCACAACACCAGATCTGATTCCGCCAACAATAGATTATCACGATCAATAATTGTCTCGTAGTTTCATTTTTCGATAAAATAATGTCCGGAAATGGAGTGAAACGTAAGTGAAGTGATCTCACGGAGGGACCACCATTACCAATCCAATAGGAGAGCTCCACGTGTAGCGATAGTGGGTCCGATCACGCACGAGCTGACGACTGACGAGCGAGGTTGCTTGTCGGGTACGGATCCAAAGCGTTGACAAGGTATGGCATGGTGGCAAGTGGCAACCGGGTTACGCATTCAAAGGAACCCAATAAAGAAAAATGACAAAAAACGAATCAATAATAATAATCCAGAGATTAAATCTTGAAGGAAACTTTGAAATCAAATATCTACAACTTGCATTTTTTTTCTTCAAAATATCTGCAACTTACAAGCGGTGTTTTTACGTGATCTTTACATTGGTGAAAATCCTGCACAACACTTGATTTTTAAATTCCTTTTTTTTTCAAATTCGATGTAAAAAATTTAACCAAGGTTAGCACGCCGAATTAAAATTCAAAACTGAAATCATGTTTTTTCTTAAATTTTGAAATTTCTATAAATATATATATTTTTAGGGACTTGGTAACAGCCCCCTACATGGCTTCCACTAGAAGTAAAAAATAATTAATGCTATGTTCTGTTCGCTATAGTTTCGCTCTGCTATGTCTGTTATGTCCGCTCTATCCACTCCACTACATGTTTTAATATTTAGAACTAAAGCTTTTATATTACTTCAAATCTTTATTATTTTGTTGCAAGTCTTTATATTGCAAATTTTGTAGTAATTTTTTAGCAAATTTAAATATAAAAACTTACATATAACAATATATAGACTTCGTTGTTCTAATATAAATACTTGTAATTTTTGCAATAATTTTGTTGCAAGTCTTTATATTAGAAATTTTGCATCAATTTTGTTGCAAATTTAAATATAAAAACTTTAGATCTAAATATAAAAACATACAAAAAAACTGACAGAACATAACAAACAAAGCGTAGCATTAATTATTTTGTCTTCTAGAGAGAGCATATATGAAGGACGGTTAAGGAGAGACAATATATTTACGCATATTCAAAATAAAGAAAAATTGAATTCCAGTTCAAATGAGGGGTTGATAATTTCGACAGTGAATATTTAGTAATAAAAATAGAAATAGTTTTTTTTATAAACATACTCTTATATTTATAATTTATTGTACTTTTAAGCTCTATACAATTCAAATTAATTTGATACTCTACCAAAGACTATTAATATAAAATGTTGCAAGTTTATATAATTTCAATGATACTTGCTGAAAAACATCAAATTACACCTAAACTACAAAAAAATTAAAACACAATCGACCAATAATTTTAAGAATATGTCTATAATTTGTGTACCTCTCATGTTTTTATAACTATATTTAAAAAAATATTGCCAAGAATGTCAAAACAATCCATTATTATGTAATACCCTCATTTCGAACATATCTAGAGATTATGTAACTGAAATAATCATGTATTTTGTACCTCTTCATTAATATGGCAGGTTCTCATCTAAAACTTGGCATTCGTATTTAATTAATAAATTTTATTATTTTCTGTACAATTATAATAATTGATACATCTAGATATACTTGTAAATACTTGACTGATTTCTTTAAACAATGATCTAGTTGATTTTTGTAGAATTTATGGCATTAAACAATTTAATTATCAACTGGAAGTGGGTTCAATTTAATTCACAAATCAATTCACTAAGATCTTTTCGTAGCAATTTAGCAATTCATGAAATGATCAACTAAACACATTAGTATGTAGAGAGAGAGTAAGAAGAAGTTGACACGAGATATAATATAGTTCGGCAAAATTTACACTCACAAGACATTCGGTACCACCTCCAGATCGAAAATACACTAAACACCAAATAATTTTTTACAAGACTACCGCAAGCCCTATCCCTCACGCCATTCACCACAAAGGAAGCGAGGGCTTAAAACTAATCATCTTAGGATCACAATCAAATCGATGGTGATCTTTAACAATATCGCAACAAGATCACAAAATGATATAATATTAAATAAAATCACTAATTAGAGAATATGCTAACCTAAAACACTCAAAGCTCCCATAGATGGCTAATTGAGGATTTAAAAGCTTAAAAAAAGTCTTAGTGCTCTTTGATTGCTTGAATGCTTGTAAGTGATTTTCTTAATCATCTTTAAAAATTTACAGTTGTATTTATAAGGAGATCTGTTCTAAAATGAATTGTGTCACTAACAAGGTTGACCTTCTTCTATTTGAACGCAAGTGTACAGTACATAATAACTACTCTCAAGTGCATTTTGTGGTGTTCACTATTGTATAAAAATACTGACGCCAAAAAAAAAAAAAAAGAGTGAAAAAAATAATGGTGCTTTTTTACCCAGCCATGATGACGCTTTATTATGTCACGAGTTGAAAAATAAAACAAAAGGTGGTCTACGTCTGACGTAACGCGTCTAAATAAATACACGCTTTATTTCTTGAGTTGTTTTTATTTATTAATGACTTATTTTTTATTTTTCAAGCGATCTTAACAATACTACTAAAATTATTGATATTATCGTGAAAGTAAAAAATGATTTTCTGTAGACATAACCACAGAAAAGAGGTTATTTTCGTGGAATAACTAAAAAAAAACTTCAACGCAGCTACTCTCGACACAAATATATTTTTTCTCATAAAAATAATCATTTCTCTGAACTTAGCCACGTAAATATTTTCACAAAAATAATCCTCTAATGTGTCATTCATGGGCTACTAGACACTTCATAGAAATAATCATCCACAAAAATAATAACTCACATTCACATAAATAATAACTCATATTCACGAAAATAATCATACACTGGTCCTACCAAATATAATTATACTATCAACATGTCCGACAAATGTCACTATTTCATATGTTATCATTTAATAATTATTTCCAATTTATGATGCATATTCACATTCAATAATGTAATTAAGACTAATGTACATACATACATGCCAATTTATGATAAAAATATTTAAAGAGCAAAATATGAGGCGGAATATACTTATCCGTCCCAATATATACATACATACATATCATGTCAATGTATGATTCTATCTAGGACTCAAAAAAGCATTTGGAAAAATAATATCACGTCATTATCCATGGCAATTTTATTTTGTTAGGTGCTTGTTGTGGCTGGCACTGTCTAGGACCCAACAAATGGTATATTTTAAGACAGGTTTTGAGTGATTGTCCACTAAAGTGCTCCAATGAGGCAATCATACATTTGCCTAATGAATATGACGTGTGAATTGTTACTAATAATTTGTATTCATCTAAATTTTCCTTAAATAGTTCTTGTAGTTGTAGTGATACTTTTTTTATATATATATCGATTGATATATACGGTCGATTATATATGTATTGGAGCTAAAACCTTCATGATAAATCTTTCAACCCATAAATAATACGACGAAAACAATTGATACATGTAATCCAAATTCTCAAAATATGATTTGTGGAAACAAAATATGAATGATCGATATGCATTTACTGAAATCCATAAATAATTAATGGGTTGAATCCCCGTCTCTTATAATCATATCTTTCTATTTGTTTTAGACGTGGAAACCCAACTAATTTATCTTCTTATTTCAAACAAACAATAATCTTTGGATGTGCCTAAAACATGCAAGCATAAATGCCCTTTGAGTAGGGCCGTCAATGTTACGTGGTTTCGACCGTTTTCGTTTCGTTCCGTGATAAACGGAACAAACACGAAACAAGTTTTTTTTGTTCCGTATTAAAAACGAAATGGAACGGAATTAATATTTATTTTCTTATAAAAAAGGAAAAGGAACTGATTTTTTACTGTCGGTCCAACATTTTTAGTGTAAAATTTACGGAATTTTCGTGTTCAGTTTCGTTTCGTGACAAATGAAACGATAACGAAACGATTTTTATTTCGTTTGTAAAACAAAATGGTAGACGAAACAGTTTTTTTTTCGTAGACGGAACGAAACGAAACACGAAACAACTCGATTCAGTTTCGTATTTAACGTTTGACAGCGCTACTAGTAAGGTAACAGTGCCTATAACATAGCCTCAATTAATGTTGCTTGTTTTCAAGTTTATTGATTATAAGTTATTACTGGTGACTGGTCCACGTGAAGTAACAGTGCAAAAAATAATTGGTTCTTGCCTTTTAGTTCGCGTTTAAATGAATGAGAATCCGAATTAGCTACTATTTTGAATTATTATTTGTATTTGAATGAATATTATTCATAATGTTTGAGTTAACAAACTAATGCTCGTTATACTGCTAATAAAACAAAAATATTTAGATAGCTCGTCATACAATTTCCCTTCCCTGTCTCTAATGATATGCCATAAGTCCTCAGCCTCTAACCCGGTTCCTGTAAAACTCATGTCAGATTCGGTTTTTAGTAAGATTTTGAAAGGGTCGGATCTTAGAAATCTCGGATTCGTTCTAAAAATACAGGCTCCTATTTATCCGGCCCTTTCAAGCCCCGATCTCATCCGGCCTTGATCCGACCCTGATCCGACGCTGTGCAACCCCAAAAGCCTGATAAAGACCGGACCTTAGAGAGACCAAATCTATTTTCTTAGAACAAAATTCTTATTACCCAACCTCCATTAACCCCCATTTAGATCAAACCCTTTCGTAGATCCTCTAGACCCGACCCTCCGGAGTTTCACTACCTGTCTCATTCCCTTCTAATGCCGAACCTTCATCTCGATCGCAACTTCACCACAAACACATTTCTGAATCTCACAACTTTACGACGATCACATTCACATTGGGATCATACAATCCAATACAACTAGAAAAATAGAAGCTATTGACAACAGTATACAAAGCTGTAGCAAATTGATTATTGCAGAATTGTCTGCGAACCTTTATCAAGCTTGCTATTTTATTTTCTTCGAGCATCATGTTTGTTCATATTATTTCAACTGATTATAAAATTAAATCGATGCTTGTTTTCAATTTTCATCATTGAAAACAATGATAAAATAACGATGAAATGGCTACTATTATATACAAGATTCTAGAAAAACACGCCTCGTGCTTTGCAGTACTGTTTACTGAAGCTAATAAAATTTTGATTGGAATAATTATTCTAGCAAATGGAAAGTTTAGATCCTAGCTATTTGTCAGTACAATTTTAAAAGTTTGTAATGTCAATGGCAATTGGCAAGCACCCCAAAAAGGAAGTACCACAATTATAATTTCAATTTACAAACCCATTAATTAACAGCTTGTTCTACCAGTAACACTGAGTCATCAACTCTAACTGTACTTGTTAAGAAATAAAAGAGAATCTTAAATTGCATCACACCGCCGTGAAGAAAGGTAGATGCACGTGCGTACAACCCTCGTTGATGGAACCAGATTCGGTGCTGCGCGGGATGGTGTATCGCATTATCTGGACCGTTCGATTTTCACTGATTGCATTAAAATTCGTGTCAAAGTATAAAGACCTCTCTCATTTTCATCGCTGACGATCGATCGTGAAATTGACGGTCGATTCGAACCGTCTAGCGCGCTACAGCAGATTCGGGTCCTGGTGACTGGTGAGGTGTCTCTGTTCACATGCTTACACAGTTGTAATTGGTTAATTCATTTCATTATTTTTCTCTTTAATTTTTTATTGGTCTCTCTCTCTCTTTAAGCATCCGCATGACTGTATGTATGTATAGTATTTTTGTTCTTATCTGGGTTGTAAATTGTAATTAATTGATAATTGGTTACTAGCTTGGACTAGGTTTATTAATTTATTATAGAGGTTTTTTGTCTTAATTTACTGGCGTTGTAATTAATTGATAATTGTTTCTAGCTTACGGCTAAGGTTATTTAAATGTCGTTGCTTACAAATATAATATATTAGAACAATACAATACGTGCGGCTGTTGGTCTTCGATCCGTTCAATTAATCGATTATTCTATATAGTAATATCATCATCATCATCATCATCATCATCATTATCATCATCATCATCATCATCCTTATCATCGTTATTACTTATTATTGTATATGTAGAAAATTGTTTACGCGCTATCATCATTGTTATTAATATTGAAATGAATTGATTCATGATAAATTAATTCAAATAAAGTAAAATAATCTTAATATGAGTGATTGCGACATTATTGTACTAATAATTTTAATGATGAAACTATTGTACCAAGAAATGTCACGAATTTGTTCATTTTTAAAATTAAACCTCGAATATAACATATTTCTTGTGAGTCTTTGTTTAGATTCTAATTCAATAAAAAAATGAAAAAATGAGCTCAAGAACATAAAAGATGAAGCTATCAAGACAATATAGATGTTAGACTATTTTATTTGAGCTTCTAATAATTTTAAATCAATAAGATTGAATTTAAAATAGCAAAACTTGAGTTACAATGATAATCAATTATATAACGGATCTAATAAGTATATAACAGATTAATATTGTTAAAAACAAAAAGATTTCGAACTTATTCCCTAAATTAGTTATATAACGCATCTGACAAGTTATATAACATATTGATATTGTTAAAAACAACAAGATTTCAAAAAAATTTCCCCAAATTAGTTATATAACAGATCTCGTCAATTATATAATGGATTAGCCACATAATGCCAATATAAAATAGGGTTTATTCTCTTTCTTTCCAAATAGTTGAAATTACAAAAATCCACTTTTTCACAACCACCATTAATTGAGCTTTGAGAAATCTTGCTAAATCATTATTCAAGACTCTATCTCATTGATCCAAAATTATCCTAACTCTTGAGAAATTGTTTGTGAGATCATCGCCATTACCTATTCTTTATTTCCTTTTTAGCTGTTGTGCTACTTTGTTTCGTTGGCTTGGTGCTTTATTGGTGTGTGTAAACGAAATCAAGTTCAACTTTGTTCATTTGGCTTGGTGTTCTATCGAAGTGTGTATATAAGACCAAGTTCAAGCCTGTAATTGTATTTGTGCTAGTGAATCAACTCGACCTTGTTACCGTTCCGAAGAATAGGATCGTCAATATTTGAACTCCGTTATCATATCTGATGTCACTTATGTTACTGCTTTATTTGCAATTTCTTAACTCTTCTTTATTTACTTTTAATTGTTTCTTATTAATTTTATAAATTGCTCTTGCTTGAATTACTTGAATTGATTAAAATTGTCAAAATTATCAATAGGTACTTGAAAGTTTTAAATTTGTATAAATTAGTCCTCCCAAGTTCCAATAAAAGCAATGGAAGTATATGAGTACCAACTTTCTTCTTTCAACCTAGTGAGAGCAGCCTAGATCTCTGTATTTTACTTGAAAAAGCAAGCATGTGCAGTTTATTTTCTGATGTAATAACAATAATATTAAAGAAGTAAATGTTATAGTACATTTTATTTTTATACTAATTTCCATTGATATCCTAAAAAAATAGTATTCAAATAAAAATTTATATTGTATGTGTTCTTCATTATTTAGTGAGAAGTGTTCAAATCAACTTGTATGTGTCTTCAATTCGCCTTCAAATTCACACAATGTATTTGAGAACATATTTATTTGTCTTCAAATTAATTTAGACTATTAGTTGTTTCATTTGAACCTCCTATTATCTAACATATGATATATTATATTTAAACTAATATGACCGTTGGCAATCTTCCACCAAAATTAATTTCAAATTTTTGTACAGTTGAGTTTCCTCGCTTCATACGGATATTCCAAATATCAAATCCATTAAATTTAGGCGAAATTTTGCATATACCCGTTAAAAACTCCAAATTACATATTTCTTCCTCTAAATTTGAATATTACGTATTTCTCCTTTGAAATTATAGAAACTCATAAATTTATCAATTTTATTATTTTTATGATAAAACTCGTTTAAATGTGTAAAATACTCATTTTATCCCTTACTAAAAGCATTAAAAAATACAGTTTGTTTAATGAAAAATATCATTTTTATATTTGATCGGGTTCTAAGGGCAAATTAGTCACTTTGTACTCTTGATGTATACTCGTTGACATTAAAATATACCTATTCTACCCTTAATTAAAAATATAAATAAATGTTGTTTGTTTAATATAAATATCAGTCTAATATGTGACTGATTTTCAATAGCAAATTGTTTATTTTATCTACTTTTGATACGTACACAACAATATGCCCGAAATTTTTTTAATTAACCAAAATAAATTAATAAAATATCAAAATGGAAAAATTTGAACGGAATTAACCATTTTAGCCATTCCGGAATCAGGGAGAGCAGCATAACCCCGGCATCAGAGAATCTGCTGTAACTCCGGAATCTGCGCAATCGACATAACTCCGGAATCACGGGTGCCTGCATAACTCCGGAATCCCTGATTCCGGAGTTATGCAGGCACCCGTGATTCCGGAGTTGTGCCGATTTAAGCACAGAACCGCGCTTCTCCCTCTGCCGAATTCTTTTGATGATTTTGAGAGAGATTTTGCAAAATTTTGAGAGGTTTTGAGGCAAATTTTGAGAAAACTTTGAGAAAGTATTTCAGAAGTTTGAAGTTTCATTAGATCAGGATTTGAGAGAGTTTGCTGTGTAACAGGTAACAATAATTTTTTTAATTTTCGGAAAATAAAAAAAGTCATACAAAATTTGTGTTGTTTTTGTTCAAATTTGTTAGATAATTGTTAACTTAGTTAAAAATTAGGTAATCGTTAGAGAAATTGTTAGATATATGTGAGATAATTGTTAAGTTAGTTAAATTTTAGATCATTGTTAGATAAATGGTTTTTGTAAGAATTTGTTAGATAATTGTTAGATAATTTTTTCATACTAAAGCTTAAATTATTGTTAAGTTAGTTATTATTTTTAGATAAATTATTGTTAAGTTAGTTATTATTTTTAGATAAATTATTGTTAGATAAATTTGTCATATTAAAGCTTAAATTATTGTTAAGTTAGATATATGTAGATTATTGTTAAAAAATATTATTTTAGAAATTATTAATTTGTTAGTTTAGGTAAATATGTAAGTTGTTGTTTTATTTTGGAAAAATATAGTAATACATCAAATTTGGGAAAATATAGTTAGTTTAGATAAATTTGTTATATTAAAATTAGATTATTGTTAAATTAGTTCATTTATTTAGAAATTTACAAATTTTGTAGAAATTAGTGTTATTTTTTGTATAAATTTGTAATATATGGATAAAGTAGTTAGTATTTATAGATAATCAATTAGTTATTTTAGATAAATATGTAACTTGTAAAAAATTGTTAAACTATGTTGTTTTTTATATTTAAATGTAGTTCTGTTGAAATGACGAGACCTCGTAGAAGTAGTGTTTCTCGACCCAGCACTTCTCAGTCTAGCACCTTCGAGGGTGATGCTTCTCTCCCTCCAGATTGTCAGCCTCTCTCCGACTTGTTGCAGATGCCTGTCGCCCAACACAAGATTGCGACCGTTAAGCCAAATGTGGTATATTTTTGTAATATATATATTTAGTAATATATTTATTTTTGGTAATCTGTATTTATTTGAGGATATTGTTGAAATATTGCAGAGCGGTGACGATTTAAAGTTGATTTGTCATGACAATGTCGTACCATATCACGAGAGTTGTGGTCCGGCATTGATGAGATTGGGGTTGTATCATATTTCTCAGTTGGGTCATAAGAGAAGAGACAAGGGATTGATTACAGGACTAGTAGAGCGATGGAGGCCCGAGACACACACTTTTCACATGCCTGTCGGTGAAATGACCGTAACTCTACAAGATGTTAGTTGTTTATGGGGGCTACAAATAACAGGAGCGGTTGTTACCGGAATTTGTGATAACAACTGGAGGTATATGGTACAGCAGTATCTGGGTAGAGAGGCCGGAGATGAGGCGTGGAGGTGTCGCGCTTCAAAGAGATCTGGACAGCAACAACGACTGGTTTCGAATTACAGTCTTAGTTTGAAGTGGTTGCGGCGCGAGTTCGCTAATATGCCGGAAAATCCCACACAGGACCAGGTAGATTTTCATACTCGGGCTTACATTCTAGATTTATTTGGTTCTGTCATGTTTCCAGACTCCAGTGGAGATGGTGTACCGGCCATGTATCTGCAGTTTTTGGAGAATCTGAGTAGTCCATCTGTGTTGTATAATTGGGGGGGTGCCGTTTTGGCTTATTTATATCGCGCATTATCTATTGCTGCTCGGAAGCAGCCTCGTTCTATTTGGGGTCCACTCGAGTTATTGCAATTGTGGTCTTGGACCCACCTTAGTGTGTGCCGGCCAAAAGAGGATAGAAATCATACCTTCACTGCTTGGGGTTTACCCGATCGAGACTCGTGTCATGCTTACGGGAGGACTTGGATGGGTTTTAAGTTGTGGAAAGACAACCCTCACAATGTTGGAGCAAAGAGTTGTGTCATGCTTCCCCGAGATGTTTTGAATGCGATGAAAGAGGGTGAAGTTGAGTGGACACCCTATACTACCTTCCTCCCTCTTGCGCCGTCATGTGTACTACGTGATCAGGGAGTTTGGTTGGCTAGAGTCCCTCTCGTTCATTTTTGGATAGTCTCACATCACTACCCGGATAGGGTCATGAGACAGTACGGTTTACTTCAGACAGTTCCTCCCCCTCCTCCATTATCTTGGGATGTTCACCGACAGTTAGATGAGGTAGATCATACTGATGGACACTACGGCCTTCACTGGGGGGAGCGTCATGCTGATTATGTAGGGCAGTGGAGTGCAGATAGAGTACCGTTGTGTATCGTTCCCACAGATGGGCAGCCACACGACAGTGATTGGTGGTTTCATCAGTATATGCCCTGGTATGAGAGATTTGGGATGAGGTCGATTTATTTAGAGCGTGATTCCACCCATGATCTCACCCAGCCACTGCCTCCTCCGTCTCAGCCACCTAGCAGCCTTACATATGTTTCCCATTCTGAGTGTGCCACACGACAGGTTAGTGATGTTATTTAACTAATCAAATAGCTACTCAAATTATGTGACTTGTTTTGTTACTTACGAAAGTTTGTCTTGCAGGGCAAGAGGGCCTTTAGGGATGCAGTCATGGCAATTCCAATGGCCCTGACAAGAGGGTTGAAGCGCTTCGGAAAGAGAACATTACTATCATGTCGAGGAAGCCTGCATGATGTCGGTCAAGGGCATAAGCTGGAAAAACTGCTAAGGGATGCCGGGTTGCCCGAAAGAATCGAGGATATCACCACCTCGGACGAGCCTGAGGTTCCAGGCTTTCGTGAGCAGGAGGCGTCATGGGCGTCAACATATGAGGGTGATTATGACGAGATTGTTTCCAGCATGGCCGGGACATATTTAGGACCGCACGGTGATCCCACGGCATCTAGTAGTCAGCATCCGGGCGGAGATCAGTCCCAGGTATGTGAATCGTACCTCTATAATGTTTAATGATTATGCAGTAATTTGTAATATTTTTTGCTAATGTTAAACATGCATATTCTACCTAGGGATACTATTCAGGATTAAATAGTCCGTATCAGGGAGCATCTGATGTACATGGTTATGATTTTGACATATTCAGTAGTCAGTACCCGGGAGGAGATGGTGCACAAGGTTACGACTTCCAGACTAGTCAGTTCCATACAGGCCCGGAGATCCCTCCTACACAGGTTTGGCCTGAATTGAACTATTTATTAAAAAATGCACTAATTTAGCAGTTTCTAATGTGCTTTTTGCAGGAATACATGCAAACACCAGATGCTGAGGTGACCGGGAGCGGCGACGATGAGGCTGATGATGGCTTGAATTGGAATACAACTATGGGACATCGCAACAAGGATCGTCAGAGGCATAGACCGATATCCAAGTTCACCCCGTCCAATTATCCTTAGTCAGGGAGTTGGTTGCTTTCAGTTATGTTATGCATCATTGCACAATACATCATTTCAAAAAGGATGTTATGCCATCTTATGTTGAACGTTTTTTCAGTTATGTTATGTTGTTATGTTATTTTGGACATTTGTTATGTTATGTTATGTTATGTTGAATTGGACATTTGTTATTTTGCGTCAAGCGTCAAACGTCATGCACAATGCACAATGCACAATCGTCAAGCGTCAAGCGTCAAGTGTCAAGCACAATGCACAATGCAAAAGCGTCAAGCGTCATGCACAATGCACAATGCAAAAGTGTCATGCACAATGCACAATGCAAAAGCGTCATGCACAATGCACAATGCATAAGCGTCAAGCGTCAAGCGTCAAGCACAATGCACAATGCAAAAGCGTCAAGCGTCATGCACAATGCACAATGCAAAAGTGTCATGCACAATGCACAATGCAAAAGCGTCAAGCGTCAATGCACAATGCACAATGCAAAAGCGTCAAGCGTCAAGCGTCATGCGTCATCCGTCATGCACAATGCACAATGCACAATGCACAATGCACAATGCAAAAGCGTCAAGCGTCATGCACAATGCACAATGCACAATGCAAAAGTGTCATGCACAATGCACAATGCAAAAGCGTCAAGCGTCAATGCACAATGCACAAGCGTCAATGCACAATGCACAATGCAAAAGCGTCAAGCGTCAATGCACAATGCACAATGCAAAAGCGTCAAGCGTCAAGCGTCATGCGTCATGCACAATGCACAATGCACAATGCACAATGCAAAAGGGTCATGCACAATGCACAATGCAAAAGCGTCAAGCGTCATGCACAATGCACAATGCAAAAGTGTCATGCACAATGCACAATGCAAAAGCGTCAAGCGTCAATGCACAATGCACAAGCGTCAATGCACAATGCACAATGCAAAAGCGTCAAGCGTCAATGCACAATGCACAATGCAAAAGCGTCAAGCGTCAATGCACAATGCACAATGCAAAAGCGTCAAGCGTCAAGCGTCATGCGTCATGCACAATGCACAATGCACAATGCACAATGCAAAAGCGTCATGCACAATGCACAATGCATAAGCGTCAAGCGTCAAGCGTCAAGCACAATGCACAATGCAAAAGCGTCAAGCGTCATGCACAATGCACAATGCAAAAGTGTCATGCACAATGCACAATGCAAAAGCGTCAAGCGTCAATGCACAATGCACAATGCAAAAGCGTCAAGCGTCAAGCGTCATGCGTCATGCGTCATGCACAATGCACAAGCGTCAATGCACAATGCACAATGCAAAAGCGTCAAGCGTCAATGCACAATGCACAATGCAAAAGCGTCAAGCGTCATGCACAATGCACAATGCAAAAGTGTCTTGCACAATGCACAATGCAAAAGCGTCAAGCGTCAATGCACAATGCACAAGCGTCAATGCACAATGCACAATGCAAAAGCGTCAAGCGTCAATGCACAATGCACAATGCAAAAGCGTCATGCACAATGCACAATGCAAAAGCGTCAAGCGTCATGCACAATGCACAATGCAAAAGTGTCATGCACAATGCACAATGCAAAAGCGTCAAGCGTCAATGCACAATGCACAAGCGTCAATGCACAATGCACAATGCAAAAGCGTCAAGCGTCAATGCACAATGCACAATGCACAAGCGTCAAGCGTCAAGCACAATGCACAATGCACAAGCGTCAAGCGTCATGCGTCATGCACAATGCACAATGCACAATGCACAATGCACAATGCACAATGTAAAAGCGTCATGCACAATGCACAATGCATAAGCGTCAAGCACAATGCACAATGCAAAAGCGTCATGCGTCATGCACAATGCACAATGCACAATGCAAAAGCGTCATGCACAATGCACAATGCATAAGCGTCAAGCGTCAAGCGTCAAGCACAATGCACAATGCAAAAGCGTCAAGCGTCATGCACAATGCACAATGCAAAAGTGTCATGCACAATGCACAATGCAAAAGCGTCAAGCGTCAATGCACAATGCACAAGCGTCAATGCACAATGCACAATGCAAAAGCGTCAAGCGTCAATGCACAATGCACAATGCAAAAGCGTCAAGCGTCAAGCGTCATGCGTCATGCACAATGCACAATGCACAATGCACAATGCAAAAGCGTCATGCACAATGCACAATGCAAAAGCGTCAAGCGTCATGCACAATGCACAATGCAAAAGTGTCATGCACAATGCACAATGCAAAAGCGTCAAGCGTCAATGCACAATGCACAAGCGTCAATGCACAATGCACAATGCAAAAGCGTCAAGCGTCAATGCACAATGCACAATGCAAAAGCGTCAAGCGTCATGCGTCATGCACAATGCACAATGCAAAAGCGTCATGCACAATGCACAATGCAAAAGTGTCATGCACAATGCACAATGCAAAAGCGTCAAGCGTCAATGCACAATGCACAAGCGTCAATGCACAATGCACAATGCAAAAGCGTCAAGCGTCAATGCACAATGCACAATGCACAAGCGTCAAGCGTCAAGCACAATGCACAATGCACAAGCGTCAAGCGTCATGCGTCATGCACAATGCACAATGCACAATGCACAATGCACAATGCACAATGCACAATGTAAAAGCGTCATGCACAATGCACAATGCAAAAGCGTCAAGCGTCAAGCGTCATGCGTCATGCGTCATGCACAATGCACAAGCGTCAATGCACAATGCACAATGCAAAAGCGTCAAGCGTCAATGCACAATGCACAATGCAAAAGCGTCAAGCGTCATGCACAATGCACAATGCAAAAGTGTCTTGCACAATGCACAATGCAAAAGCGTCAAGCGTCAATGCACAATGCACAAGCGTCAATGCACAATGCACAATGCAAAAGCGTCAAGCGTCAATGCACAATGCACAATGCAAAAGCGTCATGCACAATGCACAATGCAAAAGCGTCAAGCGTCATGCACAATGCACAATGCAAAAGTGTCATGCACAATGCACAATGCAAAAGCGTCAAGCGTCAATGCACAATGCACAAGCGTCAATGCACAATGCACAATGCAAAAGCGTCAAGCGTCAATGCACAATGCACAATGCACAAGCGTCAAGCGTCAAGCACAATGCACAATGCACAAGCGTCAAGCGTCATGCGTCATGCACAATGCACAATGCACAATGCACAATGCACAATGCACAATGTAAAAGCGTCATGCACAATGCACAATGCATAAGCGTCAAGCACAATGCACAATGCAAAAGCGTCATGCGTCATGCACAATGCACAATGCACAATGCAAAAGCGTCATGCACAATGCACAATGCATAAGCGTCAAGCGTCAAGCGTCAAGCACAATGCACAATGCAAAAGCGTCAAGCGTCATGCACAATGCACAATGCAAAAGTGTCATGCACAATGCACAATGCAAAAGCGTCAAGCGTCAATGCACAATGCACAAGCGTCAATGCACAATGCACAATGCAAAAGCGTCAAGCGTCAATGCACAATGCACAATGCAAAAGCGTCAAGCGTCAAGCGTCATGCGTCATGCACAATGCACAATGCACAATGCACAATGCAAAAGCGTCATGCACAATGCACAATGCAAAAGCGTCAAGCGTCATGCACAATGCACAATGCAAAAGTGTCATGCACAATGCACAATGCAAAAGCGTCAAGCGTCAATGCACAATGCACAAGCGTCAATGCACAATGCACAATGCAAAAGCGTCAAGCGTCAATGCACAATGCACAATGCAAAAGCGTCAAGCGTCATGCGTCATGCACAATGCACAATGCAAAAGCGTCATGCACAATGCACAATGCAAAAGCGTCAAGCGTCATGCACAATGCACAATGCAAAAGTGTCATGCACAATGCACAATGCAAAAGCGTCAAGCGTCAATGCACAATGCACAAGCGTCAATGCACAATGCACAATGCAAAAGCGTCAAGCGTCAATGCACAATGCACAATGCACAAGCGTCAAGCGTCAAGCACAATGCACAATGCACAAGCGTCAAGCGTCATGCGTCATGCACAATGCACAATGCACAATGCACAATGCACAATGCACAATGCACAATGTAAAAGCGTCATGCACAATGCACAATGCAAAAGCGTCAAGCGTCAAGCGTCATGCGTCATGCGTCATGCACAATGCACAAGCGTCAATGCACAATGCACAATGCAAAAGCGTCAAGCGTCAATGCACAATGCACAATGCAAAAGCGTCAAGCGTCATGCACAATGCACAATGCAAAAGTGTCTTGCACAATGCACAATGCAAAAGCGTCAAGCGTCAATGCACAATGCACAAGCGTCAATGCACAATGCACAATGCAAAAGCGTCAAGCGTCAATGCACAATGCACAATGCAAAAGCGTCATGCACAATGCACAATGCAAAAGCGTCAAGCGTCATGCACAATGCACAATGCAAAAGTGTCATGCACAATGCACAATGCAAAAGCGTCAAGCGTCAATGCACAATGCACAAGCGTCAATGCACAATGCACAATGCAAAAGCGTCAAGCGTCAATGCACAATGCACAATGCACAAGCGTCAAGCGTCAAGCACAATGCACAATGCACAAGCGTCAAGCGTCATGCGTCATGCACAATGCACAATGCACAATGCACAATGCACAATGCACAATGTAAAAGCGTCATGCACAATGCACAATGCATAAGCGTCAAGCACAATGCACAATGCAAAAGCGTCATGCGTCATGCACAATGCACAATGCACAATGCAAAAGCGTCATGCACAATGCACAATGCATAAGCGTCAAGCGTCAAGCGTCAAGCACAATGCACAATGCAAAAGCGTCAAGCGTCATGCACAATGCACAATGCAAAAGTGTCATGCACAATGCACAATGCAAAAGCGTCAAGCGTCAATGCACAATGCACAAGCGTCAATGCACAATGCACAATGCAAAAGCGTCAAGCGTCAATGCACAATGCACAATGCAAAAGCGTCAAGCGTCAAGCGTCATGCGTCATGCACAATGCACAATGCACAATGCACAATGCAAAAGCGTCATGCACAATGCACAATGCAAAAGCGTCAAGCGTCATGCACAATGCACAATGCAAAAGTGTCATGCACAATGCACAATGCAAAAGCGTCAAGCGTCAATGCACAATGCACAAGCGTCAATGCACAATGCACAATGCAAAAGCGTCAAGCGTCAATGCACAATGCACAATGCAAAAGCGTCAAGCGTCATGCGTCATGCACAATGCACAATGCAAAAGCGTCATGCACAATGCACAATGCAAAAGCGTCAAGCGTCATGCACAATGCACAATGCAAAAGTGTCATGCACAATGCACAATGCAAAAGCGTCAAGCGTCAATGCACAATGCACAAGCGTCAATGCACAATGCACAATGCAAAAGCGTCAAGCGTCAATGCACAATGCACAATGCACAAGCGTCAAGCGTCAAGCACAATGCACAATGCACAAGCGTCAAGCGTCATGCGTCATGCACAATGCACAATGCACAATGCACAATGCACAATGCACAATGTAAAAGCGTCATGCACAATGCACAATGCATAAGCGTCAAGCACAATGCACAATGCAAAAGCGTCAAGCGTCATGCACAATGCACAATGCATAAGCATCATGCACAAATGATGCAACACATAACTTGCTTGTTTTCATATATGTTTAACCTGTACAAATAAAATCGAGAGCGTCATTTCTTGGTGGCGGGCCAGTGGTTCTGACAAACAAATGAACAACTCCCCGTTTATTCACGGACATCTGAGATGCCATTTTCCAAGAACTTTCGTCAATGAGTCCAATCAAATTGAAATGCAAATTACTCCCTTCTCCATCCTCCACGCGACATAGGATTTCACCAACGCAATACTCGTGAAATGCTAGAACCCGATGTATGGTACTTTTAATCCCTTCAAAAGTACTAGATTGTTTACCCTGGAGTGCCAATTTTTTACCACCAGAGTACTCCGCACCAAATTGAGTTTCAATTATTTCACCTCCATAAAATACCAAAATCGGAAATGTCGACATTGCACTACAAATATAATGCATAAATAAATTGAAATTTATACGAGTTAATAGGTAAAGCCATACATATGACATAAGTACAACATACAACTATACAGATATAATAGGTAAATAATGAAGAGCCACATTTAATAAATTCCATGCTAGTGATTCGCCCGAAAGAAGTTTCGAATTCTTCCAGAGATTGATGTTCGCCTTGATTGATTGGGCTGACTTGTTGAAGGATTTGATGCACTTGTTGAAGCATCGACATCTCTAGGTGGAACACTTATTGAGCAACGAGCGGGTTGCATTTGGGTAGGGTTTGGATTTGGTTGGACATCTACGGAGTGTCGAGTGGGCTGGTTTCCACTATGTAAGCCCAATTGTGTTAATACCTCATGGCGATTATGAGGTTGACTCCCTTGATGGCTGGATTGAGCACTTCCTGTAATATTAAAAAGTAAGAAGGTGATGGTCGTCTTCAATATGAGTATTTTAAACATATAAAACCATTTCAATACCTTCTGGTCGTCTTCCAAGGGGTCGTCCTCTGCGCTCGCCTTTTCGTCCTTCCATTTCATCCATTACCATCGGAATACGAATGTGCCTTCTTCGACCACGACGAAGCAATTTTCTATTGGGAATAATGGTAGGTCCCGTATACTCGAGCCATTCAGATTGATTTGGAAAAGGGTGGAATCTTCCGGACCAAGTATCATGCAGATTTGCAGCAGTGTAATAAGGTGAAACAAATTGAGATAAGTTTAAATGTCTGACCCTTATCACCGCTAATACATGCGAACATGGTATGCCGGTCAGATTTGGTTTCAAACAGGTGCAACGCGTAAAAACTCCCTCTTCGAGTAATACGTGATACTTGAAATTTTCAAATTCACCATTCGGTAAGGTCTCGCCTTGATGCAAAACTTCAAAATCCCCTTGCTCTGATCGATAGGGGTCTACTCGATGTGGTCGTGACTTGTCACCTCTCTTAATTAGTTTCTCCGTAACACTACGAGACCAAACAAAACCATCACTTACGGTTGCACCAGATGCGATTCTCCGATCATCAAACCAACTCACGCACTTGTACCAGGTACCTTCCACGATAGCCACAACCAGCAACATACGAACAGCTTTGAACACTCGATTCAAAGATTCAGATCCGTTACTTGTCATTATGCCCCAACGATATCCGTTGTCGTACCGTTGTGCCCACTTTGATGGATTCACAGACTCTTTTGGATCATTCTCTAGTCTTTTTCCAACCGTCTTTAAATACTCATATGCGCCTGGATATTGTGCTTTTATAGATTGCATGTGCTCTTTAAATCGACGAGGTTTCTTCTTCGATGCAGCACGCTTAAATAATTTCTTTAGATTATCGTCTGGAAATTTTGAGTACAAGTTCTCGGCAACGTGTTGCATACAATATCGGTGCACTGCTTCGCTGTTTGCCTCCGACCATCCATATTGGGGATATTCAAAAACAGCCTTAATTCCCTTGTGGCGGTCTGATAGTACACACATCTTACCAGGTCCGATAACTTCTCGACGCAACCAATTCATGAACCAACCCCAATTTTCTAGGTCTTCCTTCTCCACCAATGCAAATGCCAATGGTATCAATTGATTCTCTGCATCGTACCCGCAAGCCATCAGTAATCTTCCCTCATAACGACCCGATAAGAAACCTGCGTCGATACTTATCACCAGACGAATGTACTTTACTGCCTCAATGCACGGTCCCCATGCCCAAGCCGCAGCATGGAAATAACGTACTTCAGGTTGATTGGTAGGAGTCGTCAGGATAGCATACTTCATTGATGGATTCGTCGATTGGATGGCATTAAAATAACGAGGAAGCAACGCATATGATCCCTCCCAAGTCCCAAATATTTTCGCAATTGCTAACTCCCTGCCTCGCCATAACTTGGCGTATGATGGATCAGCACCGGGAAATTTTGCTTTAACTAAATGTCTGACATTTTTAATTGTCATGGTTGTATCTTCGTTCATTTCCTTTTTAATAGCACCAGCAATTATCTTGGCCGTAAGTTGTGCATGATCTACTCGTGTAATCGATTGGATACAAGTGTGCGGGTATGGGTTGGTTCTTATTGTCCAAAAATTATTACCTTTAGGACATACAGCGTACAACCTCCAAAAACATCTCTGATCTTTGCAAACCATAACTAGCCTCGTCGCGCTACTCCTTTCTGTTTTAATCTCTATATTCCCTTTGATGTGATACTCACTAATGGTCCATTGTAACTGATCTTTTGAATTAAATACACGATTTTCTGCCAAGGGATCGTCTGACGAGTTTTGTACTTCAGTGTAAATTTCATTGAAACCAGATATATCACTAAGTTCCTGTACTGGGTGATATTTTTCTGATCTTCCTTGTACAATTATCCGATGATTCGGATGATCGTTAGGATTATAATCCAAATCGTCTTCGTCAGAGGTGTATCCATAATCTTCTCCTGTTTCCCATTCTCCCGCTACGGGTAATATATTCTCATCGTCATCGCCTTCGTTTTCTTCAGGAATATTAGATATGGGCTCATTAAGATCTATAATTGGTGAATGTCTTGCGGGAGAGATATGAAGAGTATGGCCAGGGCTATAAGGTAATGTCTCTTGACTAACTCTCGGAGGCTCTTCATCCGTGTTAACAACATTTTCACCTGTGCGACCTAAGTTATCAGGATTCTCATTTGTCCGATTTGGCACCATATCAACATATAATTCAACAAATCTCCAATTCATTTCTGATTGTGCCATTTGCAATATCATTCGCCACTCTATGTCATCGCGAATGGGAATTAAACAAAAATGATAAGAAGGTGGGATCGCAGTGTTATATCGAGCGACAACATTGAGCGAATATTGACTCTCAAATATCCCCAACCATTTGTATATTGTATTTTTCACATCTTCATACCGGGTGTCTTCATTTCCCGGAAAAGTAAATTTTGAATCACAACTATATTCCATACCATACGGGCCATTTCGAGTCTCACCATCCATATATACGGAAATTGGAATCATCTTTCTTCACTCCAACTGTATAAATTTCCCAATTAATAATATACTAATACTTCAGAAATAAAATAATTCTAAATTAATTTATAATAAATAATTCTAATTTAATTTATAATAAATTAATTTACACTAATTCAAATTTTAACTCTATAAATTAATACAATTTAATTTATAATAAAATAATACCTAAAATGACTTAGCAACTCTTTAGAATTTGCAAAATCTTCACTTCACTTCTCTATCTAAATTCCTAAATAAATTCTCTAACTCTTAGATTTATTATAATTACAAAATAATATATTAATAGTTCAAAAATTACGAAATTCATACATAAATCATCTACAAAATAATTATAAATTAATTTACACTGATTCACATTTTAACTTAAAAAATTATTACCATGTAATTAAAATAAAATAATATCTTATATTTAAAATGTGCAAAACCTTCACTTCACTTCTCTATCTAAATTTCTACAAAATTTCTCTAACTCTTTAATTATTATAATTACTAAATTAATATTATACTAATAGTTTAAAAAATACGAAATACGTACATAAATCAACTACAATTATAATAATTATAAATTAATTTACAATAATAATAATACCTGTAATCAACTAAATTTGAAGAATTATAACAATTATAAGAATTATAGCAATTCACTTTGAAGAATGAAAGTAAATTATAACAATTCAACTAAAATTATAATTCTTATAAATTAAAAAACAATTGTAATAATACCTGAAATCAACTATCAATTATAACAATTATAATAATTATAAATTAAATCAACTAAATTGAAGAATTTAAGCAAAAATAAAATAATACCTCAAATTACTTGTTTAACTTCAATTATCAATATCTCTCTTCAATTATAAGCATCCCCTCTCTTTATCTCTCTCTCTCGGCTGGTGTATAAATAATAAGTAACTCCGGGTTCACTGTGATCGCCATAACTCCGGGATCACAGCAGCCTCCATAACTCCGGCAACTGTGATTCCGGAGTTATGGGGATCACAGTGAACCCGGAGTTACGTAGGGCGCTGTGATCCCGGAATGGCTAGAATCGTGATTTATGTCCAAATTTTGCCATTTTGGTATTTTATTAATTTATTTTGGTTAATTAAAAAAATTTCGGCAATATGCATTCACCAGATATACTTCACGAGTACAAAATGACTGCCCTAAAAAGCCGATCAAATATAAGACCAACATTTTTCATTAAACAAGCTTGATTTCTTAATGCTTTTAATGAAGGATAAAATGGATATTTTACACATTTAAAATGAATTTTGATATAAAAAAATAATAAAATGGGTAAATTTGTGAGTTTCTCAAATTTCGAAGGAAATGTACGTAATGTTCAAATTTAGAGGACGAAATAGGTAATTTTGTAATTTTGAATTTTTTGAACAGTATATGTGAAATTACGTCTTAGATTTAATTGACAATAGTACAAAATGTTATAAAATACATCTACTTTTTTGTTTGGATAATATCCTTCTAAGTATCAATTGGTTGTATTGCAAAAAGAAGAATTTATGATAAAATAATGCTCAACATGAAGAGCAGATGTGGCCATTAGGATTGTTAACGAATTGCGATTTGAACGTTTTGTATTTCGTTTTGTCGTGACTCAACGTTAAATGCAAGAGAATTTTTATTTTTGTTAAACGAAACCTAAGACGCAAATGATTTTTGTTGTGTTTAGCTAAATACAATGTAAGCGTAAATGGTCACTTTTCTTACGTTTATTTAGTCTTACGTTTAGAATTCTACAAATTTGAAATGATTTGGAGTGCAGAGTAGAAATAGAGATATTTTCTAGAGACTTAAATGTTCCTTGCCCTAGAAGTGCCACTTCGCTATCTCCTTTCTTCCTATTTTTCTCTTCGTCTCCTCCACTCTCTCTCTGAGACTGACGTTTGACATCTCTCTCTCTCTCTTGCACGATGCCTCAGGCATATCGTCGAATGAAATTACAGCCCGTCGACCCATGCGTGACGTGGCACTTTGGCAATATGCTTTGTAAAAATGTTTTTGCCAAATAAGCATAAACCTAGGCTGATTTTGGCAATTTCTAACTATTTTCAACGGTCTGTTGCCTTTTTTTCCAATCATGCAGTGCACTTAATGATTTCAGAATGCTGGAAAGTTCAAAATGCGAGAAGAATTTAGGATTTAGGTTGTCGGTAGCTAGGTGACTATGAGACTGGTGACAAGATCTTGAATCAGGGCCTCTTTTCCTCCTCATTGGCTTTGGCTATAGCATATATACGTCTTTGGTGAAGGAGAAAAACGACAGAGAGAGGAAAAAAAGAAAAAAAGAGAAAAGAGAGAGAGAAAGACAAAGAAAGAAAGTCACAGAGAAGGAGAGAAATAAAAAGAGCAAGAAAGAGGATGTGTGTAAGCAAGTAAGTAATTTTAATTTTCTAAGATAATGTAGCTTATCTTATTTCTTTCAATGATTCTGCTTTTTGTTGTTGTTTCTGTTGATTTTTTTGTCGACTTACATGTAGGTTCTCTGGTTTTGTTTTAATGGTTGGGTAAGAAAAAAGAACGTGTAGATGATGTAGTGTCTAAGCCTGATTTGTATGAAAATGATGAGTATATTTTTCTTGCTTGCTTGCTTAGAACTAAATTGTTCGATTTTGTAATACAAATTTCTTAGAACTTAAACTGTTTAGAACTAAATTGCTTAGAACTAAATTTCTTGCAGCATGAGGGATGCAGATTTCACCCCAGATGAAATACAAAGAATGGAAATCAATGCCCACTTAGGTGACACTCAAGATCCTGGTGCAATTGCAACTGCACCTTAGGATCAAGATCCTCAACCCACCATAAAAAGGAAAACTAGAGAGGCTATGACCTCTGAGTATTGGCAACATTTCAATAAGTTTCTAGTTAGACCTGATGACTTTTATGATACCATTTGTAAGTACTGTGGCATCAAATATAAAATGGGCAACTACAAGAGCACTAGCTCCTTAAAACATAATGTAGAAAATGATTGCAAGAAAATAGGCAACAAGAGGCCTAAACCTGATGCCTTGCAAACCTTGTTGAAGGCTGACAACCTTGTTGAAGGCTGACCCACAACTTGTTGTTTGACAATTTGACCAAAAGAAAGACAGGAAAAGCTTTGCAAAAATGGTAATTGTACATGAGTACCCATTTAATCGTGTAACTCATCATTTCTTGAGAGAATTCGTACATGAAGTGTGTCCCCAATTCAAATTTGTGTCAAGAAACAAACTCATGTCTGATTGTTTAAATATTTATAATGAAGAAAGAGATATTTTGTATGATATTGTTGGTGCACTTGACTGTAAAGTTAGTTTTACTAGTAATTTGTGATCCAACAAGAGTGAAGATAGTAGCTTCATGGTCCTAACATGCCATTACATTGATGATGAATGACAATTAAAAAAGAGAATACTTTGTTTCACTTCATTGCTAAGTCTACACACTAGCAAGCACATTGGCACAACTATTTATGATAGATTGGTATTGTGGAACTTGGACAAGAAAGCCTTTTGCCTTGTGCTTGATAATGCAGCTGCCAATGATGCTTGCATCAAGGACATGTTTAGTACAATCCATTTGAATGATGTACTTCATGTACAAGGGCAGGTCTTTCATCAAAGATGTGCCTGTCACATTCTGAACTTGATTGTTCAGGATAGGTTCAAAATGCTCTCTGATGAGATTACCTCAATTCGCAAAACCATGAAGTACATTCGTGATTCGCAAGATAGAATGAAGAAGTTATGTTTGATCAGGGGCGGATCCAGAATTTTCGTCAGGGGGGGGGGGGGCAAGATTTATAAATTTTTTTCAGGGTGGGCAAAATAACACAAATTTTCAAATATACATGGTTATTTCGGAAAAAAATTTGACAAATCGCACAAATAAACTGAATTATTTTGCAAAATTTTTTTCCAGGGGGGGCACTTGCCCCCCTGGCAAAAGCTGGATCCGCCCCTGTGTTTGATGGCATCTCAGATAATTTTTAATGTTAATCTCTTACAAATCTACTTCTAATCTGCATCTATTTATATTCATATTTTATTACATGTTGATATCCAAATAAGAGGCCAGCATGGGATGTTCCGACACGTTGGAATTCGACATATCTCATGTTGCAGTTAGCTTTGGGAGCTCAAATCAGCCATTGAAAGATATGTATGAGTTGATAAGAATTACACTTATCTTATTTCTGATTTTTAATGGGAGACACTGAAAGCTTTAGTTGATCACTGTAAAGTTTTTTATGTGACCACATTGAAGTTGAGTGGCACCAAATATTCTATCCTGAACCTATTCTTTCTAGAATATTGTGAGGTTTATACAACTTTAAAAATATGGGTAGTAGTTTGTATCATTTTGTTGTGAAGATGAGATAGGAGATGTATGCTAAGTGGGATAAATATTGAACAAGTGGGAATACATTGTTGGCAATTGCATGTGTTCTTGATTTAATATCCAAGATGGTAGTTGTTGAGTATTACTTTGAGAAGCTACACCCTGATACCTTTGAGGAGATTACTACTGAATTGAAAGCTTGTATGAATGCTATATTCAATGAGTATGTAGAGAGACACTCCAAGCTTACATAAACAAGCTGGCAGCTCCTCAAGTCATGAGATGTAATTGTTTTGTTAGTTTAATTCTTTCATTAGTTTTTGTATTATTATTTAATTCTCTTAATTATTTCAATTGCTTGTTTAAGTAGGGCAAGTGCAGCAGTTTGTATCTCTGACGCAAGAGCTGGATTGAAAGACTTCATTAAAGGGAAGAAGAATACTGAATCTGTAAAATCAGACCCGGAGCAATACATATTTGATGCGCTAGATAATGTCATCTTGGATGAAGACTTTGACATCCAAGCATGGTAGAAAGTCCATGCCCACAAGTATCCGATTTTGGCTCTGCTAGCAATGGACATTATGGATGTCCTGATATCGACAGTGGCATCAGAAGCAACATTTAGCACTGATGACAGGACATTATCATCAGTGATAAACTCTTTGAATGATGAGAGTATGGAAGCTCTCATCTGTGCTCAGGACAAGTTGCGTGCTTCGGTCACATGTAATCTCTCATTTCCGAGTTATTTCACTCTGATAATATTTTTATTTCACTTAGTAACTTACATAAATACATTTCATTCTTATTTTTATGCATAAAGTGGTGGAGAAGTTGGAGATTCGCTATATCCCAGTGATGCAGCAGCAACATCTGACTCCATCTTGTGTTAATTGAGGATGAAGCCTGGAGAAATTATCTTTTTGGCTCCTAGGTCAAGCAGCGACCTTTAATGATGATGTACGTGTTTCACTGTTTTATTTCCTTTTATTTTCGATCATTGGCTGAGATAGGTCAAAATTAAAAAGATAGTTTGAGAGCTAGGTTGAATACAAATGTTGTAATCTGAGTTCATTCATCTTATGCTTCATTTTAGTTAGAAACTGTTGCAAGTTGAAATTGTAATAGATTGAACATGTAATATATACTTGATTTGTGAAATGAAACTTTTGTAATTTTCAGAGTTTTCTCTATTTTTTTTATTTTGTTGTGCACTGTTAGTAGCAAGTTAAACATTTTAAAAAATTAAATATTTTTAACATTTCTTACGTTTAACTAAATACAAACGTAAATGCAAGAAAATTTTCTTACGTTTATTAAACATAACGTAAGAGAATTTTATTACGTTTTTCAAACGCAACATAAGACTCAAAATGACATTTGCATGATCGTTTCGTGCGTTTGAGCCATATTATTTTACTTTCTGACTCCAAAGCACTCAAATGTGGCTCCATTTACATTAATCCATTTCTTGTAATGGATTATGGCGGGGTTTATAGCTACTCGGATTTGGTTTGGTAATGGGCCTTGGGTTCGAATTCACATCCCTTGGGTTTATTTTATATCTTAGGCTTCGACCGATCCGCATGGCTAGATTTGGGTTTATTGTTTGGGTTATTTAGGCGGCCCGGTTCTTAATTTTTTTAGACCGAACAGAATGTGAAAATGATTATTCTAGCCTTCATTTTCCACAATTAATTTCCAGCAAATTCTCAATGGAACCCGTAACAACGCGTCAGTTGATGCGCCTCTAACATTATCTCTGGAGAGTCACATTTTGATCGTCTTATATTAAGATCTATACCGAATAAAACAATTAAGACAAAGATTTGAATATTTCAAAAGATGTGTATTCTGAATATTCTAGTTCATCTGAATCATTCAATGAACTATTTATTTAATTTATCGAGATGGTAACAAAGTGATTTATTTTTACTTTTGTTTCATATTTCAATGAATAACTTTTTATCAATTATAATGAGTGTTGACGACCTTGTACAGGTTTTATACTTTATAAACCTGGTGATGGTGTCCGGTATGGCACTTTCACGGTAGGTGATTATCAATTAATGGTCTATAATTTACTATCCTCAGGGAAAAAATGAATCGTTGGCAAAAATCCACGAGGTAGAACCATCTCCATTCGTTTATTTCCGACTTCTAAGCATCGGGGAAGATGTCAGGGTATTATTATGCGATAGTCTAGTTGGCAAAAATGGGGTAGAACCACCTCAGTGCTCAAAAAACAACTTTTAGATTACAACTCCGCGAAAACGAGCTGAGATAATTGATTTAGCGGAATAGAAACAACAAAAAAGAAAGCAACATGCTAAGTAGCAAATGAGTGAATTTTCGAAATTCTCTCACAAACTAAATTTCATTAAACAAGATATGACATCATTTATTTTTCACCTATTTTGTATATCATAAACTATGTAATATAGATCACATTTTGTGATCATTTATAATGAAATCTGGAGGTTTGACCTCCATTTTTCCATCAAAAAAAAAGATATGACATCATTGATACAAATAACTAGAGTTTTTTTTCTTAAACCTGAATCCAACCAATTTTTCAATAAACTCCTCAATAAAATTATCCCAATTATAATATCATTCTTTTTCTTTCTTCTGAAACAACACAAATTATCTCACTTTAAATGCATGAAGGATGCATGATTAGAAATATCAATAAATGATGAAGTTCATATATGGACTCACATCGGAAGTGATGAGCAAAGGTACTGAAGAAGAAAGCTTCTTTATGGACTCAAATGTGAGATGATGATGGTAATGAAGAATCTAAGGTGAAACTCATATATGAACTCAAATTAGAGGTGATGAGTCGAGGCACTGAAGAAGAAAGTTTCTCTATAAATCCAAATGTGAGTTGACGATAGTACCGAATGACTTATGGTGAAGCCCTCTATGGACCCCTATACGAGATGATGAGTCGATGCACTAGAGAAGAAAGCCTCTCTATGGATCTGATGAGAGGTGATGAGTGGGAAGACCATCATTAATGGATCTAATTTCAAGTGTTATCGGTAATTACAAGACAAGCTCGACATGTGTACCGCACGATGAGCTTGAGGAAGTTGTATTAGGATGTAAAGCATAGTTGTTGAATCATAAAATGCATCGTGTATCGGTAGATTTTGTATCGTATCATGTCGTTAAGATACGCTAAGCTATTTTCAAAATAACAAAAAAATTATAGTAATTAGTATCTAACAAAAAAATCTAAATAATTAAAGAAATCATCGTAACTTTAAATATATCGATAAGTGTTATTTGATATCAATGTAAATTTCTTAAATATTAAGATATTTATTTTGAAAAATAGTGAAACACTCTTGAATTTCACTACTCGTATCAAATCATAAGATACGTATTTCTCGTCTTTTGACTTGTATCGAACCGTAAGACTTGCCGAAGCCGAAACCGTATTAAAGAAATTATTTGAACTATTAAATAGAAAATATTTGCGAAGCCGAAGCTTCCTAAAGCAGTGCTTTGCGAATTTTCGGAGCTTCGGTGCTTCACTCATCTATATCTATACTACTTTATAATGCATCTAAGAACTGGAGACGTCCTTTTTTAAGATTATTTTGGTCTGACATTTTGATATTGCCAAATATACCCTTGTGATCTAAGAATTTAAACTAAACCAGCCAAACGATGAACGGATGTGCTTAATTAATACTTCGTTTTCTTCGCTCTCCAGTCGGTCGCCGCTCGACGTTCGCTCCTCAGTCCTCTCTATCAACTCTTCGTTCTCTTCTCCCTCCATCTCAAAAAACAGACGGACATTGAGACACGCCTCTTAGACACCTCCTCTCTCTCTCTCTCTCTCCACCCGTCGCGGCGTCGCTTATTGGATCTCCTTTTGCACGGTTGCACGGACTCTTCGATTCCAACAAGCGCTCATCCCCAAATCCAATCCTCACAGCAACAAGTGTCATGGGAGGCGAGAAAATCAGACCGAAATATGGCGCCGAAACTTTGTGCCTGCTCAAGAATAATGGCTTCGTCCCCACCTCCTCCTTCTCCCTGCTCATTTTCCTCTTCTCTCGAAGAGTTTGCGCGCTGTACGCCGGTTCCTGACTGGTGGGGAGAACGATAGCTCTTTCGATCGCAATGAAGATTTCGAGAGGCGCTTATTCCGTGACTTTGATGGAGGTGGGAATCGTGATCCCTTCTTCAGAAAGCTCTATAGGATCGAGAGGATTGGATTCGGGGATGAGCACTTCACAACTGTGACATGTACCGATCAGTTGTTTTCAGCGGTCAAGCATTTGGAGCCAGGCATTGGATGGCTACTCTTCAACAACAGTGTGAGCGTGTTGTCTTTTGCATGGCCACTAATGTGCCAACCAAGGACTCTAATGGTGATAATTCTCCTCCATTTGATGGCTATTCTTCAGCAATAGTTTTCACAACAATAGAGTGTATGTGATAGATTGATGAGATCTTTGATGGGCATTCATTATGCCTTGAGGTCTTGTTACAAAATAGGATTTGCCTATTAGAAAATTGAAAGAGAATGAAAGCTGGGTTGCTTCTGATTGTTGTTATTTATATATCCATTTATTTTTGACAGGGATATCTACACTAGCAGGAAGAAAGAGCATGTTGAACCTTGCACAGGCTGACAACAGGCTTTTTCAATTGTGTTTCCAGTTCTCACCGCCAATCATGGCAAAAGTGTTCAAAGGGAAATGAAGAGATTCGGTAAAAGTCTCGTAAAAACATAAGTGAACCAGGAGAGCCTCAAGGGTTGATTATCTGTGCTGTTTTATCAACTGCGCTGCCCATCTCTCCACTCACTTTGTTTGAGTTTTTTAGAGATGAATCAAGAAGATGTGATGTATGTTTTTTCCATACAAATATGGCAATCTTAAAAAGGAGATGAATTTTGTGTTGCTGATTATCTGTGGTTTCATTTTTCCAATGGGATATCATGCTCTCTGGATCGCCTACACAGACAATTGTAAGCTTGGCCAAGGGACAGGATCGTGGTAATTCTGCAACTGTTTATGTAAGTTATTATTAGTAGTTGGGACTCACTAATCAAACTATAAATGTGAATCTTTAGATTCGAACAACGTTAAAAAATCTGAAGAAGACCTTAAGAGTGTGGTTGATGATAAGTCAGTCTCTATTGTCAACTTTTTTAAAAAAAAAGATGCTAATAAAGTGAGAAATGCGTTGAGCGTGAAAGAAATTACCATACAAATAAAACAGTCCATATATACTTGACTAGCAAATATACAGAATAGCAAAAATCATACAACATACTGAAGCAATTTGATATAAAAATAAAAAGTGTCATCGAGCTCTTTGAATTTGTGCGATCACTTAACCTATTACTATTTATTATTTACCAAGCTCATATAGAAGTATTTAATGAAAAAGAAAGAAAGGCTTCATGTTTCTTCTACTTTTGGTAGTTTGGCCTACTACTGCTGGTGCTAAAAATTTTGTTAGCACAAATATCGTAGGTACAAGGAACTTTATTTTTCAAAACATTTATGGTGAACACAAGATTAATATATATACTGGTACCTGATATCATTACCTCACTAGATTGTTAATTAGCAAGCCCATTATCGTTGTTATAATAATTGTTGGATTTTCAAATACTTGTAGATGAAATTAGTAGAAAGCATGCATCATACTGGATTCCAATCAGTTCAAAATATGTTGTTTTGGCTCTTTGACATTGTCAGGTTTGGCGCACATATGTTCCAGGTTTTGAAGGGATTCATTGTTGTGCTTGAGTCAGTATTGCTTTGGATGTTGCACTTTTGTGTTTGTTATAGATCTTGTGGGCGGTTCAAGGTTTTGATTTAGCAGTGATCACACAACAAAGTTGTTTTTGCAGTTGCATTTTTTTCATACATCGACAGTTGCATTTTGAATGTATGTCAGTTTCTTTCGGGGATGTGGAATAGAAGAACATGCAACTGAGGCGAGCTGCACTTGATACGTTGAAGTTGGCGGTGAAAGTCGAAGCTAGATTTGTTGGCCCTATTAGGCTCAAGGTTAGTAAAACTTTATTTCTCAAAACATGATTACCAAATACTTAGTTTAAAGTTGTTTTAGCTCCAATATAGTTGATGGTGGCATGATTACCAATCTGATAATTTTTTCTGTTTAACTTGACAAATAAGATAAATTGGGATTATCACAATATAATGAGTCCAATTGAGTCCATATTGTTCTGTTTGACATCCAATTAAGGCCAAATAGTCAAGGCTTGGTTATGCATATGGCACTCATCCAATTAACTAGACAAAGCTTTGACACTCATTCAAATAATTATGCATAATGAATCAATTCTGATTATGCATAGAAACAATGGTAAAATCATAGGCATAAATATCTAATAACTAATAGCCACATGAAGAGTTTGGTAATGGTATGTACTTATTGGTCAGAGTTGTTGCTCTTTATTCATAGGTGTTGGTTGGTAGTTGGGTTGTACATTTGATTTTCATTTTTCATCTTTTGCTTTCAGTTATAACTGGATAGAGTTTTCTTTGGTATCTTCAAGGAAAAGCGGAGCCCTGCACTACATATCAGCACTGTACTTTGAGGTAGGTGCAATTTTTTTCATTCTGTAATTTCCCTATTTTTTATTTCAAAGCACATTTTTATTTACTTGTCTTTTGGCATATTGAAGATGCCCCCATTATAAACAGGTGACAACTCTCTGAAAAGAACTGCACTTGAGCTATATTTTCTCTTGGCTATATTTTCTTTAGACCAGATACACTAACTACATTGGGCTATATTTACCACATTTTGTTATTTTGGTTTGATCAGGTTTTGTTTAGATTTTGCATTAATTGGTGTGTCTAGGACAAAGTGTCAAAATTCCACCACTCCCTAGCACTCGATAGCAAGGTATGATGAAATTGTCAGGGAAGTGTTCTCTTATCTCAAGAAGGTAACAACCCTGACAAGATATACTTTGCGTCACTTGTCTCATTTTGGTTAGTGCAGTGTAGTACTTGAACTGGTGTCAAAACCTGGTCTTTTTTATGTATCTTAAACATATGTTAGGAAATCACAACTAATGGTCATGTTGAGAAGTTTGTCATCCAAGCACAAAGAAGCTCTTGAGTGTACTTTAGCGAGAGCTTGTGTTAGAAGAAAAGTAAAATCTGTTGAAGACATACAAAACTACAAGTATTTAGTTGCTTTAATTTTCTTTGCATTTTTTGTAAGTTTTGGAATTACTTCTTTTTTGTCCCTTTCGCTTGTGATTTTAGGATGATATCATATAGTCAATGAGATATATGATATTACATGTATCAAATTTCTTTTTTTACTTGTATTTGCTGGAAATAACATCTAAATGGCAAAGATGAATGATGCCTCAGAAAGCACACCATTGCATTATGCAACATCAATATCATGTTTATTGAATGTAATGGAGCCAGAAACAAATATGACTAACCATGAAGGCAAGACAACCCTTCCATATAGTTTCATGCTTTTTAACATTGTAGATTTCCTTGAGAATTTTGTGTTATATTCCAATTCTTCAATTGCACAAACGTTGATTCTTCTGCATTTTTGGATCCAACTGTCTGGTCGTCATCTTGTTTTCTTTTTTCTCTTAACTTTTAGACTAAAGAATAAAAGCAAAAAGCAAAAAATAATCACACGGATTTCTTTCTGGTTAGTTCCTTTGGGTGCTCTTTTGTTGTTTTCTTATTAATGACGAAGCAACAAGTTGTCCTTCACAGAAAATAATACTATAAGTTATATTTGTTTTAGGATAGTGATATAGATCCCAAACCAAAAATATTTATGGAATTTCACAATAATGAGATCGTTGCGACACAAGGAGAATGTGTCAGTGTTTGTATTGATTTACCAAAATAAGTTTTAGGCTATAGTTTGTATCATCCAGCTAGATCTCTAGGAATTATATCATCGACGCTGCATGACACCCCTTTACGCCTCACGTCACATGACACTGCTTCGTCGCTACACGCCGCTTCACGCTTCATGCTCCAAGCCACAGGACGCCACTGCAAGCCGTATGACAGTGCTTCGCCGTGTGACGTTGCATGACACTGAAAGCCGGATGACGCAACTATAGACAACATGAGGTCTCTCCGTCACTACGCCGCTTCACTCTTCATGCACCAAGTCGCACGACGCCGCTGCAAGCCGCATGACGTCGCAGAACGTAGCTGTAGGCCGCATGACGCCGCTTCGCCACTCCGTCTCTTCATGCTTCACGCTCCATGCCGCATGACGCCGCTGCAAGCCGCATGACGCCAGATGACACATTTGTAAGCCGCATGACGTCGCTCACGCTTCAAGCTCCATGTCGCACAATGCCACCGCCAGCGGCATGACACCGCTCTGTTGCATGACGCCGCTCTGTTGCATGACGCTGCATGATACCGCATGACGCCAGATGACACAGTTGCAGGTCGCCTGACGCCGCTCCGCCACTCTACTGCTTCATGCTTCACGCTCTATGTCGCATGGCGTCGCTGCAAGCCGCGTAACACTTCTTCGTCACACGACGCTATATGACACAGGATGACGCATGATGACGGAACTACATGCCGCTCTGCCACTTGATCCGTCACTTCACGCTTCACGCTCCAAGACGCATGATGCCGCTACAAGCGCTACTGCAAGCAACATGACATCGCATAACACCGCTTGACGCCACTGCAATCCACATGATGTCGCTTCGTCGCTACACGCTTCACGAAAGAAGTCGCATTATGTCGCTGCAATCCGCATGACACCGCTCGGACGCATGACGCCGCATGATGCCACTTGACACTGCATGACGTCGTTCAGCCGCATGATGTTGCTTCGTTGCTTCACGCTTCACGCTCCAAGTGGCACGACGCCGCTGCAATCTGCATGACATCGTTTTTCCGCTGCACGCCGCACGACGCCGCTCCGCCACTTTATGAAAAAGTACTTTATACGGAATTTTCTTTTGTACTACCCAATTTCCTCCCGTTGCTGTGCACGGTCACGATTACTAGTATTATAGAATTCAAAAATAAAGTTCTTATAATTATAAGGAGACTCTACATGGATTCGGAGGCCCATGTAAATGGAGTAGATGCCTAAAGCCTAAATGAATCGGCCTTAAATTTATGATCCTGGAATTATTCGACCGTTATAATATTTTAATCAACTTATTTGTCTAATATTCTATTATTTGATTTTTATGTCAGTGGTATTTAAGCTTAATAAGAAATCATTATAACAAAATACGTATAAAGTCATTAATATAAAACAAAACATCATTTCATTACATCAAATAGAAAAGTGATCGGAAATCCGAAGTTTTTCAGAAGTTCATACATACTCAGGGGCAGATCCACGTTATATCAGGACATAATACTGTCAACGGAATTCTTCTATTCTTTTATCTAATTCGTATCATATTTGATAAGACGAGAATGAGTAACATTTTTTTCATTAGTTTATTGAATATGAGTATGAGTAAGGTCTTTTCTCGCTAACTAAACATATAAGTATAAGGATAAAAACTATTTCGTATCTATTATTTTATAGGATAAATATAAAATAATATATATAAATATAAATAAATATATGCTCTATTTTAAAATCCGTTAAAATAATTAATTAATTAGTAATTTAAATTTTTTAGGAGACCATCCAATTAATTGTCATTTTTTCAATAAAACTCTTAATTTTCAACCGAACATTAACGTTTATCTCTTGAATTCTACCAAAGTTAATTTCATCCAACTAATTATTTGTTCAATGTTACCATCATCTCGTTTAATTATTAAAAAAACTGATCGCATAACTATAACCATAGTTCAATATTTCGTATTATATATTATTTTTTTCTCGTTAATGCATATGTTATACTTGCTCTCTTGTTGTGCTTGTGTTTATGAAAAAAAATATTGATTTTAGATTTATTTGTGTAAAATATGATTTATTTATAAAATTGAAAAAAATTATATTAATACTATATGTATCGTTCGTTACTCGTTCTTTACCCGATAATTTTAACGGATAATGATAGGATAAGGGTAAGTCAAATTTTAACGGGTAAGGATGGCGTACCGGTAAGAGTAATTTCAAACTGATACGGATACAAAAATATCTCTACCCGACTCGTATCGTATCCATTGACAGTCTTGCTAGGATAGGACAAGTCCCTATTCTGGATTTTGCAATTCTTCATATGCTCCATAACACTTAATACATTTGTCCTATTCTAGAATCAAATTGTGCATGACCTTGGACCCTAAACTATGTTTTACGTCAAAAAAAAAGTAGATCGCTCATTTATTATATATTCAAGTTTTTCTACCTCATACTTGAACGAACAAGGAGAGAGTAGTACATATTAACAGACATTCAATAGAAAATAAAGAGATTCAAGGGAGTTTTGTGAACTGAGCTTTTGTGGCCCTCCAAAGTTTATGTAATCTATGTTTTACTTTTTTTTATTCTTTTGCAAAGTTGACATGATCTAATACAGTAATACATAGCCTTAGAAGAACTCGACGTGCTATACTTACGGCTTAAAAATTAAGCATACATAGTTATAAAAAGCTGAAAATATAAATGAGAAACAATTGTATTATATTTCCAACTTAAATTGTGTGCTAATTTTTTAGTGATATATCAAAATTTTACTTGCATTAGTTCTATATTTGTAAACTTTCATTTATTACATCATTTTCTATTAAATTCAAAACATTGTTAGCATTTAAATCCAATTTTTTTCGCTTGTTCCCCATGTCAGATCCTGTACCGGATCTGAAAGGATAAATTAAGCATAATTTATATATACTCTTCGAAAAAATTGAAATTACATATAGGCTATAGATTATGGCTGAATTTTAAAAATGAAGTTCATAACATGAGAGTTTTTGTATTTCGAAGTACATATGATATTACATGTTTAGAATAACAAATATGTAAATTTTACATTTTATAGTTGTAAATTGACAAAAATCATTGGCGGATCCAGTGATATTTTAAGCCAACCCAAGCTCAGACATTTTGTATGAAGTCTAGGCACTTTGGATGAAGTCAAGCTCAGACACCTTCTATATATTATAGACTGAAATTATTGAACTTTAGCAAATTTAATATACCATAGTGCAATTTTTTTTTAAATAAAGCTTGACACTTGCATGGACTTGTCTTAATATAGATCCATCCCAAAAATGACTGGTACTGACCACACATGATATATCCACATATTACATATGTGTACTCTTTTTGAAGTGTATATAAATATAATTTATCCTTTTATATCTGATAATTAGTTTAATATACTTATGCTTGCTACTTCTTTTTCTCTATTCTTTATCTTTAATTATTTATGAATGTCTTCTCGTGGCAGCAGACACCTTACAATCTCTCCTTCAGGAGGTGGGGCCGGGAATATCATTAAACCTGACAACTTATCAATTCGCAGATGACACCTTAATCATAGCGGACGCCAACCCAAATACTCTACAAAAAATTAACAAACTACTAAAATTTTACGCAGATCTGTCAGGACTTCGGATAAACGCATCAAAGAGCAGTTACGTGCCTCTCCACATCCCATCAAATCTAACCAATGTGGTGGAAGGAATCCTGGGATGCGATGCCCAACAATTTCCTATAAAATACTTGGGACTGCCCTTGTCAATCCACAAACCAACAAGGACATCCTTCATCCCAATCCTACAAAAAATCAAAGCCAAACTAAGCAGTTCGAAAGGGACAGTCTTATCCAAAGGAGGACGCATCACTCTCATTAACTCGGTCATGAACTCAATCCCACTACACTTCATGCAAGCATTCAAACTTCCTTGCTGGCTAACGAGTGAAATCTAGCGGACTAAGATGAGATTCCTCTGGAAAGGGGACAACACGCCAGCCAAAGGAAACTGCCTTGTCAATTAGCCAACGATTTGCCTCCCTAAGAATCACGGAGGTCTAGAAATTCTAGACATCTCCACTCTAAACAGGGCATTATTACTAAAATGGCTATGGATAATAGAATCCAAACCAACCTCCATATTCACCAAATTCATCTGCACCAATTACAACTGGCCCCACCAACAGAGAAATATGGATCAAGAGGACATTGCAGCAATACCATCCTTCTTCCTCAGAGACCTCTTACCCCTTCCAGAACTGGCATGTTCAACTAACATATTGGAAGACAGATCAATCATATGGAGATGGACAAAATCGGGTCAATTCACCTCTAGATCGGCATATCGATTCCTCATCAACCCTGGGGTCTTATCGCCTATGGCAAGCTACATATGGAAGGTGAAGGCCCCGCTCAAAGTAAAGTTCTTTATTTGGACAACTCTTCGTAACAAATTGCTTACAATGAAAAACTTACTGAAAAGACAAAGAGTGACCAATGAAAACTGCGTCCTCTGCCGAACCGGGACTCTTGAATCAACCGCTCATCTCTTCCGATATTGTCCTTACTCATCCCATATTTGGCAATGCATAGTGCCCAGGGCATCGAATACACCCTCAGATGACCTAACTGCCTTCTGGCTAGATATCAGGGGAAGCATATCGAAGACAGACCATAACTTCTGGGACTCAACCTTCTGTGTTGCATTGTGGATCATATGGAAAGAGCGCAACCGTAGACGTTTTGCAAAAAAGGCAAGACCAAGCTACCTTTTATGCTGGGAAATTAGCATGGAAGCAGCACGATGGATCTCCTATTGTTAACATAGTAATTCACAATGTAACACATCATGCTCATATCATTTCACACATTGTAATGACTGTATATATCTTTTTTCTTTGAATAAATTTTTTAAGTAGGCAAAGCCTACTTTCCTAAAAAAATATATATATATATATATTTATGAATGTCAGAAAACTTACACAATTAATTGAGAAAACATATCAAATCATATATGATTTCAATCTCTTCTTTGTGAATTTGGCTCCTTCTGATTCAGGTTTAAGACCATCTCTATCTCAATATAATTCTAATCTGCAAGATCGTGTGCGTCAATAGTTTTTGTCAATCTAACGACCATAATTTTCTCCAAAGAGATATAAGTGGTAAAGTCATAATTTTTCCGTAGAAGTCGGCACGATCTACCGTCGACTTAATTTTATTTTGTAGGTATTATATTATTTTATCTATGTTTAATTAATTTCTTTAATATGTAAAATATACTTTTTCAATATTTTAAATAAAATTTTTATTTTTATTTTTATAAATAACTGTGGCCTACTCTCATCAAAATCACTCATTTACAAAGTAAAAACAAGGACTTTGGTGGTTGGTATTTGGTGACAGGTACTGCTGTCAGATGGCAGATACCAGCATGCATGGTTCAAAGAGGAAAATCCAAAACCTTGCAGAAATATTACAGAGGAATAATAGAAGAAAGTTAGCGTGATTCTGAGTATATATAATTTGAAATCCGAGGAAATGTATCAATCGATATAATTTGTTCAATAATTGTCAAACAGCAAGTGAATCCAAAGCAGACATTGAATTCAACAAATATTGAACTAAAAGACTTGTGAGATCGAATCGCATATTAAAAATATATATATAAAAAAGATTGAATTCAATATCTCTATTACAAATTCATTTTACCTATGAATTGGGTTTTTTTTTTAAAAAAAAAGACAAACATGTACCGTCAGTTTTGCATTTAAAATCAAGTTGCATCCAGAATCAGTATTTGTAGCCTATACGAAACAAAATACAACCTATATACTTGCCTGTAGCCAAACAACACCAGAATATATATATCAGATCATTTTGCATTGATGATACTTTTTTTAGTATTTCTAACTCATCCATAAGACCATAACCTCTTTAAACAGGATTTTTTATTTATTTTTTATATAGTTTTGAAATTCCGATAAATTAAATTGTTTACAGAATTGAACTGATATAGTAATCTAGTATATGAAAACATTTTCTTTCTTTTTGTTTTTGAGAAATAAGGTACAGTAGGATATGTCACAATGAAATTTGAGCAGTTTAAATTTGATGTAGTAGATTGTATATTATAATATTATTTTGTAGAACTTACATGTAAAAGAAGAAATGACAACAATTCCTAATCCAATTACAGGACATCAACGTGTAGATGAAAAATTAGATACATCGCCAAATATGTATCAGGTATTAGGTATAGACATCAACCTAACTTTCTGTTCTTTTTATTTATACGGTTGTATGTAACAATTAAAATCTCTTTCACATTTTAATGATACAAAGAATTAGAAACCAAATTTGTTGTTCGTATATTTCTTTTCGTCTCCTGATTGTTTTGATCCGGACCGTTCAAAACTCATCTAACGATCAAATCATCTGTTTTCTGAATCAAATTACAGTCGTCTGTGACGATAATGATCGAATCGAAACAAGCACAGTCCAAGCACTACAGTCTATGAATATATTTCTCTCTTGTCACATCAATATTGTTCCTTTGTCGGCTCCTCACTTTTTCATACTGCATTTTGGAATCATTTATGATTTTTCGGGAATCACATAAAAGCTTTGTTTGCTCGTAATTGGATATAAAAAATGACGAAAATTTACATTTTTTTTATAATTATAAAAATGATACCGATAAAAATAAATTAGAAGGTGAAGTTTTTCAATTAATAATCATATCAGTAGAAAAACTATCGTGTGACACTTGATTTTATTGTCGAACGATATATTTTCTACCGTTCGGCGATTGTCTTTTTAGTTGTAAACATTTAATTAAGATTTTGATTATATATAGAAAATTAATAACAATTTTGATCATATATAGCTAGAGTTCTCAAAATCGTGTCTGCGTGTCTGAAAACGTCACGAAACGGCACGACACGATAAGGACACGGTACTGTTCACGTGTCGTGTCTTAAGCGTGTCGTGCTTAGGTTTCCTACTGTAGGAAACATTTACGAGGAGAGACACAGCACGGCACAGAACGACTCGAGAACACGTCTAGACACGGTACATTTAGACACGACACGACGACACATCACAACACAGATAGACACAACACGACACAGATAGGCACGAGTAGGCACGGATAGACACGAAAGTTCAAATTATTTTGAAATCTTTTGCATTTATTAATTATTCTGTTTTAAACTTTACAAATTTTAAAAAATAAATGTTTAGACACGAGTCACGACATAGTTAAGACACAACATGTTTAGACACGACACGTTTAGAGATGGCGCGTTTAGACAAGACACATTTAGACACGACACGTTTAGAGACAGCACGTTTAGACACTACACGGTTAGGCACGGAACGGTTAAGACACGACACGTTTAGACACGGTGTGCCTAAACGTGCCGTGTCTTAACCGTTCCGTTCCGATCCCTTCCAATTTTTGGCACGACACGGAACGACACAGTAAAAATAATAAAATACTAATCGTGTCGTGTCGTGCCGTTCCGTGTCGTGCCAAGCCGTGTTTGGAACAGAACGACACGAATTTAGAACACTATATATAGCAACAAAATTCTGTCTATTTAATTATAATTTTATCTTTTTGTTTTCAGCTCAATGGGTGCTCTTTTAATTTTTTCGTTTCGATAACGATCAAAGAATTTTTTGTTTAAATAACAAAACAACTAACGAAAATATATTGTTTCGTAACTGTTTGTTCGTAGTTTTATTTTTTACTGTGTATTGTTAGAATTATTTTGATTTCAGAGAAAAATGATTGTGCCGAGAGAATGTAAATAGAGAGAAGATGAATGAATTGCTCGAAAGAGGAGATAGTTGAAGAGTGAAGAATAGAAATTCGATTGTTTAGATCGTTTTCTTTAACGAAACAGTTACCGAAATAATTTTTTAATTCTTCGTTAAACGAAATAATTAACGAAACTAACTTTTTGGTGATGTGTTTTTTCTATCCACACGCGTATCAACGTTTGAAAC